>BSBN01000680.1:0-595000 GCA_027924645.1 Cunninghamia lanceolata | reverse complement strand
AATACTTGTGTGATCAACAAAAAAATCATTTAATAGCTCATTATCCATCACCACATCATCTAATTGATGACCTTGTACTGTTGGATCACCCACTCTTCTCCCAAAACATCTAAAATGACAATGAGTGCATTTGTGGGAGGTGGCACCCTCTGCACCCTCTAGATCACAATCTACTCCATAGCATAAATTAGAACAACTAAGACATGGGTGAGAGCTAGGAGCACTAGAATGGATGGTTGTGCTACCTGATTATCTGTTGAAGCACAAGATTGAGATACCTACATGTCATGTTGTACAAGTGTGTTTATAAGGCTAGCAATAGCATGGAGAGTCTGCATCTCTATAGTCTCCTTGAAGTTTAATGGAATCATCACATGATGGTTGATTTTTTGTCCTAATGGCCTATGTGAATGGTTTGCATCCCAACACGATCCCAGTCTATGTTGGGAAGAGCCTCCACCTCTACCCTGAAATTCCCTCATATCAAAGTAATTGGAAATTTTACGAAGAACAAACTCACAATAAAGTTTCCTGAGAAAATATAATGGTACTGTTGCAAATATGTGCCTAAGCTGTGTTGTCATTGATGTCAACATATCCTTTTTGCCATTGGTGTCAACTATATCCTATTTTGCTTCATGTATAGAAGACTGGATTGTTGAGGATATTGAGAAAATTAATAAAGATCAATGTATGCAGACCATATGGCTATGTAGAGGTTTGTCTGAAGAAGCTCCAGATAAGATTTGAGAGGTTTGCATTAAGATTTGAAGAAGTTGTGGCCATCTGAGTAAAACTGGTACCTGCAATATTCAGGAGAGACAGAGTGATAAGAAAGAGGTCCAAATTGCTCCGATAATGTAAAATGATGATCTACGGATCTAGAGGCATATTTGGGAAATCAGTGTGTATCATCCATTCAAGTAGTTCATGGTTTGGAGGTCTGCAAGCAATCTTTCTAGTGTGACAGTTATGGTAGACAGTATTTCTAAGGTTCTGGATGAAGATGCAAGTGATTCTGATGATTTGGAGGAGTGCGGATGTTTTTGTTGAATTCAATGTGCTTGTGGAGATCTCTGTATCAGATAGCTGCTGTGTTGGAGGTCCGCATTGAAGTTTGAGCTCGTTATTGAAGATTTTCCTTTTCAGTGTTGATGTTCTTCCCAATCTTGGCCGACCGGATGATTCAACCATGTTGCGGATGATCTAAGAGCATTCTATGGAGTTTGGCATGTTGATAGAGAAAGATTCAAGTCCCAGTTATGTTTGGCCGATAGTGTGATGATCCGCGTCAAGTTTAGCCAACCTTGTTATTCATTCCAAGGTTGATGAAGCATATAAATACTTGTTGATGAGTTGTGGAAAATGATAAAATCCTAAGAGAAGTGCAGAAGCAGAGCAGAGATGAAGAAGTGCTGAGGATCAAGAGCAGTAAGGATGAAGATATAATGGATAAGTAGTTGAAGATCAGAGCAGAAGTTGTGAGCTTTCAAAGGGACTGAACCAGGCATGAAATAGATGCTATTTCTTAGTTCATTATCTTTCTGATAAACTTACTTCCTGTAGGCAGTGAGCTCTAGGCAGTGCGCCCGAAGGCATGTGCCTTCTATTTTTCTAAAATACTTTTAACAGGGTACAAATCTTTGTGGGTTAACCCCCACTGTGGTTTTCCCTTAACCAGGTTTCCACATAAAAATCCTGGTGTTCTATGTTCATTTGTTTTTGCTCATGTGTTGAAGATTCATGCTTTAAATGTTTATATCATTAATCAGTTTTGAGTGATAAAGAAATAGTTGCAAGTGTTAAAGATTTGGGACAACTGATTCACCCCCCTCTTAGTTGTCCGGCCTAAATCCAACAATTGGTATCAGAGCTAAGTTCCTCTAAAAGAAGCTTAACCGCCCGAGGAGATCCAGGATGTCGACTTACAAGAAGGATAGTTCAAGATTCGATGGAACAAATTACTCTATTTGGAAGAATCGCATGGAGTGCCATTTGTAATGCATGGGTGATGCTTATTGGGCGATAACCAATGTTGAGTATAAACCTCTGGAGAAAGGTCCTTCAACTCCAGATCAAATAAAAAATGCTAAAAATAACTTTCGAGCTAAATGTTGGTGATTGTTTTGATTCAATCACAACAATAAGTTAAAATTCACATATAATGAACTGAAACTATACTTGAAAGATAAGAAGGAATCATTTAAGATCCAATTAATCCCAAGTCTACAATGGTTCAGTTGGTCAAATTCAGTTGGTCAATGTGAAGCTGTAATGTTCAAGGGGCCTTACGTAGTTTAGAGTTTCTTTGTGGTTTACTAGACTAAGATTATGCAAAAGGTCATAGATATCAACAAGTATTTTGTTCATTTGCATACGAGTGTTACTGTGCTACAAATTTTAGATGTTTTTCTTGAATTATTGCAGCTTTTTCCTTTATACATTTATGAAAACTGTCTACCTTTAACTCTGTTGTGCATGCTTCTTCAAATTTGAGACAACTTTCTTTAGATTTCTACATTTTCAACTAGATATTTCAGATGGGTTGGGAAAAGTTAGAAAGATCTGATCTACACCTCATTTACTCTACCAAAGGATCTAATTGTTCTGTTATACACTATGTAAATCCTACAGCAATTTGATCAAATCCATAGTAAAAACTTTAAATGCAAGTTCTGAGCATTTTCACAAACATACATTTAAAATTGCAAGCTCTCAAAGTAAATATTTCAAAACACAAAGAAGAGCAGGAGAACACTCAGAAGATAGATGCAGAACTCCAGATTCTATTGTATTAGAAACAAACAGTCATACATGATTTACAATGTTGGAATGACTCTTAGTTTCATTGATCAAACTACAAAGAACTTACAAGCTTTACAGATACAGTAAGGAAGCCAGACATTCCACGCACACCTTACTGCAGACAAACAGGCGACCTCCTTCTTCTACTTCTAAACTATGCTAAGCTAAAATCCCTGTGTGTTTTTAAAATCCCTATTGTAAAGTATTACAGTGCAGAGAGGAACAATATAAAGACTTTCTGATTGTCCTCACTACAGCAAAAACCTAACTAAACCCCTGGTTCAAACCCCTAGTTACAACAATAAATATAGGTGAACTAGTTCTCCAAAATATCTCTGAGCAGTGTCAAATCTGGGTGAAATATTGCCCCTTCTGAGAAGCTTTAGCAGCTCAGCAATAACTTCTATTTGTCTGTTGTAGTAATGTTCTCAGCTGCAACCATGTCCTCCATTTGAATGGCCTTGACTTCTTCGCACTTGATCTTTATCTTCCTGCTCCTGAGATCAGATTTTCTTCCTCCATGATGTCACTATGGTCAAATTCCAGCTATTTCCTCAACTGCAAGCCTGCAAAACAAGACAAGCAATAAGTATCACATTTATCAAATGAACAACAGGAAACTAAAATATTTGTTTAAATCAAGGTGACTGTGCAAAAAATGTGGGAATCGGGTCCAAAAAACTCTCAAAACGCGTTCAAGACTGCACACACGCTACTCAAAACCATCGGGTCAACCATCGCTGACCAGAAAAATGCTACGGGCGCCAAAAAATGCGTTTAAAATTCCATTGCTTTGTTCTTTTCCCGCCCATCGGCATGACAAATACTATCGGTGAGCCCCAAAATTCCTTGGCCGATGCTCGTTATTTGGCCGATGGCCTTTTTCATTATTTCCTCCTTGTTTCTTTCCATCGGCATGATCCACATTATCGGCGTAAGTAAAAACTTCCTTGCCGATCATCGTAGTTTATGCCGATACCTTATATCGGCGAGAGTGTTGCCGATGTCGCCCTATCAGCTTGCATTCTTTCTCATCGGCGAGAGATTCGCCATCGGCGAACTCCAAATTCCTTGCTCCGATCACCAAAGTTTCACCGATGCCTTCCCGTCGGTGTGACTCTTACCGACAACCTCCACATCCTTACCCTTCCTTCTATTGCCCTGACCTTTCCTATCAGCAAAGGTCCAAACGCTCGCACCGATCATTATTATCATACCGATAGCCTCCTTATCAGAGTGAGATCCTCCATCGGTATGAGCCAAAAAAACATACGCCGATCCATATTGCTTGGCCGATAACCCTTTTCAGTTTCCATCGGCAAGAGTTTCTTCTATCGGCAAGGGCCAAAACAAACTGGCCGACGGTAATAGTTATACCGATGGCAAAAGGCCATCGGGGAGATCATAGCCTTCGGCGAGAGAAATTCAAACTCCGTCGATTCCAAATGTTATGCCGATACCTTATATCAGCGAGAGTTTTGCCGATAGCCATTCGTTTTATATTCGGCCAAGTCCCTTTTCATTTATCAGCGTGACTTCGCCCATCGGCGAAAGCCTAAAACATTGCTCCGATAGTTAATGTTATGCCGATGGCATACCATCGGCCACAGTCTCACCGAAGCCTTTTGAACTATTGAACCAAAAAAAAAAGGTTCAATACGGTGGTTCGACGATACATCCCATACGCAAGGACATGCATGACATGACCCTTTAGAAGAAAAATGAACTTTGAACCTTGAACCGAACCATTGAACCAAAAAAGGTTCAAGCGGATGGTTCAACGCGGCGGTTCAAAGACGCTATACAAAACAACAGTTCGCCCTTGAGACATTTTTGGACATAACGAACCACTGTATTGAACCCCGAACCTTGAACCATTGAACCACCGAAGAAAAGGTTCAATCAGATGGTTCAACGCGCAGGTTCGAACCTTAAAAAACATTTCCAATGAAAAAAATAATGGCGATCAAAGTGCCGATGCACTTTTTTCAAACAGACAATTGTGAGATACAGAGTGGAACCCAGACAAAATTCCTTTTAACCTGAAACCATTAAGTACGAATATTTCAAAATTTTAAATGAATGCCAACAACGAAAAAGGCAAACAACTGACTATTTATCATGCAAAACCTGATAGTACATTTTACCAAATTGATCATAACTTGCAAAATATGATGAATTTTAAGACGGTTCAAAAGGTAACCCTAGCTCATTTTTCATAAGGAATCCAACCACATCATGCATTGGTACTGAAAATGCAATTTTCTATATTTTTAACAAGGTTTGCAAATTTGACTTCTCTTTTCCCTTACCACCAAACAGAAAAAACACAAGCAAAAGCAAAAGCAAAGCAACAGCAGGGGTCCTCATTTTGCTAAGGGGCAAAATGGGGCGTGTTGTGAACATCACAACACTAAAGAAGCCCTATTGAGTGCCCTGACTGATTCAAAAATGACAAATGTCTTTAGACTAAAAACTGCTCATGAAATCTAGAAGAAGTTGGAGAATCTTTATGAAGGCGATGAACATGTCAAATGTGCCAAGCTACAAAGTCTGAGAGGAAAATTTAAAAATCTGAGGATGAGTGAAGATGAAAACATCACAATCTACATGTACAAGATAAATGAACTTGTGTGTGGTATCAGATGTGTTGGTGGAACTTTGGAAGAATCAGAGATTGTGGTAAAAGTGCTCAAATCTTTACCTGATTCATACAAACATAAGGTTGCTGCTATAGAGGAGATCAGGGCTGTCAAAAAAGTTACAAGAGATTAGTTGGTTCACAAAATTTTAGCTTTTGAATTAAGTGAGTTTGGCGATTCTCTTCCTAAGTCTGAATCTGCTTTTAAGGCCAGTGTACATGGAAAACAAAGATATGATCCAGGTGAAAGCTCCTCTGTAAGATCAAACAGATTTGCTAAGGCAAGGAAGGATCTTGAAAATGATGAAATTGAGTCTACAGAACTTGAAACTCTTATTGCTAAAAGAATACCAAGAGGATCCGGTAAGTATGAAGGAAAGTTGCCATTCAAATGTTTTGCTTGTAATAAGATTAGTCATTTTGCCTCAAGATGTCCGGAGAAATTTTCAAAGCCAAACCCTAACAAATATAAAAGTTAGAAGAAATGTTACTATGTCCAAGAAGCTGGAGAAGGAGTCATGGATGATGAATCCGATCATGGAGGTGCCACTGAAGATGATTGGGTGTTCATTGCTATCAAAGAAGAAGATCCAGTGTCTACTGAATCTGCTAGCTGTGCAAATGTAGAAAGTGCCTTGGCTGCTCAGGTTGTTGAAAAGGATGAATGGGTGATTCATAGTGGATGTTCTCATCATATGACTGGTGATAAAAGTAAGTTTATAAACTTTGAAAAATATGAAGGTGGAATTGTGAAATTTGGAGACAACTCAGCTGGTAGAATCTGTGGCAGAGGATCCATCTATTTTGATGGTAAGAATAACACAAATGATGTTTTGTATGTGGAAGGGCTGAATTATAATCTTCTTAGTGTTGGATAGTTGGTTGACAAGGGTTATGATCTCTGATTCAAGAATGGAAAATGCAGAATCTTGGAAAGCTCCAGAACTGAAATTGCATCTGGTACACAAACTAGAGGTAACATATTTCAATTAAGTAGCTCTGGTAAAATTTGTTTGATTGCATAGATAGATCATAGTTGGTTGTGGCATAGGAGAATGTGTCATGTGAATTTTGACAACATTGTCAAGATAAGTTCTACTCAGGTTGTGAGAGATCTTCCAAGACTTGTGAAACCTAATAGCATGTGTAGAGAATGTTAATTGGGTAAACAAAACAAAACATCATTCAAAAGTAAAGAACAATTTTCAAGTGGGCGATTGGAACTTGTGCATACCAATCTATGTGGTCCTACTAGAATTAGGAGTGTGCAAGGAGACATATATTTCATGTTGATTGATGATTACTCCCGAATGATGTAGGTAACTTTCCTAAAAGAAAAATCAGAAGCTCTTGACAAGTTTAAGGTGTTGAAGGTGATGGTTGAAAATGAGATTGGTGAGAAAATAAAGTATCTGAGATCTGACAGAGGTGAAGAATTTACCTCCGGTGATTTTGATACTTTCTGTGAAAAGCATGGAATAAAAAGATAGTTATCTGCTCCTAGGACTCCTCGGCAAAATGGAGTTGTGAAAAGAAAGAACCAGACCATTCAAGAAGCTGCCAAGACCATGATGATGGAAACAAATGTTCCACAAGTTTATTGGAGAGAAGCTATAAGTATTGTTGTCTACACTCTTAACCGGGTGCAAATCAAAGGCAATTCTGGTAAGACTCCTTATGAACTCTGCTTTGGTCATCCTCCTACTATAAGATATTTGAGAGTTTTTGGTAGTAAATGCTATATCAAAAGAGATGAGGACTTGGGCAAGTTTGATGCAAGAAGTGATGAAGGAATATTTTTGGGATACTCTACTCAAAGTAAGGCTTACCAGTGCGTTAACAAGAGGTTGAAAAAGATTGTTGAAAGTGCTAATGTTAGAGTTGATGAAAGCAAAGGACATTCCAGGTATTACAGATATGACTCAGATGATCAAATTGAAAGTCTAAGTCAAGGAAGGCAAGTTCAAACCCAGACTCAAATCCAGATTGATCCGAAAACTCCAGGAACTCAAGAGGATAGTACAGATGTTGAGGAACAAACTCAAGAAAAAGAAGTTCAAGCAATTCCCAAAACTCCCAGGTATGTAAGGTTGAATCATCCTGAAGATTAGATCATAGGAGATTAGAGTAAAGGTATTCGAACTAGGAGAAATTTTTCTGAAGATCAAGAGGAGATTTGTTTGATTTCAAAGATTGAACCTAAATCAGTAAGTGAAGCCTGCAATGATGAAAACTGGGTAAAAGTAATGGAAGAAGAATTGATGCAAATTAAAAAGAATCACACTTGGGATCTTGTTCCTAGACCTGAGGACAAAAATGTGATTGGAACCAAATGGGTCTTCTAGAATAAACTAAATGAAGATGGTGAAGTTGTAAGAAACAAAGAAAGGTTGGTATGCAAAGGTTATTCTCAAGTGGAAGGAATTGATTTTGAAGAAACTTTTGCTCCGATGGCAAGAATAGAAGCAATCAAATTATTTCTTGCATTTGCTACTTTCAAAGATTTTAAAGTTTATCAGATGGATGTCAAATCAACATTCCTAAATGGAGAGTTGGAAGAAGAAGTCTACATTGAGCAACCTAAAGGATTTTAGTTGTCTGATCAAAGAGATATGGTCTGCAGACTGAGAAAAGCATTGTATGGACTCAAGCAAGCCCTAAGAGCTTGGTATGCAAGATTAGATAAGTATTTGCTTAAGCTAGGATTTAGCAAAGGCATTGCTAATAGTAATCTTTACTTCAAAATTAATCATGAGGATATCCTGATTGTTGAGGTCTTTGTTGATGATATCATTTTTGGTGGAAATGAATGTATGTGGAAAGTATTTGTTGATTAGATGAAAAGTGAATTTGAGATGTCAATGTTTGGTGAGATGAATTTCTTCCTAGGTTTGCAAATTGTTCAGCCAGATAAAGATATCTTCATATCTCAATCCAAGTCTGTGAAAGAATTGTTGAAGAAGTTTGGAATGGAAGATTTAAATCCAATGGGTACACCTATGGTAACCAGATACAAGTTGAGTAAAGATGATGACTCCCCCAAGGCAAATCAGAAAAGGTATAGATCAATGATTGGAGGATTGTTCTATCTGACTCAGACTAGACCTAACATCATGAATGCAGTTGGACTTGTTGCTAGATTTCAAGTTGATCCTAAAGAATCCCATGTTGTGGCAGTCAAAAGAATTTTTAGATATCTGGTATCCAAAGGATAATGACTTCACTCTTCATGCATATACAGATGCTGATTGGGCAGGAGATGTGGATGACATAAAAAGTACTAGTGGTGGTGCATTCTTCTTGGGAAGAAGATTGGTCTCTTGGATGAGCAAAAAGTAAGAGGCAATATATCTATCTACTGCAGAGGTAGAGTATATAGTAGCAACAAATAATTGTACTCAATTTCTGTGGATGAAGCAAATGTTGAAAGACATCAGAATTGTGTTTGAGGAACCTGTCACAATCTTTTGTGATAATTCAAGTGCAATAATCATCTCAAAGAATCCAGTGTTGCATTCAAAGACAAAGCATATATCTATCAAGTTTCATTTCTTGAGAGAGAAGGTAAATGAGAATGAAGTCAAGTTGGAGTTTGTATCTTCAAAAGATCAAATTGTGGATATTTTCACTAAGCCTCTTCCCAAGGATACGTTTGAGTATCTCAGACAGAAGTTAGGGGTTATTACCCCTCCTGATCAGAACTAAGATGCACTAAGGTGCATCAGTCCGGTGGAATTCACATTCATATCTTGTGATCCAGATTGATGTTAAGGAGATACTACTCAGGGGGAGTAGTCAGTATGCAAATGTTGGGATCAGTCTGAAACAAAAAGGGATAAAAGATTGCAAATATGTGCCCTTTTCCATTGATGTCAAAGGGGGAGAGAAGTTCATGTGAAAAACTAGTTGCTGATGAAAGGGGGAGTAGTGAAGAAAGTGATTGCAGAAGTGATAAGAGAAAGGGGGAGAAGTTCTTGTCTTGATGGTTGAATTTAGTTTTTCACATCATATGTTCCCATCAATGACAAAGGGGGAGATTGTTGCAAATATGTGCCTAAGCCGTGTTGTCATTGATGTCAACATATCCTTGTTGCCATTGGTGTCAACTGTATCCTATTTTGTTGCCTGTATAGAAGACCAGATTGTTGAGGATATTGAGAAAAATAATAAAGATCAATGTATGCAGACCATATGGCTATGTAGAGGTTTGTCTGAAGAAGCTCCAGATAAGTTTTGAGAGGTTCACATTAAGATCTGAAGAAGTTGTGGCCATCTGAGTAAAACTGGTACCTGCAATATTTAGGAGAGACAGAGTGACAGGAAAGAGGTTCAGATTGCTCCAATAATATAAAATGATGATCTGCAGATCTAGAGGCATATTTGGGAAGTCAGTGTGTATCATCCATTCAAGTGGTTCATGGTTTGGAGGTCCACAAGCAATCTTTCTAGTGTGACAATTATGGTAGACAGTATTTCGAAGGTTTCAGATGAAGATGCAAGTGATTCTGATGATTTGGAGGAGTGTGGATGTTTTTGTTGAATTCAATGTGCTTGTGGAGATCTCTATATTGTGTAGCTGTTGTGTTGGAGGTCCGCATTGAAGTTTGAGCTTGTTATTGAAGATTTTCCTTTTCGGTGTTGATGTTCTTCCTAGTCTTGGCCGACCGGATGATTCAAGCATGTTGCAGATGATCTAAGAGCATTCTATGGAGCGTGGCATGTTGATAGAGAAAGATTCAAGCCCCAGTTATGTTTGGCTGACAGTGTGATGATCCACGTCAAGTTTATCTGACCTTGTTATTCATTCCAAGGTTGATGAAGCATATAAATACTTGTTGATGAATTGTGGAAAGGGTGTGTGCGAAAATGATAAAATCCTAAGAGAAGTGCAGAAGCAGAGCAGAGAGGAAGAAGTGCAGAGGATCAAGAGCAGTAAGGATGAAGATATAACGGACAAGTAGTTGATGATCAGAGCAGAAGTTGTGAGCTTTCAAAGGGACTGAACCAGGCATGAAATAGATGTTATTTCTCAGTTCATTATCTCTATGATAAACTTACTTCTTGTATGCAGTGAGCCTCTTTTGAGCAGTGAGCTCTGGGCAGTGTGCCTTCTATTTTTCTAAAGTACTTTTAACAGGGTACAAATCTTTGTGGGTTAACCCTCACCGTGGTTTTCCCTTAATTGGGTTTCCACGTAAAAATCTTGGTGTTCTGTGTTCATTTGTTTCTGCTCATGTGTTGATGATTCATGCTTTAAATGTTTATATCATTAATCAGTTTTGAGTGATAAAGAAATAATTGCAAGTGTTAAAGATTTGGGACAACTGATTCACCTCCCCCCCCGCTCTTAGTTGTCTGGCCTAAATCCAACAGGTACCTCATGGTTATTACATGGAGGTTGGTCAAAGACCACCTACCACCTATCCTAAAAATTATTTCTTAATTCATTATGATTTCACCAATGTATTGGAAATCTCTTTGAAGTTACAAGAAGCGGTGCATTGGTTCTAGGATCAGTAAAAAGAGCACAAATTTGTCCTTTTGTTATCTCTTTTTTTACATCATTGTAGGACAATTTCGTTGCATAGAATTCACAACATGATTCTTTATATCTTTTCCATTCATCCATTTGACTCATCACCAAGTCAACATTCTTCATCATTGCTTCCAATGATGAAGCAAGTGATGTATGGTGCGAGTTTAATATTGATGCCTTCAATTTTGAAACTATTTATGTAAGTTGATTTTTATTTTCTTCTAAATGCCCTAACAAATCCTCTTGACTTTGTCTAGGGTTTCTCAGAAGTGTTGGAGGAGATTGGGGTGTTGCAGGGTTCTCTTATGGCATTTCCTCATCCAAAATTGGTTCCAGGTTAGGGTCTATCTAGGATATGATATAATTTTTTTTTAATAAGAAATTCATCAAAAACAATCAAATTTATTGAAATGCAAACATAATTTGTTTACAAAATAATAAAATCATCGACCTACCTCTTCTCCAACGTGACATAATAGCAATTTTGATTGCAAAATGGTATAATTTCAAGAACACGAATGCATTTTGAAGCTCCAAAGTGCACACAGGATGGGTAGAGGGTTGCAGACAAGGGAAAAAACATAAAAGTAAGTTTGTTTTTTGCTTTTTAAATAGTAAAAATGCACTCAGGTTTTGGGCTTCCTAAATGCAATTGCGTTTTGGGGCTTCCAAAATGTGAGCGCATTTTGGAATCCCAAAACATAAATGCATTTTGGAAATAAAAAAATCGAGCGTGTTTTGGCTTGGGCTTTAACAAGCCATAACATGACTGTGTTTTGTGATATTCAAAATAACAAGCTCACGTTTTTTCTAAACATGCTCGTATTTTGTCTAAAATTGGACATTTGGCCACTTTTTTATATAGCATTTCCATGAACTCACCCAATTTTCATATTTTCTCATTATCTTGAAATATGTGTAATTCAATACTCTATGACAGATTCCTATGATAGGTTATGACATGTAAGAACTGGATTTTATGACAAGATGGAGAAGTGTTGCAAAGCATCTTGCATGGGGAGTCTAAGCGCCCAAGTTGGGTTATGCCAAGTTGTAAGAGAATCAATTATTATTAGTCAGTTATGACGGATTCTCTTACAATTGTAAGTGTTGTCATATATGACATATTAATGATAATGTAAGAGCATCTATCATACCTATTTCAGGTAAATTTGGGGTGCCCAAGTTTGGAGGGTTGTAAGAGGTGTAAGGGAATCTTGTACAAGTGTCATTTGCATGCTAAGAGGTGTTGAATATGTGCCATGTGGATTTGGATGCCCACCTCTTGTATCTTCATCTAGAAGCTTCCTTCATGATTTATATTCTTTATAAATAAGGTGCTTATTGGAGTAGTTTGTATGATTCATTTGCAGGTACTATTATGTTGCTGGAATTACTCTAGAATATCGGGTCATCCCACAATAATGGGTTACACTTTTTGGCCAAACTTGACATTGAAATCAACATTTTGAACTAAATCTTCACTTTCTGACACATATAGCTGCTAAACCGTTAGGAATTTGAAAATGATGTAAACTAGTGATTTGTACTATTTTGTTTGCATATTCTAAATATTTTTTTTTTTAAAATTTAGAGTTAAATTGTAAACTTTTGCGTCTCCTTTGATAACTAGTTTTTAATAGTAAACAACATTTTTTTAAAGTGATGTGTATTCTGTAGCACATAACTTTTTTTCTACAAAGGATAAAATTATGATTCTTTCTAATTTAGATTGCTAACACCAATATATAGGGCATGCATTTGGTTTTATAATATTTTGTTGAATATATTTTTAATTAATTTTTGAAGTCAAACCAATTATAATTTATACATAGGCGTATTCTGTAAAACATAACTTTTTTTGTATGTATCAAAATTCATTTTTATTTTTTTTGTTGAAACAAGTACATCAATACCTAGGGCATAGATATTTTTCAGAATTTTTTTCACTAATTTACTAATTTTCCATGTGTGTAGAACATAGAACTCGATGTTTGGTAAAAAACCTACATTCACAAGAAATAAAAAATAAATATAACAATCAAATTAAATATATTTAAAATTATACTTTTTGAGAAGCCTATAATAAGGACTACATACTTACAAAAACATAAAATTTAAATGAATTCATTTGATCCCCCAAAAGGTAAATCAAATGTGGTTTTTTATCAGCATTTTGATAGGTGTAGAGGAGACTCCATTATAGGTATGGTTTAAAACTAGCGGAGTTCTATCCAAGGGGCTTTGAATCTAAGGGGGTTTGATCAAACCCTCTTCTATTAAAATACTTTAAATGGAACCTTTCAAGGCTTAAATCATTATATTTTCTAAAAATATGTGATTTTAGCAAAAATCAGGATGTCCTAGAAAGTGTAACCCATTATTGTGGCAGCACCCTACAATAGTGGTGAACTCCTGTAAGATCTTGGCCCTATAAGTGTATTTTAACCTTCATTTTTTACAGATTAATACATTGGGCTATGCTTTGGAGTGAGCTTTTGTATTTGCAGCTGATGTTATTTGATCTCTTTGTATTGTGTATCTCATTATTGTAGTTGTTAAAAGATAAAAATTTGTACAACTCATTAGATCGATGTAGGAAGCATAACACATTCTGCGTACCTTGCTTCCTTTTAGGGTCAATGCTACCCCCTTGGGTGTATGGAGCGGCGGCCTTGATCTTATCTGCTATAACCTCCAAAATTAAATGTGAGTTTTCTCGATGCCGAGATAATGCATTTCTACCCTTCTCTTGCTTTAAATCTTAGCAAAAACCTAGATCTATGTGTTCTATTGTGTTAAATCTTAGCAAAAAACCTAAATCTATATGTTAAATCTTAGGTCATTTCTACCCTTCTCTTAAAGATGGTATTGTGTTTGTTCGAGATGCGTTTGTGAAAGAGGTGGCAAAATGTTGAGTTCATCAATATGTAGGAATGAACAAAAACCTTCTTATTGTGTAATGGAAAAATTTTAATAGCATATGATTACTTTTGGTGGAAGCTTTGTGGGATTGGGCACATCCATTAGCACAAAGATCAAAGATTGTCTAAAGATTGGTATCTCTCTAATTGTATTGTATCCTTAGCATTCAAATGCTTTATTGTACCCTTAATTTAGCATTCTTATTTCCTCCAAAATTAAATGTGGGTTTCCTTGATGCTGAGATAAATTTCCCTAGTTATCCTTCCCACATGTAGTAATCACTCCTTCCCAAACCAAAGTAATTTAATTCTTGTAGCTATCCTCATGTGTAGTGAACTCTTCTTAGAATGTGTAGATAATCTTAACTCAAAATTGCCACCCTTCGATGACCCTCTCTTGCCTGAGCCTTCCCTAGAAAATTGAACCTCCTCGAGTGTAGGGTCAATGCCACCCCCTTGGGTGTATAGAGTAGCAATCTTGATCTTGTCTCCTATAACCTCCAAAATTAAATGTGAGTTTCCTTGATGCTAAAATAATGCATTTCTACCCTTCTTGTGATTGAAATCCTATCAGAAATCCATAAATACCCCCTCCTCCCCCTCATTTTAACACCACAAGCTGTCAATTTCCTTCTATTTCTTGTTTAGGAGAAAAAACTTCTCTTGAATTGGCATTCTTGGGGAAATACATCTTTGAGGTACTATCACAATTTCCCTACGAAGCTCTATAGTAGGTTTTTGGAGGTTTGTGGACATTGACACGAGCATTTGTTTCTACTTAGGTCTTGATTTTACCTAGTTTCCACTATACTACCCATGTTCCCTCCCATTGCCATTAGGAATTTACATCCAGTCTGTTTCTATTTGTTTCCCTTTTTCTCTTGTCCCCATGCCTCTTTCCAGCACCTAGTTCCTTGTTTCGATTTTCATCTTAAATTAGGGTTTCTATTCACATGCCTTTATAGCTTAGATCTAATTTTCATATTTTGTCATTATCATATCACGTGTACCACATTTACATACCCACGGTGGGACTAACCATGACAGACTCCCCTTTAACCATTTTCTTTTGTAGGGTTTCCTTTATGAACTTATGCTTGTAGGTTATTCACAAAGCATTTTGTGCAGATTCAGTGGGGTTAACAGAAAAGTGCTCAAAATTACATCAATTAGATCCTTTGTAAATTTTACATTGATTCCAACCCAAGGACCAAGTTGCCCCTAGGTCAAGGACACCCCCCGGATCCCCTACTTTTTTTAAGAATCTTTGACCTTACATTGGATAGTTTCTAGATTTCACAAGCAACCACTATTGATTATTCACACCTAGCTTCAGTAGTTACAATCCATTTTTTGGGCGAAACCCTTCCGACTCATCATTTTCATTGCATTATTAGATCAGTGGCATATTTTATATTTTATTATAGTTTTGGCTCAGTTTCTCGGCATATGAAATTGAAAATAAATCAAATTTGTAGACTATCGTATTCTAACACAACAAGTTTGATCAATTTTAGGTTAAGGTTAGGTCCACCCCTTCTACATAGTACTTTTCATAGATGACATTGGACCTACCTCAGATCATCTCCATATTTCAACCATCTTTGCATTCAATTCTAAATTTTTTTTTATAATTGTCATCCCTGTCTATGGGTGCATTTGATTCCTCTTTCTCACTATTAGCCACACTTTTGCAAGTGGTTGTTTCCATTTCTAGTCTTGTTGAGTTTAGTCTCTAGTGTTTTGTTAGACCTACCTATAGTGTTAGCTAAATAGAGTTGGATTAAAGTGAAAGGATTTCATTTTATTTAATTTCTTACATGTAAAAAAAGAATCTAAATTATTCACCCACATATGTTTTCTATTTAGGATCTTTTATTTCAATCCAAAGGCATGCATGAATAAATCTAAAACAAACAACTTTAGATTTGAATTCCAACTTTCTTGCCCCTTTTTACTAGTTATTTTGAGTTGACTTAACACATGTATGTTTATGCGAAATTTTGCAATGTCGTGATTTCTTAAAGATGTTCATTTGTGCATTAAAACATCATTTAAAAAATAGAGGACATCTTAAGGAGATTTTTTTCACCTATCGAGTTGGTAAACTCACAAAAGGTACCCCTAGACACTGCCTTGATAGCTTCTACCACTTGAAAGATGAAGGTACGAATAAGTTTTCAAGTGCATATTCTATCAAGTTAATCTGATGTAGTACAAAATAAAGTTTGTATGAATGATTTAGTTTGCAATGATCATGATTAAACTCGTGGGAATGAAAAGTGAAATACAAAGTTCTTTGAGACAACACAAAGCCTGAGATAGTCATTTGGTGAAGGCCATTAATATCCTTGAGATGAAAAATTAGTTTAGAACATCATCCACATCACTCTTCCATCATCAGTTCCATTTATTTTTTGTGTATTTATTATGACTATTTGTACCAACTCTAATCAATCTAGGTTAATTTGGCTAATTGATTGCACATCTCCGTAATTTGGCTAGATCATTTATGTAGAGTGCTATTGTAATGGTGAAATTTGCATACCCATGCCAATTCTCATACAATGTTAGTCCCATTGTGATGAAATCGCTTAATACAATTACAACTCGACAAATTGTGCGCTACTGTGTAAAGCTATGATGTCCACTTTTAAAGTCAGACAAAACCAAGTACAAACATAACTAAGTTTTTTTTGTACAACCTATACATAGCTACCATGTGCACAAACATGCACAACCATTATCGACACCTCAACTACACTAGCATAAGCACCACTATACAATGGAGAGGAACATGTAGGTGTCACACACATAAAAAAGAGAGCACCATACTCTGCCATAAAGTGAGAGTAATAACCACTCAAAGTGAAACATTCTCCCAAGAGGATTCACAAAAGGACAACCTCACACAAGTAGGGAGTTATACCAACTCCATCTACTAGGTAGCATGCATACACTATATGGCAAGGCACCTATGATAACAAAAGACTTAAGATAAAGAAAGATGACAACAACCAATTTATATATTTAGTTTATTAATTCGGGTATAGATATGTATGAGAGTTCAATTTGAAACAAGCATAACCCTTCTCCATTCTTTAACATTAGCATAAGGGTCCCAAGCAATTATATCTTTACTACAACCATTAATCCATTACCTCTACTACCAACTAACATGATACCTAAATCATATACCTCTAAGATGGTTTAGAAGAAGTAATGTGCACATAATTTTCTTACAAGATACATTTTACTAGCTCAAGTACTTCTACCAATTTGAAATCAAACAAAGAGTTACTGTACATAGGTTTTGAACCATTACAACCACAAGAGGACATTACAACAAGAGAAGCCCCATGTTCATTTCAATCAAGCAAGGATAGGCATCAATAATATTATTTCTTCCTAGTTCCATTAATCTTTGGAAACATTCATAAAAAAACAAGAGATAATTAACTACCTAACATAATAAGGTCTATTCATTTTCTCCCTATATATAGATGAGATTTATGAGAAAGGCAAAAAAAAATTAGGTAGTACAACCCATCCAAATGTTTATGTTCACAAAAACTAAGTGCTATAAGAAGGTAAAATAATATGAGTCGTCAAAACACCTAAAGGTTCCACTTCCATTATATAAGAATATGATAATATGAAAGTACATAAAAAATTTAGTAATCCAATCCACTAAGCAACATGAGCATATAATACATTCCCTAACATAGTAGGATAAAATGGAAGGTTCTCTTTTATAATTTGGAGGTCTCCTCACATGAATAGGGTTAGTTATGTTATGACAAGTGATGCAATATTAACTATATTCTAGTTATCCAAGTGATAACACAAGGAAGGAAGAGGTACAATAAAAAAATATTTTCATTCTTCAGCATTTACACATAAGCCATCTAGCATAGGGAAATAGGTTAATAATTCATTTAATGCATAACTATATATCTCATTCTATCACTTCTTGTCCTACTAGAGGAGACGAGAGTGATTATAGAGGATTATTTTTGCATACACACATTAATGATCAAGATTCTTTTATGTCACTATTCTACCTTATTCATTAAAGCCATACGCTTCATCTACTAGCTCTTTTAGTCTATAAAACTTATTTGCTTTGAATAATAAGTGCTAAACAATTAGGAATACAAGCAAGATATCACCAGAGAGAGGTAAAAATTATTGAATACGCAAGTCATTCTCTACTCAAATTTAGACATACACCTCATTTCTAAGAGGAAATAACTATAGAGAGAGAGAACTCAATTCAATTCAATGTAAGACATCCATTAATTTACATACAATATTTATTTATTTTGTATAAAGTATTTCATGACTTTCTGCAAAAACATTTAATTAATTTTGAACTTGAAACATTAAATTAATATCCTTGGGATGAACACAAAGCTTGAGATAGTCATTTGGTTAAGGCCATTAATATCCTTGAGATGAAAAATTAGTTTAGAACATCATCCACACAATTCTTCCATCATTGGTTCCAATGTTAAGTACTCTTATTCCATGCATTTAATTTTTGTGTAAATTTATTACTACTATTTGTACCAACTCTAATCAATCTAGGTTAATTTGAATAATTAATTGCATCTCCTTAATTAGGCTAGATCATTTATGTAGAGTGCTATTGTAATGGTGAAATTTGCATACCCATGCCAATTCCCATTTAGTGTTAGTCCCATTGTGATGGAATCGCTTAATACAATTACAACTCGACAAATTGCACACTACTGTGTAAATCTAGGCTCATTATGTGATCTGCTACTTCTCTCCATTTCCACTCATTACAATACATTCGACCATATCCTATCCCCATCCTCACGTAGTCCCATACACATGACATTTGGTATGTCTACTATTGCATCCCATGTCCAGGCATTCATTCCCCACATCGAAATTAGCATTCCCTTGTCCCGAGCCAATCCTACGACATAAGATTTATCTCGTACCCTACGGAATGACCCGTAAAATGCAAAAAATGAAATTTAATTTTTTTGAATCCCCCCATGTCATTCCCATGATGAGCCAACTTGCTACACATTTTGCTAAATTTATTGCCATATATTAGTATATAAAGGCATTTAATGATCATTCATTTATTGTCAGATCATCATCCTAGGATCGTTAGTAATCCTAGCACTTCAAGGAGAATTAGTTATAGGAATCTTTTGGTTTAGAGAACTAAAAGTAATTTAATTTGCATCAAAGTCATTTTAGGATGTCTTCATTGGTTAGGATTGTTGTCCTCAGTCATTTCCATGATTGCAAACTTTGTCTAATCAAGGTGGTTGATCTAGGAGAACTTAGTCCCCTGTGAGTTGACAAATTTCCTAGGGCATTTTTTAAATAGCTACAATCCCTAGCAATCGGCAAGGAGAAGAATTAAAGGTGAACTAGATAGTATCTACATGTACAATAATCTAAATTAGATTGATAGACCGCATAACAGATATGTGTTGTGCAAAAGTGAACCAAACATGTAGAGCTAAGTTAGGTATTAAAAGATCCTTGATTCTTGCACTAGGCACAACTGGCATGCGTGTGTGAATATGCATGTACGATATATGAGTATCTATCATGTGGGTTTGTTTGTTGGTTGGCCATACCCACGGGTAATTTCTCCACTGTGTTTTCGTTTGTTGCCCCTTTCGTTTCTCCCCACGTCTCATACCAATACCGAGTTCATTGTTTCCGTTTTCATGTTCAAATAGGGTTTCTAGATTTATATGCCTTTTTAGCTTATATCTGATTTTCATATTGTTCCATTATCATGTCACACATACCATGTTTGAATAAGCACAAGGGGACTAATCCAAAACCATTTTGTTTTGCAGGGTTTCCTTTAATTAGCCCAGATTATTTATGTAGAGTGCTTTTGTAACGGTGAAATTTCTACACTCGTGTCAATTCCCATTCAGTTTTAGTCCCATAATTTTGATGGAGTGGCTTAATACGACTATAAATTGGCAAATGGAATGCTCTTGTGTAAATCTAGGCCCATTGCCCGATCCACCACTTCTCTCCATTTCCACTCATTCCCATACATTTGACCATGCCCTATACCCATCCACGCATAGTCCCATATGTATGACATTCGGTATGCCCATTATTGCGCCCCACATCCAAACATTCATTCCCCATATCGATATTAGCATTCCCTTGTCCCGGGTCAATCCTACAACACAAGATTAGGCCTGCACCTTGCAGAATTGAATTCAAATTCAAATTTTGTTGACTCTCGTTGATGTATTTCCCACCATGAGCCAACCTGGTACACCTTTTGCTCTATTTATTTCTAGTATATTGGTATATAAAGGCATTCAATGATCATCATCCTCGAATTGCTAGACATCCTAGTACTTCCAAGAGCATTCTTTGTAGGAATCTTTTCGTTTGGAGCAATAAAAGTAATTTAATTTGCATCAAAGTCATTTAGGACGTCTTCGTTGCTTGCAATTATTATCCTCGATTATTTCCACGATTGTAAAGCCTATCCAATCAAGGGGGTTGACCTAGGAGAACTTGGCCCCCCATGATTTGACAATTTTCACAAGGCACTCTTAAATACCAATAGTCCTTACTGATCGGCAAGGAGTAGAATTCAAGGCAAACTAGGCAAATATCTTCGTGTATAGTAATCGTGGATCACACAATAGATATGTGCTATGCAGAAGTGACCTAGAGTTGTGAGGTCGACATGTGTAGAGGTCATACACTAGAATAGATTTTGAGGCACTTACCAGACATAGAGGATCCACTTTCAGTCCCTCAGCTAATCAACGAGCTACAAATTACCAACTTCTGCATTCCCACTTCCATTCAAGAAATAAGTACACTTTCTCTTACAAATAAATTTTCTATAATAATATTAATGAATTTGCATACTTTATCATTCCGACAATTCAATGTAAGTTGATGCATTGGCTAAATTAATTTAACATTAGGAAAGTGTAACAAAATATATAAATATTTCAAATCAAAAGAAAACAAACATTGTAATAAAAGCAAAATGAGCCGTTGCAGAAAAGCAAAGAGCACATGACAATCCAGTGGGGAGAGAAGGGCAATTCAAATTTGGGAAGGCCGTTGAGGAAGGGAAAATGCAGTTGAGAGATGAATTCAAAAATAGGCCGTTTTGGAAGGAGGGAAAGAGCAAATTCATCAATTCTCTTCTCTTTGTTTTCCTCTGTTTCGATCCAAACTTTTCTGCCCCTGTTTTCTGTTTTTTGTTTGACAAATAGTTTTGATTTTTTGAACTTTGGCTTGGGTTTTTTGCTTTAGCGTGCAATTTTTCAGTCCATTTTATGCATTTTCTGGTTCTGGTTTTGTTTTCTACTTTGGTTTTTATATGGCGGCAGGCAATTTTCTCGTTCTGTTTTTATATGGCGGCAGGCCGCAGCAGAGGAAGACGAACACAGAGGAGGCGACAGATGATTTTCTTCTTAATGATGGTACTCTCCTTAATACTGTGGGTTTCTGTAAGTTAGCATTTGTGTATGTTCTAAAAATAATCCTACACAGCTAATTTGTTTGTATGCATATTTCCCCTGTATTTATACATTGTGCTGTCTGCGAGATAGAGATAGAGACAATATAATTTTCATGTGAACCAAATTTAAGGCAATTTCGATAGGTTTGATTGACCTAGTTAAACCCATCCATCCATCCTCTCACTCACTGAGATTGATAAGGAACACAGGCTTAGAAATGCTTTGTGAAACTTTGGTAATAAACATCTGAATTTCTTCAACCTTTTTCCTGTTAGACTAATAATTTTCTGTCTGTAGCGTAATAAGAAACAGGGGGATTTGTCCTGCGCAGGGAAAAGCTCATAGAAACATATGGTTAAGGAGGAGCATTTTCAGCCCACAAACAGCAATTGAGTATTCACACTCATTCTTTTCTGGGCAGCAGGTCAGGTTTTTTTAATATCCAATTCTCTCTTTTTGTGCATTTTGTAATACGATTATTATATTTACCAGCAATATAAAGAATAAGTGTTTGTTCTACAACTTATAAATAGGCATCAACAGCAACATGCTACATCTTAAGTTATTTCTATCTACCCATATGATGCATGAAGGAAGATGACAATAAAGCATGTTTTCTTGCTAAAACTCTGGTTAAATGGGTGGATGCTGCTGGCACTGAAATATAGTATCAGTGCCATGACTGTAGCAAATGAAAAGGGTAGCATCAGAATATGTGAAACAATTTGAAATTGTCCAAAATTTTAAATGAAGTTTAACCTAACCACAGGAAAATATTAATTTCAAAGCTTTGTTTTCCTAGGAAATTTACCGGAGATATACAGATGTTTCAACTTCTGGAACAAGGGCTCCTCTAGAAAGGAATAAATGTTTTTGTGGAGATGCTGACTGACGAGGTGTTAGATCTGTAGATCCAGGCCTATATCGTAAGGTTAGTGCAAGGGCTTAATTCTGTGGCTCATTTCTATATGTGGCATGCTTCTATCTTAATTCTATGCGTCTTATTTTTTATGTCACATGGAGAAATGTTGTAAATAATTACTAGAAGAGCAACATAAATCAGAACTCCTGTCTAAAATCTATATGCAGCATGGTGATGTCATATATAATTAGTAGAAGAACAACATAAAGCAGAATTTGTGGGTTAAATCTGTATTCAAAACATAGTTTGAATTTTGAAATGCATGTTCATTTGGATGCTATCATCAAAATAGCTTCATCATTTTTTATTGAGGCAACCTGATTCTAGAGGTATTTATCAATCAATATGTTAATTATCCCCTTTCATTTTCTGCACGTGGCAACTGTATAGTTCCATGGGGACATGCCCCCCCCCTGAAATACAGCCGTCCCCCACGTCTCCGTCCCTCCACCGTCCCCCAGTTTTGCCGCTGCATTTCTTTGAGGCATTCTGTCAAACAGTTCACGTGCCTTGTCTATGCTTCCACAATTTGCATACATGTCTAACAGGGCAGTTGCAACTACAACATTTGACAAAATTCCTCTATCCTTTATGTTTTGATGGATGTCCATACCCTATTACAAAGCTCCCATTTTGACACAGGCAGGGAGGATGGTGGGCTGGCAAAGGTTGTGGAATTTGGCTTTACACCAGCCAATTGCATTTGCTTTAAAATTTCTAAAGCCTTTTCAACAAATCCATTTTGTGCATATCCTGCAATCATTGCAGTCCATGAGACCACATTTCTTTGAGGCATTCTGTCAAACAGTTCACGTGCCTTGTCTATGCTTCCACATTTTGCATACATGTCTAATTTATAACTAATTTATACATCTTATAGACTTGTACAGTTATACATCTTTTTATAACTAATTTTTCAAGTACTATATGTATTTCAGCGCACCGCTCCCCCGCCGTCCCCCGCCATCCCCAAAATTAGACCCCCCGCCCCCCCATCCCCAAAACGCGTCCCCTGCCGTCCCCCCGTCCCCGTCCCCGAAACTCCGTGGAACTATGATCTAAACAAAAGGTTTGCATAAAGAAATATGCACTTTCAAGAAGTGAAGTATTAATAGGTTAAGTACGTATATGAAGGATAAATCTTCTTATGGATAAGTGCTATTAGAGCTGCAAGTTTGAAGTGTAAGTGCTCAAAACCTGCTAGTAACAAATATTAAGCATGCAGATATTAGAAGTTACAGTATAGTTCGCTTTATGCAGGTCAAGGGAGGCCCTGCCTTCTCGAGCACCCTAAAACATATAGAACTATCATGGCATATAATTTAAATACAAGATGCCCAATGCATCAAACTTCAAAAAGTTATTTGGGGTTTCCAAATCTGACTAGCCCTTTTTAAATACAGATTAGCACATGGATGGAATAAGGCTTTTACCTGAGTCATACAGAATGACAGCCATAGTTATGAAACTCTTTGTTTCTCATATTTTTCTGTTGCCATTCATAGAAAGCATTTCCAGATAAATAATTGATATGCAGTATAATTATACAAATGCTACTCATAACATGTCAATGACCACTGCTTATACATTATATTTTGCATTATTTATCAGTGAAAAGAGATCTAAAAAGCGATTCTGTTTAAAATGGTAAAGGCTTAACTGAAATTGGCTCCAGAATTCTATCAATAATCAAAACCTCTAGAAGTAATGAAGTTGCTTGATAAGAAACTATGGTGAGGATTGGCTACAAACAGAGCAAACCAAAAGATAAAAACCAGGTAAGAGTAAGGAAACTCGTGGGCTGCTGTTTAGGCAAAATAGCTATGTAGAAGTTGGAGCTAGACAAAATAAATTCTACACTGATTTCTCCAACTGCGTGAGTAACATCAAACTGTTATACTTAAGCAAAGGAGAAGCACAGAATCCTGAGAAATTTGGCATTATTTCCCATGGTAATCAACTGAATTGGAAAGCCTATAGGTTTAACTTTTAAAGAGAGGAATTACTGTTTGAAAAAGATAGTAATAAACTAATAACAATAAAAAATATATAACACACATCGTTAAAGAATAATCACAAGGTTAATCTCTAAGAATGCCAAACAGCGTTATTGTGTAATATTCATGAGTTTCTGATTTCCTTTTTAGTTTAGATTATATTGTTACACTGCCATCTCTTTCTGTAGTTTTCACGTGTTTATTAAGAACATAAAAGTCAGATTTTTGCTATTTGTGAAAAAATTGTACAATGAGATAGGAAGTTCAATGACCATCAGTAGTTTTTTTTAGCATCAACATCAAGGGTTAGTCATCTACATCAGCTCTAAATATTATTAAAAAATAATAATAATCTGCTCTGATCGTCACTTTATTTTCATTTTTGAGAAAACCATCCTTTGTTTTTTACTGAAGTGGGATAACAATGTATTTTTTTCAACTCAATAATAAGTCATTCTAGAAAATGTTTAATGTTGTAATAAGTGTTGGGAAGCAATTAAGAGGAGAATTATAGAGATTTTAGATTTTAATACATAAGCAAGGCCTGTTAAAGTTAGAAATATTGAAATTGTATCTAGAAGTAAAACACGAAAACATTGAAAAGTAATTGCATGTTTTATCTCATCTTCAATTTTACCTTGGGCATAAGAATACATATTTGGAATTCAAAGCTTTGAAAGTGCTTGCTTGTATAAGTTTGTGCACTCCTTACATAAAATTAGTACCATTATTAAATAGGTTTTATCGCTAAAAAATTGTCATAGGGAACTTGAACTCCAACTGTGTCTTAAGAGTCAAAGCCACAGTTTGTGATTTCTAATTTTAAACAACATTCTTTTTCTGATTTCAAAAGTTTCTGTCAAAGGTTTGTTAAGATTTCAGAGGTTTTGACCATGATTTTCTATGATGGTGCAGGACATTCTATTTTCAGAGGTTTCAGCATTAGGGTTTATTAAATATTTTCATTTTTTTGTGATGTACCTTGACATTCTACAAGATCTGCAAATGGAGAAACATGCCAGGGTTTTCTGGTTTCCTTTATGTTATGGTAATTTGGAATTGTGCCTGTGGGTTTTCTAGCACTTGATTTGAATAAATGTAATATGTAAATGGATTTGTTATTTAATACAAAAGATTTTTATTTGGAAGGGGTTGAATTGGCCCTCTTCCTAAGGCTGTAAGGAATGGCCATTGACCATGACCATTCTTTTAGGCCTGGTGTCTTGTATTCGTTTTTTTAGTTTTCATATTATATTTTATTGCATGAAATATAACATCTTTCTTTTTTATTATTTTATTTGTTAAAATTCCATCATGTTTAATGACTTGAATTTTAAATAGTGCACAGTGCACTTAATTATTAAGTGTGAAAATATTCTTTAACCATAATGCAGTTTAGTTGCAATTAGCAAGTTGTAATAGTTAGTGTTGTTGTAATTTAAACATGTTTATTTAGGGTGCTTCTCTTTGACATTCACTCTATTTTGATACACTTATTATTTGTGTAGAGTGAGGGTTTGAACTCTGGCATTGACTTATATTTGTTTAACTTTGTATATTTTAAAATTGAATTCACTTTGTCACTTTAATTTGTATGTTTTAAAATTTGGTGTACTTATTGATTCATATTGATTCATTTGTCTCTTTAATTTGATATACTTATTATGTGTGAAGTGAACTTTGGCATTGAATTATATTTGTTTCATATTGTATGTTTAAAATAGAATTCACATTATTTACATTTATTGTTTGTATGAAGTGTGTGTTTGAGCTTTGGCACGCACTTTGTGTGTTTGAATTTTGGAATCCATTAATTGTGTGTTTAAAGTGTCTTTGAACTTTGTTTATTTAAACTTTGACATCCACTAGTTGTTTGTTTGTAGTGTGTTTGAACTTTAGGCATTTATTTTGTATGCACTTATTGTTTGAACTTTGCAGTTCACTTTGTTTAGTGTGTTTTGCTTTGGCATCCACTTATTGTTTGTGTGAAGTGTGTGTTTGAATTTTGGCATCCCTTTGTTTGAGTGAGTTTTTCGTATTCATTTTGTGTGCGTGAAATGTGTATGAATTAACTTTGACATTCACTTTGTGTGAGTGAATTGAACTAACTTTGAGTCACTTATTGTTTGTGTGTTTTGGCATCCACTTATTATTTGTGTGTGTGTGTGTGTGTGTGTGTGTGTGTGTGTGTGTGTGTGTGTGTGCACGAGAGAGAGAGAGAGAGAGAGAGAGAGAGAGAGAGAGAGACTTGGCTTTCACTTGGATTTGATCCACTTTGCTTATGTGAAGCATATGTTTAAACTTTGGCATCCCCTTAATTCATTTGAGTGACTTGTGGATTCATTTTTTTATGTATTGGCATCCACTTTGCCTATGTGAAGCATATGCTTAAACTTTGGCATCCCTTTAATTTGTTTGAGTGAATTTTGGTATTAATATTATGTGTATGAAACTTGAGTGAACTACCTTTGGTATTCACTTATTTGATCTATTTACCATTTGTGTGTTTATGTAAGTTTGAACTTTCATCTCCACTTATTGTGAAGTCAAAATTGACATGTTTGAATTTTAATGTTTATGTTTATGTGTGTGAAGTGTGTTTTTGAACTTTGGCATTCACTTTGTATGAACTATGTTTGAATTTAACTTTTCACCTAGATTTGATATTCTTATTGTGTGTGTGTGTGTGTGAACTTTCACATTTGTGTGTAAAGAGTACTAAATTTTGCATTAATTACATATTTGAACATTGGTATTGTGAAGAGTGTTTTTAACTTCGACATTCACTTTGTGTGAAGAGTGTTTTTAACTTTAGCATTGACTTTGTGTGCTTGTGTACTAACTTTGGCATTCACTTTTTGTATGTGTTTGAACTTTGTTATTGTTGAACTTTGGCAATTACTTTGTATGAAGTGTGTTGAACAAACTATGTGTGAAGTGATTGAACTTACTTTTTGTGAAGTGTTTTAACTTTCACATTCACTTTGTGTGAGTGTACTAACTTCGGCATTTCCTTTATGTGTGTGTGTTTGAACTTTTAAACTTTCTTATTTACTTTTTATATGTAAGAAGTGTGTGTTTGAACAAACTATGTGAAGCAATTGTACTTTGTGTGAAGAGTGTGTTGAACTTTGGCATTAAATTTGTTTGTGTTTGTACTTTGGCATGTTTGAACTTGAGTGTTTACTTCATGTGTGGTTGAACTAACTTTGTATATGAAGCATGTTTGAACTTTCACGCGTGTTCATTTTTTGTGTGTTTTAATTGATGTTCATTGTATGTCTCTGTGTGTTTGAATGAACTTTGGGTTTCATTTTGTGTGTGTGTGTGTACTATGGCATTCAATATACAAATGAACTTTGGAATTCATTGTGCGCATGTGTGCATGTGAATGAACTTTGGCATTCACTTTGTGTGAAGTTTACGCATGTGTGATGTTCATTGTATGTCTCTGTGTGTTTGAATGAACTTTGGGTTTCATTTTGTGTGTGTGTGTGAAATAACTGTGGCATTCAATATACAAATGAACTTTGGAATTCATTGTGCGCATGTGTGCATGTGAATGAACTTTGGCATTCACTTTGTGTGAAGTTTGCGCATGTGTGTTTGAAAGATAACTTTGTCATTCACTTTTTTGTTTGTGTGAATTGTGTGTGTGTGTTTGAAAGTTAATTAGGCATTAACATTATGTGGTGTGTGTTTGAAAGTTAATTTCGGTATTCACTTTATGTGGTGTGTGTATTTGAACTAACTTTGGTATTCATTGTGTGTGTGTGTGTGCATGTGTGCACACTTGAAATAAATTTAACATTTAATTTTTTATGTGTATGATTGAACTTCAGCTATCACTTTGTGTGGAGTGTATAAATGAACTTTGATGTTCACTTGTTGGAATGTGATTGAAAGATTTGACATTTTTTTTGTATGCGTACAAATAAACTTTGATGTTCACTTTTTGTGAAATGTACTTGAAATAATTGACATTCTTTTTTATGTATGAATGAACTTTGTCTATCATTCTATGTGGAGTGTGCTTCTGTGTGCTTGAATGAACTTTCGCATTCATTGTGTGTATGTGTGCATGCGAATGAACTTTGCCATTCATTGTGTTATGTTTGAAAGTTAACTTTGACATTCACTTTGTCTGATGTGTGTTTGAAAAGTAACTTTGTGCTTCACTTTGTGTGAAGTGTGTGCTTTTGTGTTTGAACTAACTTTGGCATTTAACTTTTCATGTAAGAATGTACTTTAACTATCACTTTGTGGGGTGTATGTACATAAATACTTTGGGATTCACTTTACGTGCAAGGGCATGTGTGTGTGTGAATGAACTTTCACATTCACTTTACGTGCCTACAAAAATACTTTAACGTTCACTTTGTGTGAAGTGTATGTGTGTGTGTTTGAATGAACTTTGACTTTCATTTTGTGTATGTGGGTGGATTTAAAAGTTGGTTTTGGCATTCACTATGTGTGCACATGTGAAAGAAACTTTGCATTCGCAATGTCTATGTACAAAATACTTTGATGTTCACTTTATGTTAATTGTATGTACAAAAATACTTTCAAACTTCAATGATGTTAACTTTGTGTGTACTCATGTGTGATTGAGCAAACTTTGGCTTTTAGTGTGTGGGGGTTTGAAAGTTAATTTTGGTATTTATTGTGTGAATGAACTTTGGCATTCACTATGTGTGTGCACAAAAATACTTTGGCATTCACTATGTGAAGTGTATGTAGAAAAGTACTTTCAAACTTTAATGATGTTCACTTTGTGTGTGTGTGTGTGTATTGATGAGCACATGCTTATATTGAGAGGGGAGTAAATTAGTGTAAGACAATCTTTTACTTTTTTAAAACTTAACAACCATAATAATAGCAATCACATAAGATCTATTAATTATGCAACACAAGAAGAACACAAGATTTTCGTGGAAACCCTTTCGGAAGAAAACCACGGCAAAATATTGCTTATATAAAATTCTCTTACAAACTTTGTAGCCACCAATGTACAAGAGACACCAATCCCCTCTTATATGATTTGTAGGCACTAACCCACTGGAGACACCAATCCCCACAACTGAGCACCAACTCAGCAAGAGGCACCAATCTTGTCTTATATGATTTGTAGGCACCAACCCACTGAAGATACCAATTTTTGCTTGTACAATTTGTAGGCACCAACCCACTGGAGACACCAATCCCCACAAATGAGAACCAACTCAATAAGAGACATCAATCTCTTCTTTTTGGGAAGCACCAACTTCCAAATGAGTAAGTATTCTCCTTCTCAAAATAGTTATTCAATAGATGACAAACATGCACTCTTTTTCACAAATCTACCATAAATTTGTTGTTATGCTTAAAAAATTGCCTTTAATGATCTTCAATTATATTTTCATATATAGATCTGCTAGTGTATATCTAATATATCTTTTTCTCCACACACACTCTTCACCACATTCTACAAAACTCTTTATATACCTTCACCAAGGGAGGCAACTTCATGAATGGATACATCATTTGACGAAGGAAGGCAACTCTTAAATATGTATGCACCTTTTCACACGAGCGCTCACCATGAAGGGTCGGTTGCATAAAACATTAAATTAAAGTATTGACCTTGGAGTCATGGTCAAAGCATCTTGATTGTTTTCCAACTTAGGTTCGTTTCCATGATTGAAGTATTGATCTTGGAGTCATGGTCTTGATGCTTGGCTTTTCAAAATTCAAATTCAAATTTTGGTTGACTCTCACCCATTATTTCCCCCCTAAGTACATGTTTGCGTGATTTGATGTTATGTGCTTGTAGTTAAAGGCATGCATTTGCACTCATTTCTAGTCTCTCGTCTCCCATACATACTTTCACATATGTCATGCCCTCTCTCATCCTAGAGCATTAAACAAACAATTAGTAACTAAATGTTTGGATTCAGTGCACTAAAAGGAGTAACAAATATGCATACATCATTCTAGGAGGCTTGCTCACAATTTTTCGAGTTGACCTAGGTGAACATGTCCCCTATATAGATAATGACAACTATTCCTTGAGGTAGTTTTGTATATCACCAGTCACTTAGATATAAGAAAAGGTAGAAGAAGTGGAGATACATTAGACACGAGGGGGAGTAAAATTGAACATCTTGCAAGGTCAATTTGGCAAGAAAGGACAAATATTTTATTGTAGTATCGACCTGAAATATCCTAGGGAAATCTCTCTCGTTTGTTTAAGAGGGCTAGTAGGAAGGTGTAGGGAAGGCTTAGATGAGCAGAGAATACATGTGAATGTATAAAAGAGGGGAGGGATGCTAGTGGTGGAACAAAATAACATCTGATGAAAAGAGGTAAAAGGTGAATTGGGAACTGTAGGAATAGTAGTAGTGATAGCAGATAATAATTGGTCGATGCTTGATAATAGCTAATTGCTTTGTAGTAGCAATATGTGTAAAAGGGGAAGTTGTGGGGGTAATAAGCAAATCATAAATAGAAGCTAAGGTTCACTACAGACCTAATGAATTTAGGTTTGGGACATAAAGAAAGCAAGGTAGGTCTAGAAGCCAGTTGTTTTCTATGTTTGAGAAGAGGTGAAGGCTAGGACATTCTTTGGGTCAAGAAGAGGATGAAGTTACATCGTTGGGCTTAAAAAAGCACTATGATGAAGGGGAGTAGAGAAACAAAAAGAGAAATGGGAGGAATTATGATAATGGGACATGAAGAATAGGATAAGGGGAGTAAAATGTATTAGGAAAGGAGATAAGTTTGCATTTTCTTTTTAAAAGCTTGAAACGAAAAGATGGTTTCTTTTGCATTTTTGGACTATCCTCATGTGTGGTGGACTCTTCTTGAAATCTTTAGATAATCTTAACTTAATATCACCACCCTTCGATGACTATCCTCATGTGTGGTGGACTCTTCTTGAAATCTTTAGATAATCTTAACTTAATATCACCACCCTTCAATGACCCTCTCTTGCCTTAGCCTTCCCTAGAAAATTTAGTTTCCTTAGGTGAAGGGTCAATAGTGCCCCCTTTGGTGTATGGAGTGATGCCCTATATCTTATCTACTATAACCTCCAAAATTAAATGTGAGTTTCCTCTACATTGAGCTAATGCATTTCTACCCTTCTCTTGCTTGAAATCTTAGTAAAAACCAAGATATATGTGTTGTATTGTGTTAAGTTTTAGCAAAACCCTAGATCTATATGTTAAATCTTAGGTCATTTCTACCCTTCTCTTGCTTGAAATCTTAGCAAAAACCTAGATATATGTGTTGTATTGTGTTAAATCTTAGCAAACCCTAGATGTACATGTTAAATCTTAGGTCATTTCTACCCTTCTCTAAAAGTTGGTATTGTATTTGTTCGAGATGTGTTTGTGAAAGAGGTGATGAAATGTTGAGTTCATCTATTGCACGGAAGAATAAAAACCTTCTTATTGCGTAAGGGAAAAAATTTAATAGCATATAATGACTACTTTTTGTGGATGCTCTATGGGATCGAGCACATCCATTAGTACGAAGATCAAAGACTTTCTAAAGATTGGTATCTCCCCTATGGTATTGTATCCTCAATATTCACATGTCTTATTGTACCCTTACTTCAGCATTCTTCTTTCCTCCAAAATTAAATGTGGGTTTCCTTGATGTTGAGCTAAATTTCCCCAGTTATCCTTCCCATGTAGCAATCACCCCGTCCCAAACCCAAATAATTTAATGCTTGAAAACTATCCTCATGTGTAGTGAACTCTTCTTGAAAACTATCTCAACTTGAAATCACCACCCTTTGCTAACCCTCTCTTGCCTAAGTCTTCCCTAGAAAATCAAGCCTCCTCGGGTGTAGGGTCAGGGTAGATGCAAGAAGTTGTGTCCACTTAAGGTGGAAGTTTCGGAGTTAGAAAAAATTCCAAAATCGGGGAACAAAAAACGGGATCCCGTTTATAGAAAACGCGATCCCGTTTTGCCTCGGGATCCCGAGCCTAGAACCAAAAACGCGATCCCGTTTTTCCCGGGATCCCGAACCTAGAGGCCATAAACGCGATCCCGTTATATAAAACGGGATCCCGTTTTATATAACGGGATCGCGTTATATGAAACGGGATCCCGTTTTATAAAACGAGATCCCGTTTTTGAAAAGTATTAAATTTTTTAAAAAACAGCAGAGACCCCATTTTCAACAGCGACAGGCGCCAGAGGAAAACGGGATCCCGAGTTCTCAAAGCATCCAGCCAGGTAAGTGGATTTTTCCACTTGTAAAAAATACCCATCAATTGTTTATACCTTCCATTGTTTGTTTTGATGTAAAATACAATGAAAATTTAAATTTTGAATTGTTATTTAGGGTTTAGGGTTTATAAAATCAGTAGTTGATTTTTGACAATTTAGATGTAAAATACAATTGAAATTTTGAAAGACTATATCATATAAAATGTTAGAATTTGAACAAACTGTCAAAATTATGTTTAAAATTGAGAATTGAATAGATATATTTAGGCATTTTAGCTGTAAAATACAATTGAAATTTTGAAAATACTGTATCATATGAAAGGAGAGATTTTGAACAAACTGTCAAAATTTGAGTTCAATTTGAGTGTTGAATAGTTCTATTTAAACATTTTAGCTGTAAAATAGAATTAAAATTTTGAAAATACTGTATCATATGAAAGGAGAGATTTTGAACAAACTGTCAAAATTTGAGTTCAATTTGAATGTTGAATAGGTGTATTTAAACATTTTAGCTGCAAAATGCAATTGAAATTTTGAAACGATTGTATCATATGAAAGGAGAGATTTTGAACAAACTGTCAAAAATTATATAGCAAATTGGGATGATATGTCTATTTGGTTTTTATAAAATTTACTTATAACAATGTATGTCATTGTATTTTAAAGGCATTATTGAATAGCTAACTATCATGTAAAAAAATTACAACAAACCATAATAAAACCAAGTTATCACATCCTTCATAATCAAACATTTAGAGACAACTAGAACTAATCAAGAATTGAGAAAATTTTACAGTTTTTGTGATAGCCAACTAATTAAGAATGAAATGAAGCCAACATTTATGTAACTTTTGATATACTCAAGTAGCTGTCCTCACTAGCTAGGTTATGCCCCTGGAATGAACATCGTGATGTTAATTGTGATACGAGCTTGAAACCTCATTGGTAATGCTTTCCCTAATCTTAATGACATTGATGTAGGCTCCACTCATGATCCTTACGAAGATCTTTCCACCACTAACCTCTTTCATGATAGGTCACTATCCTCACCATCTCCTTAGACCTAGAATACCTTGAGCTTATCGATTGGGACCAACACGACCCTTTATGATTTGATGTTTTCCAAAATGATGAAGCCATCATGAAACTTATCAAGTGTCAAGACCACATCCCCATTGTAATCATAAGAAAGACTTTTCCACCATACTTAACACCTACATATATGCTTATTTTGGAGAGAAAGAAAGAACCCTTCAGTCCTGAGGCACCCTAGTCTAGGCAGAATAGCAACAATCTATATAAGAAGAAACTTGTGATCGATTAAAATGATATAATAAAAATGGACACTTCCCAAGAGCTCCTCAATTTGACAAACTTCACCTTCCATTAGATACCACTTAGATACAAGACATGACTCCCCTCTCCTTATTGAGGACATGCTATAAACATCAACCTGTGAATAGAAGCTTGGACCCTAAACTCTCTAAGATAGTAGCTCCACTGGACCTTGACATCAAAGAAGGCATATATAACCATGTCACCATGTTAAATATTACGTTGATTTCTTCATGTGGTCTTATGGTGATATGCCTTGAGACTCCATCTTTAAAGTCATGCATCATCTTGTGGTTCACCTCAATGCCAAACCTATTCAATAAAAGCTACGCAAAATGCACCCCCAAGTAGCCCTCGTGGTCATAGAAGAATTGTATAAACTCTTGGATGTCCAGGGTTCATTCAGACTATTACTTTTCCTAAATGGGTAGATCTAATGTGGTCTTAGTTAACAAGAAAACTAAGGGAATTCATGTTTGCACTAACTTTTGAGACATCAAAAAAGGATCTACCCCAACTTAGATAACTTTTCTCTACCAAACATTGATATGGTCGTGGATCTTGTGCATAGCCATATATATAAAATTTTATCATTAATTTGGATATAATATGGACCAAGTTGAAACATTTGAGTTAGACATGGAGACACCTAGATTATGGAGCTCGGTCTATGTAAGAAAACACCTATTATAGACTCAACACAAACTTATCCCTCAACCCTCTAAATTGTGACTTACATCATTTGATTACCCTGGAACACACTATATAGACAACTCTATACAAATTTGGCAAAATATATTTTCTCCTAACAGAAACTTGTATATGTAGAAGTATCTACTACTACATTAGATTTGATATACTTCTTAAAAGGAAAGAGTTGGGACTAACAACTAAATAGAAAACAATAACTAGTTTTGCATTTTGTAGGAAATAGGAAACAAAATTGAGCTAGAACCAGCTTGACTAATTTATCTATTTCTAGCTAGATTGAACCCTAATTCTATATGCAATTCCAACCCTAACCCTAACACTAATTCTAACCCTAATCCTAACCCTAATTCTATATGCAATTCAAACCCTAACCCTTATTATAACCCTAATCATAACCCTAACCCTAGCTCTACTTGTAATTGTAATTGTAACTCTAACTCTAGCCCTAACCCTAACCCTAACGAGCTACTTGTAATTGTAATTGTAACCCTAACTCTAGCCATAACCCAAACCATAATTGTAGCTCTAATACTTACCCTAATTTAGCAACCCTTGAATTCTAATTCTAACCCTAACCTCAATTCTAACCCTAAGCCTGATCCTAATTGAAACCCTAACCCTAACTTTAATTAATCACGAGTCATGCTACGGGGATTTCTTCTACATATTTTGTATGCATGTGTTATTCCCTTATTGCATGTGAGTTCACCAATTATTTGGAAACTTCTCCTAACTGGGAGGCAGGCTTGTATTCAAGCCCTATAAATTTTGTGTTTATAGGTGTTATGTTTAAAGCTATATGGAGACTTGTAATAGGAGGTCTTGAATTTGGTACCAATGATTGTGAGTTCCTTGTCTAGAATATGATGAACCTTTTGAACAAGAGAACCTTGTAGACCATGATGCATATCTTGAAATTTAAACTTGAACATTATCGTCATGTGAATGCTTTTAGCCATCCTACAACCTCCTATCACCCTTCATCCTCTTATAGGGATATGCCACACAACCTCTCCAAGTTGACCATGCCAAACCCAAAGTCACAATCGTAAGAGGTAAAGAATCTTTTGGCCCCATTCAAGTCCACTCCCTAATAGGAGTGATACAATGCTAATAGGGTTGTGAAGGTAATTAAGTTCTTGATTAGCATGTTGGGTGTATCTAAGCATAATGATGATATAGTTAGTCTTGATTTCATTAATCTTAAGATCATTGAGCTAGAGTACTTAATATATATGGTATAGTTTGTTCAATCAATAGTGGTAGGGAAAATTAATATACTACAATGACATGAAACATAAACCAATAGGTGTCTTAAGATATATTAGTGGTAGGGAAAATTATAGTGGCCCTAACCCTAGTAGAGTAATAAGTTGAAGTAGTGTTAGAATTACTAATAAACTAAAAAACTTTATCCTAGGGTGGTGGGACAAATTACACAAGCCTTACAAAGCCTCTACCACTTCCTTGACATTTTTAACATTGTTCGAATTTGATAGGAGGGATTTATGTCACCTCCTCCTCATCTTAATTCTCATAGTGGATAGAATCATCCAATTTAGCATCAAGACATGAAGGTTTATCTTCATTATCTTAGAAATATCCTCCAAGGCTTTGTGCATATGCTCATGCCACACATTGAAGATGTGGAATTTATCTAAGTAGCAATATAGAAATCCTTAGCCTAACCTTCTACCCCTTCAATATCATTGTATAGAAGGTAGATACAAGTAACATTTGATAGCATGGAGGCACAACTTAGGGATTTCAAGTTGAATGTAAAAAAAATATTCTTCCCAACAAATGCTAGATGTCTAGGAGCAATTTAATGATTTCTTCCATTATCTGCCTAGTCTAGAATATAATTACGTTTTCTTTTGATATGTTTGAAGGAGATAGATTTAAACAAGTATTCACCAAGTTTCTAACTTCCAATATATAATAGTTTCCAATAACCACAAGCTTCATCTATGCTTTTTCATATGATCAATGTTGATCTTGGAATCTCCTTCCACACTAAGGGATATCTTGTTTAGTTTCCAAGTCATCTTGAGGCCCTAGATATCATGGCCCTAGAATCTACCATATTAGTGTTCTTGACACCAAAATCATAAGCTTTAAGATAGGTAGAGGTTTTCCCTTATCATCTCTTAATAACATACTCCTCCTACTTCACTAGGATTACCCTTGGCTACCCATCAAAATTTCAAGCTTAATCCATCCCAATGTAGGTGTGGACCAAAGGGTGTGAATATCAACATGGGTATCTCCTTGTTTTAACCTTATTCAAAGCAACCTTGGCCAATTATGAGCCTAATCAGTGCCTCTTCTAGCATGATCATATATTCCTCTTTACCCCAACAATCACCAAGTTCCTAAATGCACCATATTTCTTTAAAATAGTCCAAAATTTGGGATGCATATTCACATTTAAGAATTACATGATGATTGTCCAGAGAAGTTTCCTTACTTAAATGCACATTGAAATTTTGAAATATATATTGCCCATTGTATCAATCATTATGGTAGTCCTAATAGCTCGCTTACATTTTGAAATTTGTACATGCATGTATACATTATTTGTATGTTTTTAATTTAAATTTATTTCAAGTGTAATTTCTTGAAACATATATATATATTCTTGATTTAATTTTAAATTTGTACTGAAGTTTGTATGTTTATATGTATATATATGCAGGTTCATATCTAGATTTTTATATATACATCATGAATCTAGATGATATTCACTTTGATGTTGAGGACTTTATTAATGCACAAGATGATCCGGCCGCACCCCCACCCCCACCCCCACCCCCACCCCCACCGCCAAATGCCCCACATCTAGATGCCCCACCTGCAGATGACCCGCCTCCACCTCCACCTCCACCCCCACCTGGAACTGACCAGGCTCGCTTGCGAGCCATAATAAATGAAAATGTGGATTCGATACAAGAAAAACTGAATTCCATTCGCAGTGAACAATTCATGCCACCTCACGTAGTACATTTTGCATCTTTGATGCAAAACATTGTAGATTCTGTGAGGTCTATTGACTCAGATTTTGATGGATTCCGGAAATGGAGAGAGGAGAGGCGCCAATTTTATGCTGATGGCCTCTCCTATAAGACTATTTTGGATCTTAAAATCACAAAAGCTCATTTAGCACAATATTTTAGACATCCCATTACAAATGAACCTATTCCTGCAAATAAGAAAAGAATATCAATCAGGTGGTGTAGGCATGAAGGAATGTCTGCTAATTTTTGGGATAGATGGTGGATGGTGTTTGATTATCCACCTCATGCTAATTGTGAGGTTCCTTTATATTTTTTGAGAAAATTATATGTAGAGTTTGTTATGAATAAAAAACCCAACTACTTTGATTTTAGATCATTCCAGGGTGTTGGTGGTGGCATGCCACAACAGAGGTTGGGGGCACGGGTTGATCCCCAACGACCGGTGCCTATTCAACCTCTTATTGACCCTCCTGTTGCTGCCATTCCTTCGCCCTTCGAGCATCGTGCAGTGGTATCCACACTAGGCACATTGAGTGCACTCTTAGGTAGCCTACATGAGCAGACTTCTATGATGGTAGCTCGAGTTAGAGAGCATGGAGGAGTTGATGATGGAAGTGGTCCTAGTGCCACTCCACATGTGTCGATGCCTCATACATGTACGAGTTGCAATCAGTTGTGTTATGGACCTGATCAGGCAGTTGCACCCACTTCAGCTACACATGCATCATCTGATAATGTGGGCACTGAATCATTTGTTGATTATCTATTTGCTGAGGATCATCCCACTGATCATTCGACACAGGTATATATAAGTTATGTACACATGTTGAATTTAAAACAATTTTTTAACCACGTGTTTTTAATCAACATATAGATGATCAATTAAATTGTAATATTTTAACAATCGAATTATTTGGTTTGTTTGGTGTAGATGATGGCAACAGGGGTCACAATTGATCGAGTTAATTTTTCATCGACACCTGTTCATCTCGGGCACCCATTTGGGGTACATTTTCAATGATTTGTAATTTTGTAAAATTCAGTCTTGAATGTGTGTACAATTAAATATTTATGAACTTATTTATGAATTGGTTCAGGGTTCTTCCACATTGAATCCTCCATCTCAGGGTGTCTCAAGCGCTCCTCCATCATTGGGCATTTCACATGACACTCTTACAGTATGTACACATATTGTTTTAAAAAACTGTATATATATACTTAAATTTTTCTATTTTGATATCAGTGTATCTAAAAACGTGCACATGTACTATTTAATATTTTATAAATATGTCTATGCAGGTCACCACTTTTACTAATTAAGGTCACTCAAGTAACCTAGAGACACTAGGGGCAACCCTAAGACACAAAGAGGTGACCCTAAGTAGGAAAAATGAAGGGGGCACTAGGTAAAAATGTGAGGTAGGGAAGGTCAATTTGGGGGTTGAAAAAGATGCTCAAGAGGGGGAAGAACACATAGGACATGCCACCAAGAGTGAAACTACTGGTAGGAGTGTAATTCACACCTACATGACTATGATTAGGACTTATTTATCATCATCAAATTGTCATGTAGGCTTGATGTAATTTTACTACTTATAGATACCAAATGTTAGGAGTTTCAAGCCACAAATACTAATTCCACATAACCTTAATGAGAGAAGCTATGCTAACTTTTTGAATGTCTTAAGGGGTCCTAATTTACGATGTCTTAAGGGGACGTCTTAAGTTCTCAAAATTTGGTGAAGTTGCCCAAAGCAACCAAATTGAACAATATAATAAATCAAATTTAAAGTAAATTCTAAGTAGAAAAACATGGACATTTAACAAATAAAATACATAAAATAATAATTTTGATAAATTTAATACTGTAGAGTATAAAATTGTGTACATACACATGTATACAAATTTCTGAACAAAATGTGTAATAATATAATTGTGTATGTACATATATGCCAACTCAAAATAATGTAAATACAAAATGTCGTTATATGCCATCTCAAGAAAATCCAAAACTTGAGGAGAATGTAGCAGGTCTTCATGCCACCTGATATAAAAATAATACAAGCAATTTATCAATATATCTGAATCAAAACATGTATTTTAATTTATATAAAACTATCTAGATATACACAATTTGTACCTGTATTTACGAGTGCCTCTCAAGTTTTTGTTTCAAAGTATTTGATGAATTTGTGATGATGGCCTGAGGATATAAAAGGATAAATTAAATCAATTTCAACTAATAACGCACAAGAAATATCAAAACATGTATTTAATACATATTTAAAACAACAATATAAATCTATTTAACTATATTTACCTGTATTTACTTATTCCATTGTACCATCTCCATCCTCTCTTTTTTCCAATGCATCGATGATTGTCTCATGGTCTTCCATAGAAATGTTCCATAACTCTTTATTTGTAGGTTTTCCGCGATACCTCTCCAGTTTTATATTTGTTGCCAACACCAAATGTGAGTAGTGTATAATCTTCTTATGTGTTTCATAATCTTCGAATGCAGGCAAACCATTCTTCCTTATTAGGTATTTCCGTAGCCAAGTGCCAACAACCACCACCGAACCTATTGGATAATGATAGGCATCATCAAAGAAATACTTAAAATTTGCTTAAGGGGATCAAAGAAGTTCTTAAAATATGCTTAAGGGGATGTCTTAAGGGGATCATCAAACCTGTTGGATAAGGAAAGCCATCATCATCTTCTCGAGGTGCTGTTAACTTATGTTTAGTCTCCACACAACGAGCCAACCAATATTTAGTTTCCTCTTCATTATTCTTTGGTGCAACAACAGCATACACATGTCCTGCAAAACAAATTTTGATTCAATAACTTGCACATGTCCATAAAATTTGACCAATCAACATACATGCATTCATATGTACACATAAATAAATAAAAGCACTACAAATTAGTAATCAAAGTGAAATAAAATGAAATGATTTGAATTAAATTACCTTCTTGTACAAGGTCTGAAACACGGTCATAATCGTCTGATACAAACAGTTGATCATTGTCTTCAATTGTTGTTTCACTTTGATTATGTGCTTGTGCAAGTGTCAATGGTCTTTGTTTCCACTCTTCAACCCATTCTGTATTCTCACATGCTTCCCAATCTCCTGAAATACAAAACTGACAAAAACATGCAAGCTCCCTTGTCCAGATAGTCCATGTACTTGCATTCGAACTCCTAAATGAATGCCATTTAGTAGATCCACTGATTGTTTGGCAATCAAGTCTAGGTAGAATATTTTCTTCTTCAACCAACCAAAAGAATCGACGAACTGTAGAGTACTCGCTTGATCCAGGTGTACATAATCTTGTATTGCACCAATCTACAATCCCACGTGCATCTTTAAATTTTACTGCATCCTCAAATTTTAATTGTTGTCTAGCAAGAATTCTTTTAACACATGCACCAGCTCCATCATGTTCTCCTTTACCATGTCCAGCTTCAAAAAAATTCCACATATGTTGGACATTATTCTCCTTGTGAACCCTACATAACCAATAGAACATTCGAGCATTCTTGAACTGCCCCATACAATTATCTGACCATATAAGATGTTTAGTCATCTGGATTCCTCTTTCTCTTAAATTTGTATAAAATATATTGAAACAATATTGAACAAACTCTGACGAGTGTAACCGATTATCACTCAAATAGAAATGATACTCCCTCAAAACTTTTCTATCATTCTCTGTGCTATCATCTGCATGTCTATAAACAATATGAACAAACATAGCAACCTGCACTGAATTGTAATATTGTGATTGAATTTCCTCTTGCAGAGCTAAAGTATAGTTTTCTGCAAAATCAACCACTGATAGTATAGTACCAACTGGAAATGTGTTTCTACATTCACGAAATTGTCCATCAAGCCATCGAGCTTGTTGAGAGTGCTTGACATATTTTGGTATAATTTTACTTTTAAATTCTGATATGAATGCATGCACACTAACCTTTTCTGTAATTAAATCACAACGCTTTCCAAATTTTCCATCTTTTAAAGAATATTCAACATTCTTAAATCTTTTAACATCCACTAATTGTTGTCCAAAATCATTTTCAACACTTTCATGCATACAAACTCTTAACAAAGAAAGATTGCCACAACTAATGCATTGTCCAGAAATACATGAACTTAAATAAAAACCTTTTTCATTAGATCTTTCACAGAACAAACTTGATATAAACTCTTTTATTGCTTCAGTTGGCATATTAATATCACATTCATGTATAATCATGTTACGATGTAAAGTACAACGTATATATTGAAACACATCATAATAGTAACGAAATTGAACATGCGTTTTACAACAACAAGATATTCGTTCCTTATTAATCTTTACATACCATGGTTTGCATTTTTCAAAAGATCTTTGACTTATTTTAATATTACCAGGTAACACTAATTCATCACAAAATTTTCTATAAAATTCATTTTGCGTTGTATCTAATAGGTGTTTTGGATGAGGATCGCGAACTTTGGACCCCACTCTTAATTTTAAAACATCTCTAGCATTAGACGATATCCTAGTATTATCATGCCAATATTTTTCAATCAAAGATCTGATTTCAACATTTAGTTTCATGTCAGATCTCGGGAGTCGACCACTAAAACTCCAACATTGGTTAATTGGATCATTTTCTATACTTTCTCTTCTTTTTGCCGCTCTTACCAATGTTTTAGGATGTATTTTTAGAATTCCACTAATATTGCTTACCATTCTTCTATTCAAAGTTGTTTTATTCACTATAGCAGTTGTTATAGCTCGTCTTGCTGCATTTTTATCTTTGGATCGACTATTACTTCCAATAGACTCAATGGCACTAGCAACAGTAGACATAGCATGTTTTAGTGATTGATCTTTTTTTCTTGGTTTAACAAAAATGCCTAACATTTTCATTACTTTTCTCATTTTCCACATTCTCATTAATTGCATCATTAGTTGACATTGAAATGATAGTTTTTTACGATAAAAAAATTCTTTATATAATCTATTGGCATGTGTTCTTATTTGTCTCCAAGAAATTTTACCAGGAAGATTATCCAAAACATCTCTTTCAATTTTGAAAAAATATTTCTCATTTTCAACATCACTTCCTAGATTTTCATTTTCATTTTCAACTTCAAAACGATTTTCATTTTCAACAACAAAACGGTTTTCATTTTCATTTTCAACAAAAGGATTTTCGTTTTCATTTTCAACAACAAAACGGTTTTCATTTTCATTTTCAACAACAAAACGGTTTTCATTTTCATTTTCAACAAAAGGATTTTCGTTTTCATTTTCAACAACAAAACGGTTTTCATTTTCAACAACAAAACGGTTTTCATTTTCATTTTCAACAACAAAAGGATTTTCATTTTCATTTTCAACAAAAGGATTTTCATTTTTATTTTCAACTACAATTTGTTTCAAATTTTGATCTCTACGAATATTATCAATCTCAACATTGTTATATCCAGCTTGTTTTAAATCTCCTATCAACACTATTTCCATTTCATTCAAAAGTGGATTTGAAGAAGTACCTGGATTTGTGCCCATTGAAACATTCTCCATAGCATTAATAGAGGGATTTGAAGACATACCAGGAGTAGTTTGCATAATCGTATTAGTTTCCACATTCACCTCTTGCAAACTTGCATCATCTATATCCATGGTCTCCTCAATGTTTTTATCTTCAATAGTTGTGGAATTGGATGCTTCAGCATTGTTCATTGATTGAATCTTTACTCTTCTATCTCTTTCCCTTTTTGCCTCCTTCACTCTCTTTGCTTCAATTTCTTCAGGGGTTAATAGCTTCCTATCTTTCCTCTTATTACGACTTTGTGATCCCATGATTAAAAAATTTATGAAGCATGTAATGTCAAAAACTTGAATGTGTTTCAAATCCTTCAAACAAGTACCAATTCAACAAAATTCCACTCAAATAACGTCTCCATGATGGCTTCTATCAAAATACCAACAATACTTCAAGTTGATGGACCTGCAAAAGAAAGAAATATGCCAAAGAATGCTGCAAGAGTCGCCATCGGCCGTACTGTAGGGCAAGTTGCAGAAATGACAGTGATAGTACAGTCTTATTAAAAAAAACGGGCAACTATAAAACGGGATCTCGTTTTATAAAACGGGATCCCGTTATATAAAACGGGATCCTGTTATACAAAACGGGATCCCGTTTACTACGCGATCCCGTTTATTAAACGGGATCCCGTTTTATTCACCACCGATGGAGTAGTAAACGGGATCCTGTTTTATAGAACGGGATCGCGTTCTATAAACGGGATCCCGTTATTCAAAATTTGAATTTTAGGCTCGGGTTTTGCTTTGTAACCCGCTTCGAAAAATGCTTTGGGGACCCGACCCTAACCTCTGGTCCTAGTTTGACCTGCACCTTGAAGGCCCTGTCAATGTTACAACAAAATAGTGACTTTGGGCATATATTTAAAGGCCTATTTTGCAGAATATTTTGACGAAATTAAAACCCATTATAGAGGAGACAATGTAGATTCTAAATATGTAATTTTTTTTACAATTAAATTTTTTTTTATTTTTTAATCAATTTATGATGAAATAGGTTCATAACCTTGAATTATCAGGGTTTTTTAATATTTTAATAACTTTTTATTAAAATATTTTTTTGTAAAACAAATTGTATGAAAACGTACTTTAGACAATTCTTTTCAATTTTAAAAAAAAAATTTCAAAAAATGTTAAGTTTAGGTCATCTTATGCATGACGTACACGATGATTTTTTAAAAGACAAAAAATGACCAATAAAAAATTAATAAAAAAAAAATTATTCAATAAAAAATTACAAATAAATATGGAAAACGTGCTTCAGTGAGTTACAAAGCTTTTCCCAAAAGGATTTTGAAAAATATGGTTATTTAGGTCAAAATATGGATGACGTACACGTACATGGTATAGTAAAAAAAAAGTGACTTTTAAACAGTGGTTTTTAGAAACGCCTATTCAAAATCAATTTCTATCATCTGGGTATTGAAAAAAATTATATATTTGGAAACTAGACTCCGAGTACTACATTTCATATTCAGTGACTTTTTCCAAGATTCCACATTTAAGTGCTTCAAATTTTTAGGTCAAATGTGACAAATTCTGAAAATCAGGAAAAACACTTCCACTTTTTGGCCAAAAAGTGGACACAACTTCTTGCACACACCCGTCATGCCAACCCCTTGGGTATATAGAGCGGCAACCTTGATCTTGTCTCCTATAACCTCCAAAATTAAATGTGAGTTTCCTTGATGCTAAGATAATACATTTCTACCCTTCTCTTTCTTGAAATCCTAGCAGAAATCTATAAATATCCCCTCTTCTAATTTTAGCACCACAAGCTGTCAATTTTCTTCTTTTCCTTGTTTAGGAGCAAAGTCTTCTCTTGAATTAGCATTCTTGGGGCAATACATCTTTGAGGAAGTGTCATGACTTCCCTACAAAGCTCTATAGTAGGTTTTTGGAGGTTCATGAACATTGACACAAGCATTTATTTCTACCTAGGTCTTGACTTTACCTAGTTTCCACTAGACTTGCCCAATTCCCTTCCATTGTCATTAGGATTTTCCATCCACTGTGTTTCCATTTGTTGCCCCTTTTTTTGTCCCCATGCATCTTTCCAGCACATAGTTCCCTCTTTTCATGGGTTTCTATTCACATGCCTGTGTAGCTTAGATCTAATTGGGTAAATGCATGGAAATGGAATACAAAAAGGGGATCAAATGTGGCCACTTTATTCTTCTAAAATCAGCTTAACCAGAACTTGAATGAGTAATTCGAGATGCATGCACTCAAAAAGTATTGATATGACAAGAACAAAAATTGTAGTACTCTGAATCTAGTTTCTAAACTACTAAAGGTTTTTTAAAATAGTTGAGATTAAGAGGGTGAAATGTTTCACGCACACAAAAGTGTTCTTGTTTTTCTCACTAAAATATAACATAGTGTCCGGTGTGCACCCCCCTATTTTTGTTGCATTTAATATTTAAAAAAATTGTGTGGCAGAAATATAGTTAAGAGTGAGTACTAGAAGTTGTGTATTTTTTGTAATTTTTTATTGAATATATATATTTTTTTTGTGATTTTTGAAAGTGGATGCATTTTGAAAACTACATCACTGAGCGTGCGTGTCACATAACTTGCACAAAAATAATGAAAATATAATTTTTTAAATGTGTAAAGAATAAAGCATAGAACAATCTTTTTTTTTTTTTTCAAATTTCGATAAGTGGATCAAAAGTTATATAGAAAAACAAATACATATGTATCTGAGGGATATATAAACATTAGTAAAAGAAATTGACAATAAATATGTTAATGTATTTCAAACTTTTAAAAAAAAAACTATATGGTTAGAAAGCTAAAAAGACGTGTAACATTTTGGTGGTAATTTTATGAAATATCGTCATCCAATGTGTAAACCTGATGACATGGAAGTTGAAAAACTCTACTAAAGGTCAAAAACAAGTCAAAATGAGGGAAAATAAGGCTTCAAGCCTTTAGGCTCGTTGCCCAAGCCTATTCCAAGGCAAATTGGGTGGGAAATTTTTCACTAAAAAATGCAAGTGTGTTACAAAGCATGCTCACAATATGGAACGCGAGCATGTTTTTGGAGTACTAAAAAGCCTACAAATGGGCAGAAAGCCACATGCAACCCATGATCAAGGCCCCAATGCTATTGCACATGATTTCTACGTGCTTTTCTACGACATTTGAGGAGAATCTTTTGTTTTATATGAATTGAAATTATACAAATGCATTGGAAATGAACAAATATCTGATTATTGCATTTTTTTGTTTGTTTAACACTTTGGTTGTCAATTTTGATGTCTATTAAGATTTTTAACAATTTTTTAATTGATCTAAGTAATAATCATGTGCAAAGTTTTTTAAGAGTGTATTTGTGATGAATATGTTATCTTTTGTGATAATTTTGTTCCTTTATTTTATATTTGAAATCTTAATTAACATATAACAATTTTGTAAATTTAGGAACAACTGACAATTACCATGGGAAGGAATAAACAAGGAACACCCAAGCAAATTGAAGCAAAGAAACAAAAACAAAGGGAGTGCATGAAAAGACTTTGTCAAATGAGAAAAGTTGAAGGAGAAGGTACATCATCAATACCAATTGACATGAATGTAGAAACAAGTACCAAAACACCTATTAAAATAAGAAATGATGAGTCAAATTTACCTAATGCAAACCAAGAACAAATGCCAATAAAAACACCTAAAATTATTCGTAAAAAGACCAAAGTATCTAATTGAAATCTATCAAAATATTTTGAAACCAATGCCCAATAAAATTTATGAACACACTTGTAGAATAATTGTCAATAAAGTATGGAAAAGTTTTTTTGAAAGCTTAAGTGAAATAGGAAGGTGCCAATCGTTTGTTCAAATAATAAAAAATATTAATTTTAGAGATACTATGAAGATCCTCAGCTTAAGATCATCTAATACCAATGGTGAAAGAACTATTGTAAGAAATCTAATTAGTGTGTACCAAGTAATAGGTTCAACCTCACAGACTAAAGATGGTTATGTGACTCGGCATGTTCTTACATCAACTGTAGTAAGCAATTAATGAAAAGATCTCATTTGATTAGCAAAACAAGTAGATCACTAAAGATAAGTAGATCAACACTATTGAAAGTCGTTGGGAGACGTGAAACATTTGAGGATTAGGTAGACTCCCACACAAAGACAAGGTTGTTGTTGATGCCTTGAGAGCATTAATTGAATAATTTTGGAAAGATAACACAAGAGTTTCACCCAATCAAAGAGATGTTGTAAGGAGAATTGGATCTCAAAATTGTGAACCACATCCTAAACATTTTTTGGATATGATGCAAACACAATCTATCAAAAGTTTACTAATAGTTATCCTCAAATAAGAATTAGTCAAAGGTATTTTAAGATGGTCAAACCTTTTTATGTTAAAATAAATCATGCATGCACTACTTGTTGTTGTAGGATGCATATTGAATTTTCTATGCATTATGATATTTATCATCATATATGTGTTACTTTGCACACTAACGATGTTTTGTAGGAATGTATGGTACAATTCCCATCTAAATCATCAAGAGATTTCATTTCAAGTGTCGTATGTGAAAGGGCGGATGGATAATTTTTTTATAAGTCATGTTTGAAAGGATCATGTGTTAGTTGTGGTGGTTTGCAACATTTGTAAAAATGTATACATATGGAGAGCACACATGAAATTGGAAAATAACTAGTTAGTTTTGGAAAATACAATTCAGTAACATATGGAGTAAAAGATGGCAAAGAGTTAAAGAGATGTGAGTTAGTGAGTACAAATATAGTTGTAGCCGAATTTATGAGAATATTTCAAGAGAAAATAATGTATGGGTATGCAATGCATACACACAAAGTTTAATGGCTGGATGAGCAATGCAAGTTATGTAAGGATACATTTCCTCTTGTTACCATTGTTTCTATTGTAGATTTTGCTAAGAATTATACAGTACAATCACAAAATGAAGTGCAATCTCAATACTACAACTTTATTTAGATTACTATTTTTGTACATATAGCATCCATGCATGCACCTAATAACACAGAGGAAGACAAAAAGACATTAAGAGAGTATCACTTCTACATTAGTGATGATCATACTCATTCCACAGAGTCTGTACAAGGTTGCTTTAAAATGTTCTATGGTAATTTAAGTGATAGAAATATCACATTTAGTCAACACATCATATGGTTGGATAATTGCACATCACAATTCAAGAATTCAAGGATGTTTTATTGGCTGAGCAAGATGCATGTGATGAGTGGTGTTCAATATATTTGGAATTTCATTGAGGCTAGACATGGAAAGGGGGAGCATGATGGTGTAGGAGAAGAGTTGAAGTACCGAGGTGGTGCTAAGTTGACAAATGCAGCAAATATTCACATCCAGAGGAATGCAGAGCATTCCAGCAAGCCTTCATCATCACCTTACTCTTCCAGAGGCACAGACCAGAACTCTGTCACTTGTAACTTTCACTGTTGAAGGTATAGTGACTTGGAACTCTTGGATATAATACCTTCACAACATACTGAACTCAACTTCTGAACCGCGTGATCTTATCTTCAAATGTGGAGGAATGTGGAGCATTTTACCAAGCAACTTCTTGTCATAGAAACCTTCACCAACATCTGGAGACCAGAGTCTTCTTGTAACAACACATACTTCCTTAGGAACCATAGGAGAGAGCATACAACATGCTTTAGGCCATCAACAACATCTTCTCAACATCAACATTACTTCTAAGTCCCATCTTATTATATCATCCTGATATCATCTCTATTGACAACCAACATACTCAATATAACCTTACAAGGCATGACATTCAACCATGAACATCAGCAACATCACTGAGTGTTGACATCAATGACAACAACAATAGTGATAACCATATGTAACATATGTGCAACAATCTCCCCCTTTGGCATTAATGGCAACACACACCAGCTCATTCTCCCCCTTTGACATCAAGGACAAAGGGAAACTACTTCTCCTCCTTAGGGCACAAACTCTCTTTTTCAACCTTCTCCCCTTGTTAGCAACAACCACTACCTACTACCCCTGAGAGGTAGCCACCATCAGTCCAGGAAAAAGGTATAGCATGAATTACTCCCCCTGGACAGATGCACCAATTATGCATCTAGCAAGGAGGGGCAATTACCCCTATTTTTTGCCAGAGATACTCAAAAGTATCCTTTACAAGAGCCTTTGTGAAAATATCTGCAATCTAATCCTTTGTTGGAACATATTCCAACTTCACTTCTTTCTCTGTGACCTTCTCTCTCAAACAATGATACCTGATTGATATATGCTTGGTTCTAGAATGCATCACTAGATTCTTGGAAATATTGATGGCACTTGTATTATCACACAAAATAGGGATAGGCTCATCATACTATATCTTGATATCCTTCAATGTTTGCTTCATCCACAACACTTGTGTACAATAGGATGTTGCTGCAATATACTCTGCCTCTGTAGTTGATAAAGATATTGAATCTTGTTTCTTACTCTGCCATGAAACCAATATGCTTCCTAAAAAGAAAGCACCACCACTTGTACTTCTTCTATCATTAACACAACTTGTCCAATTAGCATCAATGTAAACACTCAGATCAAAGTCATTACCTCTTGGATACCAGGGTAAGTGCAGGAAGATGGGGGGCCAAAAAGGGGTCTTAAGTGGCCACTTTTTTTCTGAAATTAGGAAATACTGGCCTTGGATGAGAAATTGAGCATAGCTACACTCAAAATTTGGAGATGCAACCAAAACAATGTTCGTAGTGCTCCGAGTCTACTTTCTAAACTACTATTTTGTTTTGAAAATGGCATAGATTAAGGGTTTCAAAAGAGGGAGCCACAGAAATTGGTGTTGTTTCTGTCAAAAAAACATAACATAGCATGTTTTGTGGCTCCCTCAAAAGGTCAACTTTTTTTGGTATTTTTAAAATCGCTACAGTGAGAAATTAGCTAATAGCATGTAGTTTATGCTCGATTTTTCTGATAATTTTTTGATGAATATTTGATTTTTTACTAATTTTTAAAGTGGACACATCCTAAAAAATAGAATTTTGGCCGTGCTACCCCTATAAATTTTGAAAACTAATTGAAAATCATTTTTTTATTTTTTTAATATTTGTAGAATGGAGTCTAGTTTCTAAATATGTAATTTTTTTGAAATTTGAATGAATAGTTATTTTACAATGAAAAAAAGACCAAACAGTGGTTTTTGCCTAAAAACAGACACACAAACAAAAGAATTTAAAGATGAAAGGCTTAACATTGTTAAAATGTGAAAAAAATCACATTGTCAAATAGCTAAGAGAAAGCCTAACATTACCCATGTGTTCAATTTGTTCGACCTTGAAACACGTGCAAATCTGAGGGTTAGCACGAACGAAATTATGTGAAATTTTGAAGAATATAGAAAAACACGTCTATGACTGTTCATAAGGCATTCCAAGCCTTTGGGTTGGAAATCCAAAGCAAATCCCAAGCCCAAGGCTTGGGTTTCCCAAAGCAAGAAATAACGCGAGCGCGTTATAATGCGCTCGCGTTATGTTTTGCCTTGCATTTTTCTTTCCCGCAAGTTTGTTTTTTGTCATGTTTGACATAACGCGAGCGCGTTATAATGCGCTCGCGTTATGTTCCCCTCAAATTTTTTTACATTCAAGGCTATTAATCATGAGGGTTAAGGGATAAGTGATAGAGTTGGAGGGTTTAGGGATAAGGGATTAGCGTTTAAGGTATAGTATCGAGCCCGTTGAGGGTCTAGGAATAGGGATAGCGTTTAAGGTTTAGGGATGAAGGATGACAGATTACGGTTGAGGGTTTAGGGTTTAGGGATAGGGTTGAGGGTCGAGGGATCAGAGTTAAGGGTTGAGGGATTAGGGTTTGACATTGAGGGTTGAGGGTTGAGGATCGAGGGTCAAGGGTTTAGGGATAGGGTTTAGGGTCGAGGGATTAGGGTTAAAGTAGAGTGTGGAGGGTGTAAGGATTAGGGATAGGGTTGGAGGGTTTAGGGATAAGGGATTAGGGTTTAAGGTATAGTATCGAGTCTGTTGAGGGTTTAAGAATAGGGATAGCATTTAGGGTTTAGGGATGAGGGATTATAGTTGAGGGATGATGGATTAGGGTTGAGGGTTGAGGGATTAGGGCTTAGGGATAAGGTTTAGGGTTGAGGGTTGAGGGATTAGGGTTTAAGGTATAGTGTTGAGGGTTGAGGGTTGAGGGTTTAGGATTAGGGTTTAGGGTTGACGGATTAGCATTTAATGTTGAGGTTAGGGTTAGAGTGTTGAGGGTAGAGGGATTAGGGATAGGGTTTAGGGTTGAAGGTTTAAGGATTGAAGGTTGAGGCTTTAGGGATGAGGGTTTAAGGCTTAAGATATAGTGTCAAGTGTTGAGGGTGTAGGGATAGGGTTTAAGTTTTAAGGGTTAAGGGTTGAGGGATAGCGATTAGGGTTGAAGGTATAGTGTTGAGGGTCGAGGGATCAGAGTTAAGGGTTGAGGGATTAGGGTTTGACGTTGAGGGTTGAGGGTTGAGGTTCGAGGGTCAAGGGTTTAGGGATAGGGTTGAGGGTCGAGGAATTAGGGTTAAAGTAGAGTGTGGAGGGTATAAGGATTAGGGATAGGGTTGGAGGGTTTAGGGATAAGGGATTAGGGTTTAAGGTATAGTATCGATTCTGTTGAGGGTGTAGGAATAGGGATAGCATTTAGGGTTTAGGGATGAGGGATTAGAGTTGAGGGATGATGAATTAGGGTTGAGGGTTGAGGGATTAGGGTTTAGGGATAAGGTTTAGGGTTGAGGGCTAAGGGATTAGGGTTTAAGGTATAGTGTTGAGGGTTTAGGGATAGGGTTTAGGGTTGAGGGATTAGGATTTGACGTTGAGGGTTGAGGGTTTAGGGTTTAGGGTTTAGGGTTAGGGTTGAGAGATGAGGGATCAGAGTTAAGGGTTGAGGGAATAGGGTTTGACGTCGAGGGTTGAGGGTTGAGGTTCGAGGGTCAAGGGTTTAGGGATAGGGTTGAGGTTGAAGGGATTAGGGTTAAAGTAGAGTGTGGAGGGTGTAAGGATTAGGGATAGGGTTGGAGGGTTTAAGGATAAGGGATTAGAGTTTAAGGTATAGTATCGAGTTTGTTGAGGGTTTAGGAATAGGGATAGCATTTAGGGTTTAGGGATGAGGGATTAGAGTTGAGGGATGAGGGATTAGGGTTTAGGGATAAGGTTTAGGGTTGAGGGTTGAGGGATTAGGGTTTAAGGTATAGTGTTGAGGGTTGATGGTTTAGGGATAGGGTTTAGGTTTGAGGGATTAGGGTTTAGGGTTGATGAATTAGGGTTTAATGTTGAGAGTTGAGGGTTAAGGGTTGAGGTTGAGGGATAGGGTTAATAGTCAAGGGATTAGGGTTAAATAAGAGTGTCGAGGGTAGAGGGATTAGGGTTTAAGGTATAGTATCGAGCCTGTTGAGGGTCTAGGAATAGGGATAGCGTTTAGGGTTTAGGAATGAGGGATTAGAGTTGAGGGATGATGGATGACAGATTAGGGTTGAGGGTTGAGGGATTAGGGTTTAGGGACAAGGTTTAGGGTTAGGGTTGAGGGATTAAGGTTTAAGGTTTAGGGATAGGGTTTAGGGTTGAGGGATTAGAGTGAAGGGTTGAGGGATTAGAATTTGACATTGAGGGTTGAGGGTTTAGGGATAGGGTTGAAGGTCGAGGGATCAGAGTTAAGGGTTGAGGGATTAGGGTTTGATGTTGAGGGTTAAGCGTTGAGGTTCAAGGGTCAAGGGTTTAGGGATAGGGTTGAGGGTCGAGGAATTAGGGTTAAAGTAGAGTGTGGAGGGTTAGGGTTTAGGGACAAGGTTTAGGGTTAGGGTTGAGGGATTAGGGTTTAAGGTTTAGGGATAGGGTTTAGGGTTGAGGGATTAGAGTGAAGGGTTAAGGGATTAGAATTTGACATTGAGGGTTGAGGGTTTAGGGATAGGGTTGAAGGTCGAGGGATCAGAGTTAAGGGTTGAGGGATTAGGGTTTGATGTTGAGGGTTGAGGGTTGAGGTTCAAGGGTCAAGGGTTTAGGGATAGGATTGAGGGTCAAGGAATTAGGGTTAAAGTAGAGTGTGGAGGGTATAAGGATTAGGGATAGGGTTGGAGGGTTTAGGGATAAGGGATTAGAGTTTAAGGTATAGTATCGAGTCTGTTGAGGGTTTAGGAATAGGGATAGCATTTAGAGTTTAGGGATGAGGGATTAGAGTTAAGGGATGAGGGATTAGGGTTGAGGGTTGAGGGATTAGGGTTTACGGATAAGGTTTAGGGTTGATGGTTGAGGGATTAGGGTTTAAGGTATAGTGTTGAGGGTTGATGGTTTAGGGATAGGGTTTAAGTTTGAGGGATTAGGGTTTAGGATTGATGAATTAGGGTTTAATGTTGAGAGTTGAGGGTTGAGGGTTGAGGTTGAGGGATAGGGTTAATGGTCAAGGGATTAGGGTTAAATAAGAGTGTCGAGGGTAGACAGATTAGGGTTTAAGGTATAGTATCAAGCCTATTGAGGGTCTAGGAATAGGGATAGCGTTTAGGGTTTAGGAATGAGGGATTAGAGTTGAGGGATGACGGATGACATATGAGGGTTGAGGGTTGAGGGATTAGGGTTTAGGGACAAGGTTTAGGGTTAGGGTTGAGGGATTAGGGTTTAAGGTATAGTGTTGAGGGTTTAGGTATAGGGTTTAGGGTTGAGGGATTAGAGTGAAGGGTTGAGGGATTAGAATTTGACGTTGAGGGTTTAGGATTTAGGGTTAGGGTTGAAGGTCGAGGGATCAGAGTTAAGGGTTGAGGGATTAGGGTTTGATGTTGAGGGTTGAGGGTTGAGGTTCGAGGGTCAAGGGTTTAGGGATAGGGTTGAGGCTCGAGGAATTAGGGTTAAAGTAGAGTGTGGAGGGTATAAGGATTAGGGATAAGGTTGGAGGGTTTAGGGATAAGGGATTAGAGTTTAAGGTATAGTATCGAGTCTGTTGAGGGCTTAGGAATAGGGATAGCATTTAGGGTTTAGGGATGAGGGATTAGAGTTGAGGGATGAGGGATTAGGGTTGAGGGTTGAGGGATTAGGGTTTAGGGATAAGGTTTAGGGTTGAGGGTTGAGGGATTAAGGTTTAAGGTATAGTGTTGAGGGTTGATGGTTTAGGGATAGAGTTTAGGTTTGAGGGATTAGGGTTTAGGGTTGATGAATTAGGGTTTAATGTTGAGAGTTGAGGGTTGAGGGTTGAGGTTGAGGGATAGGGTTAATGGTCAAGGGATTAGGGTTAAATAAGAGTGTCGAGGGTAGACGGATTAGGGTTTAAGGTATAGTATCGAACCTGTTGAGGGTCTAGGAATAGGGATAGCGTTTAGGGTTTACGAATGAGGGATTAGAGTTGAGGGATGACGGATGATAGATTAGGGTTGAGGATTGAGGGATTAGGGTTTAGGGACAAGGTTTAGGGTTAGGGTTGAGGGATTAGGGTTTAAGGTATAGTGTTGAGGGTTTAGGGATAGGGTTTAGGGTTAAGGGATTAGAGTGAAGGGTTGAGGGATTAGAATTTGACGTTGAGGGTTTAGGGTTTAGGGTTAGGGTTGAAGGTCAAGGGATCAGAGTTAAGGGTTGAAGGATTAGGGTTTGATGTTGATGGTTGAGGGTTGAGGTTCAAGGGTCAAGGGTTTAGGGATAGGGTTGAGGGTCGAGGAATTAGGGTTAAAGTAGAGTGTGGAGGGTATAAGGATTAGGGATAGGGTTGGAGGGTTTAGGGATAAAGGATTAGAGTTTAAGGTATAGTATCGAGTCTGTTGAGGGTTTAGAAATAGGGATAGCATTTAGGGTTTAGGGATGAGGGATTAGAGTTGAGGGATGATGGATTAGGGTTGAGGGTTGAGGGATTAGGGTTTAGGGATAAGGTTTAGGGTTGAGGGTTGAGGGATTAGGGTTTAAGGTATAGTGTTGAGGGTTGAGGGTTGAGGGTTTAGGATTAGGGTTTAGGGTTGACGGATTAGCATTTAATGTCAAGGTTAGGGTTAGAGTGTCAAGGGTAGAGGGATTAGGGATAGGGTTTAGGGTTGAAGGTTTAAGGATTGAGGGTTGAGGCTTTAGGGATGAGGGTTTAAGGCTTAAGATATAGTGTCAAGTGTTGAGGGTGTAGGGATAGGGTTTAAGTTTTAAGGGTTAAGGGTTGAGGGATAGGGATTAGGGTTTAAGGTATAGTGTTGAGGGTCGAGGGATCAAAGTTAAGGGTTGAGGGATTAGGGTTTGACGTTGAGGGTTGAGGTTCAAGGGTCAAGGGTTTAGGGATAGGGTCGAGGGTCAAGGAATTAGGGTTAAAGTAGAGTGTGGAGGGTATAAGGATTAGGGATAGGGTTGGAGGGTTTAGGGATAAGGGATTAGGGTTTAAGGTATAGTATCAATTCTGTTGAGGGTGTAGGAATAGGGATAGCATTTATGGTTTAGGGATGAGGGATTAGAGTTGAGGGATGACAGATTAGGGTTGAGGGTTGAGGGATTAGGGTTTAGGGATAAGGTTTAGGGTTGAGGGCTGAGGGATTAGGGTTTAAGGTATAGTGTTGAGGGTTTAGGGATAGGGTTTAGGGTTGAGGGATTAGAGTGAAGGGTTGAGGGATTAGGATTTGATGTTGAGGGTTGAGGGTTTAGGGTTTAGGGTTTAGGGTTAGGGTTGAGAGATGAGGGATCAGAGTTAAGGGTTGAGGGATTAGGGTTTGACGTCAAGGGTTGAGGGTTGAGGTTCGAGGGTCAAGGGTTTAGGGATAGGGTTGAGGTTGAAGGGATTAGGGTTTAAGGTATAGCGTTGAGGGTTGATGGATCAGAGTTAAGAGTTGAGGGATTAGGGTTGAGGGTTGTAAGGATTAGGGATAGGGTTGGAGGGTTTAGGGATAAGGGATTAGAGTTTAAGGTATAGTATCGAATCTGTTGAGGGTGTAGGATTAAAGATAGCATTTAGGGTTTAGGGATGAGGGATTAGAGTTGAGGGATGACGGATTAGGGTTGAGGGATTAGGATTTGGCATTGAGGGTTGAGGGTTTAGGGATAGGGTTGAGGGTTGAGGGATTAGGATTTGACGTTGAGGGTTAAGGGTTTAGGGATAGGGTTGAGGGTTGAGGGATTAGGATTTGACATTGAGGGTTGAGGGTCGAGGGATCAGAGTTGAGGGTTTAGGGATTAGGGTTTGACGTTGAGGGTTGAGGGCATTTTCTATCAAGAACTTGATTATGAGGGCTTGCCCCTTCCTTGTTATGCCTATCATATGGCGGAGCATCTGGCAAGCCCTTGCAGGAAAAAGATGTGATCAATGCAAAGGATGTGATGAATCTATAGTAGGACAAAATGCAAGCGCGTTATAGCGCGAGTGCGTTATAATGCGCTCGCGTTATAACGCACTCGCGTTATAATGCACTTGCGTTTTGTATTTCTATTGAAACAGTAAAAAAGTGGTTACCCCCGTGATCCAGGCCCACATAATTTTCTTACTGATTCTGCATGTGCTCCAACAAAAAAGAAGTGCTTTCATGCTATTGGGAAGTTCACATGCACATTTGACACATTGTACCACCTTTGCATGATCTTTCCACCACCTTTTCTGCTTTGCCAACTTGAGGAGGAAATAACATAGTTTTCACACCAAGTTTGATATATATCTATTCAAGTTTCAATTTTTGTAGTGTTGCAATGTTAATTGTGATTCAATTTTAGGAATTTAACATTGAAAAGGAATCAAGTGGTGAAAAACTCAAATTGTTGAGGAGTTTGATGCAAGAAGATAAAAACACTACATAATTGGGTACTCTCTCCATTCAAATCTTCGTTTTTTAGGTATGTCAAGTCTTTACATGCATGTTCTTTACATTTTCCTTATTTCAGATTGAATTAATTTATCATGCTTTATCATACATGTTTAAAATAGACACATTCCCAATCAAGAAAGCAACCTACAATCTCACATGATGCCATGTATATTTTCTACACTTGGGCTCTTTAATAATTATGTGTAATAAACAAACCTTAGTTCATACCATGATGTCAAACTATACAAGAATAAATTCTTACAACATAAAAAAAAATACAATCCCACTATTATCTTGTATTCATTTCTTAGGAACTAATATTGGTCTCTTTATCATGCTATAGACAAATTCTCCGTCATGCCGAGGAAACAATCAAGAATTAAACCAACACAGGAAGAGATAGAAGGTAAGAATGCAAAGAAAGTAATGGCTATGAGGGAACTTCGTGAGAAGAGGAAATTGGACACGATAAATGAAGACATACCAATTGAAGAGGAACCACAACCATCACAAAGAGATATGGTATTGGCGGCACAAAGAGAACGAATGCAAAAACTTCATTGTACGAGAGATTTGAATACCATAGTTGGAGACACGTCCTTTACCGCAAGTCAACATGTAGGGACACCATCTACCACATCTCAAGTTGAGAGTACATCATCACTCACATGTGATGAAGGAGGTACACCATCGTTCCACCTCAACCTCAAGGTATGTCATCTATTCCATCTTTGATCGAAGGTATGCCATCTAATCCATCTCATTTAAATATTGATGAAATTCCTAATGTTGAGATGAATTTACCTAACTTGACACCACCTAGAATTTTGCATAGAAAGCCAAAGTATTTGATTGATATTGATGAGAATATTTTGCAGCCAATGGAAGGTAAGATTCTAAAATGCACTTGTAGAAGATATGCTAATAAGATTTGGAGATTGTTCTTTGAAAAGTTAAATGAGACTGCAAGATGTCAACTATTCGTTGAAATGATGCAAAGTATAAAGTATAGGTCTATCATGAAGATTCTTGGGTTGAGAACATCAGAGGCTTCAAGTGAAAAATCTATTGTCAAGAATCTAATGAGTGTGTATGAGAGTGTGGGTAACACCTCACGCACAAAAGATAGTAATGCAACACGGCGTGTGATTACATGACTATAGTAAGTAGTCAAATGAGGAAAGCTCGTCTCATTAGAAAGACAAGTCAAGAATTGAGAATTAATAGGAAAACTTTATCAAGAGCCGTTGGAAGACGCCAAAGAATTAAGGACACTAATGCCAATGAATTATGGGTGTTCTCGGGGAGACTACCACGAAAAGATAAACTAATTGTTGAAGCATTGAGTTCACTAATTGAAGAATTTTGGAAGAATTACACAAGGGTATCTCCGAATCAAAGGGATGTGGTAAGAAGGAGAATCGGTAGTCAGAACCGCGAGCCACATCCAAAGCATTTTTTGGATGAGACTCAAACACAGTTTTATGGTAAATTTCTAGAGAAGTATCCTCAAATTAAAATTTGTCAAAGATATTTTGAATTGCTAAAACCTTTCTATGTTAAGATAAATCACACACGCACTACTTGTTGTTGTAGATTACATATTGAATTTTCTAACCATTTTGATGCTTATAGGCCTATATGTTTAGATATGCATACTAACAATGATTTGTAGGGTTGTGTCATATGTACCCCACCAACATCTTCAAGAGACTTCATATCAAGAATTTTATGTGAAAGAGAGGAAGGTCAAATATTCTACAAGAAATTATGCTTGGATGGCACATGTCATCGTTGCAGTGGCTTGCAACATTTGCCAATATGTGAACATATGGAAATAACACATGCGGTTGGAAATGAACTAGGAGAGTTTGGCAAGTATAAAACAGTGGCATACAATACAAAAGATGGTAAAGAAGCAAAGAGGTGTGAATTAGTTATTGAAAAGATTCTAGTGTATTAGTTTATGCCTATATTTCGTGACAGCATAGTGTATGAGTATGTAAGACATGCCCATAGAGCTCGATGGTTGGACTTGCAATTCAAGTTATGCAAGGACACATTTCTGGTTGGTAGCATTGTTTCAATCATCAACTTTGTAGAGAACTACAGTCTACAGCCACAGCATGAGGTGCAATCACAATATTACAACTCCACACAGGTTTCTATATTTGTGCACATCGCATTCATTCATGCGAATGATAGTACAGAGGATGACAGAAAGATCATAAGGGAGTATAATTTCTATATTAGTGATGATCGCACGCATTCTACGGAGTTCGTACAAGGTTGCTTTCAGGTGTTCTACAATGATTTGGCTAGAAGGGGCATATCGTTCAGTCAGCATATCATATGGTCGGATAATTGTGCGTCACAATTCAAGAACTTGCAAAATTTCTATTGGCTGAGTAGGAGGCATAATTTTACAGGTATTCAACATGTGTGGAACTTTTGTGAGGCCGGGCATGGAAAGGGGGAGCATGATGGTGCAAGAGCATGTATCAAAAGAGCCATAGCATGAGAAGAGTTAAAGTATAAAGACAATGCAAAGTTGACAGATGCAAAATCGATTGTCAAGTGGTGTAATGCTTCCATGGGTCCAGGTAATGAAGGTAAGTCTTTAGTTCATAGATTTTTTTGGTTGATAGATGATACTAACATTGCACCATATGAGGATTGTTGTACACTGACAGGATCAAATGAGATGCACTCTTTCAAAAGCTCAATTGCAGGTTCATGGAGTATCCATACACGAAAGATGTCATGCTTTTGTTCTTCTTGTACAATTCAAGTCTGGGATGAGTGTGAGTCAAAGGAGTGGGTTGACGAATGGCAGTTAAGTTATCTTAGCCCACTTGACACGTATCGACCCCCGACGGCACTAGAACTAACATAGATGGAATCATCAGTTGACTTTGACCACATATCAGATTTAGTTCAACCAGGTAATATAGGGCACGTATATGCATCTAGTTTCATCTAGTTCAACCAGGTAATGTCATCTTACTTTGTAGTGTTTTTGTAATGTTGACTAATTTCATCTACTTTGCTACACATATCAATGTAGGGCACGTATATGCAGTTATTGCAGATGAAGATAATGAAGAGGGAACAAATTATTACTTATGTCATTGTGTTGAGGCCAAAAAGAAATTGGAGGCCCCTGTTATAGATGGAGAAAACATTGAATACCCTACAGGATCAGTGGTTATTACTGGAACATGGCTTAGAAGGTACCCACATAAGAGTGTTAATATTTGGCTATTTCAGGACTTTGACATGCATCGGAAGATTCTTCATTACTCGAACCTTGTCGTGGCATCCAATGTTCATTTGATAAAGTATCGGGGTAGACCTTTGAACAAAATATTGTGGAAGGTGCGTGAGTCTGACCATGAAGCAATACTTGACACAATAAAGAGTAGAGCAGACCCGAATGGTTCATTGGATTAATTTGTAAGTATTCACATTGATTTTGTAAAGTTATGTTACATTGGGTTGTAAGTATGCACATTAATTTGTAAGGTTTGTCTTTTTTTATTTCCTCCTGCATTTTTATACATATGTACACATTTTTACATCATCATGTTATGCATTTTTGGTGTCCTGCTCCTGATGCGACCAAACTCATAACTCACCCTACTAGACACCATTTGATGATCTCTCCAACACTCTGGATCCAAGGCGCCCAATCATGATGATGACCTATATACCATTCTCCCAAGGTGCTCATAATGAATGAAAAGAAGACCAAGGGCGCCCAAGCTTAATAGACTTATTTCTTTTAATTTTGATAATCCAAACTCTTGCAATATGACATCCACTTTCATGCCTTTAGATCTTCCTTCACATATAGGGCGTAAAATCAAGTTGAAAAATCTACATAAGGGTGCCAAACTGGATGAAAGGAGACATGAAATGTGCCTTAGAACTCCATGCTAAGGTTTGAGCCATTAAAGTCTCTTGATATTAGGCGCTCATGATGATGAAACTTAGAGCTTTTTCCTTTCCTATGTGCTCATCTAAGATGTTTGAATGATAAGGAGCACCTCGACCTCTATAATGTACATTGGGCACCAAATCAAGGTGATTTTAAGTCACTTTGAGTCATTTGGGGTCAGTTTGAGTCTTTGAGTCATGTTGCAAAAAAGTGTCAATGTCGTCAAGTTGCACAAAGCAACTTTTGCATTTTTGGTGTCCTGCTCATGATGTGACAAAACTGACTATTCCAACGTGTCCGGATGGGTACATTTACGCTAGGTATGGTCCTGTTTTTCACCCAAACATGTCGAAACAGTCTGAGCTACATTGTACCGACGATATCCCTGAAGAGTCCAAAGTGCAAAAAGGCAGCAATCTTTGACAAGATGTTACTCAAAAACCGTGTCACTTAGAAACATTCTGTCTGAGGCAACGCGATCACGTAAAGTGCCTCTACAATAACCTCTCTCGGTTTTTTATAGCTCTGAGGCATTTGCCCGTGGTGAAAGGTTTTCTGCTGCCCCAAAAATCATCAGAAGGAGGCAATGTAAAGTTGTAAAGGGGTGTAACTTTTGTCCAGCTCCTGATGCGACCAAAATGACTGTTCCAACACATCCGAATGGGTACATTTACTCTAGGCATGGTCCTTTTTTTCACCCAAACATGTCGAAACAGTCCGAGCTACATAGTACCCACAATATCCCTGAAGAGTCCAAAGTGCAAAAAGGTTGCAATCTTTGACAAGATGTTACTCAAAAACCGTGTCACTTAGAAACATTCTGTCTAAGGCAACGAGATCACGTAGAGTACCTCTACAATAACCTCTCTCAGTTTTTTATAGCTCTGAGGCATTTCCCGTGGTGAAAGGTTTTCTGCTGCCCCAAAAATCATCAGAAGGAGGCAGTGTAAAGTTGCAAAGGGGTGTAACTTTCATCCTGCTCCTGATGCGACCAAACTAACTATTCCAACGCATCCGAATGGGTACATTTACGCTAGGCATGGTCCTATTTTTCACCCAAACATGTCGAAACAGTCGGAGCTACATTGTACCGACGATATCCCTGAAGAGTCCAAAGTGCAAAAAGGCAGCAATCTTTGACGAGATGTTACTCAAAAACCGTGTCACTTAGAAACATTTTGTCTGAGGCAACGCGATCACGTAGAGTGCCTCTACAATAACCTCTCTCAGTTTTTTATAGCTCTGAGGCATTTGCCCGTGGTGAAAGGTTTTCTGCTGCCCCAAAAATCGTCAGAAGGAGGCAGTGTAAAGTTGCAAAGGGGTGTAAATTTCGTCCTGCTCCTGATGCGACCAAATTGACTATTCCAACGTGTCTGAATGGGTACATTTACGCTAGGCATGGTCCTATTTTTCACCCAAACATGTCGAAACAGTCGGAGCTACATTGTACCGACGATATCCCTAAAGAGTCCAAAGTGCAAAAAGGCAGCAATCTTTGACGAGATGTTACTTGAAAACCGTGTCACTTCGAAACATTCCGTCTGAGCTAACGCGATCACATAGAGTGCCTCTACAATAACCTCTCAATTTTTTATAGCTCTGAGGCATTTGCCCGTGGTGAAAGGTTTTCTGCTGCCCCAAAAATTGTCAGAAGGAGGCAGTGTATTAAGTCAGGATGAAAGCCTATTCACTCTAGGCGCCTATTTTTGACCAAATCACACATGCGCCTTGAACAAGTGATGCTACAAGTGGTGAACAAAATGGGCGCCTTGAAGAATTGAGCCCTCCAAGACATCTTGCAATTGCCTAAAAGTCCAAAATTTACATAAGTGAGTTAAGGTGCCATTTTCCATCTCCAGAGCCTCCTTTGAGCGCCTTAACATGGAGTGAATGTTTTAGTCTATGAAAGATTGTGCCTAAAGAATATAACAACCCCTTAAGTCACTAGGATGAACTTAGTTAACAAAAAGAACTTCATTGAGGGAGGCGCACTTGTGCATCTAGACAACTCTAGTTTAGCGCCTGAGAAAAAGCATGTTTAGAGACACCCCTCGAATGAACCCTCTAGAACCAATAACCATAGCTCAAGATCCATAACCATGAGAAGATAAAGCATTAAAAAAATTTATCTAAAGGATGGGAAATACCTCTTAGATGATAGTCTGCCGATTAGACCAAGAGTGGGGAATGAGAATGCTCGTCGAAGATACACCAAGCCACAATGACTCTCTCTAATAAGAATCTTTTCTAGGTCCATAATTAACTCACGCCCATATCCAAGTGAAAGTCTCCTTGTTCTTCCTGCTAAAACCTCTAAAGGGTAACCATCTCAACAAGTGTCTCTAATCCCAAGAGAACTCTAGCCTCACCCAAGTCTCAAAGTATGTATGAGAACCTACAACCAATCAATCCATGTTAAGCTCCAAATGCAACACCACATTATCATGAAGCTCCCAAGCACATGACCAATGTACTCAATACCAAGAGAACCAACAAGACCACTGTCAAAACTCCAACTACAAAATTAGGTATCCAAACATGACATCATGATCTAACATCTCCTCCTAGAAGATCACATGCACCAATACAGACATCCTAGTCTCAAGAGAGCTTGTATCATGCGAATACTCTAATCTAGAATCAAGAGTCCACCAAGACACACTACCAAACACCTCTAAACCAAGGATCAACATCTACAACCACATGAAGATAACCATTACAGCCAACCACTATATAAGATCATCCATCACTAGGTGATGAATACACATCACTATCAAAGCAACATCCATCCTCTCATCCCAATGCAACATACCAATGCACAAATGAGCATAGACAAGGAAAAATAACAAAGTCATCCCGTGGATATAGGCAATATGCATTCAAGTAATCCCACTACAATCAATGAGGTGTGCATCCCAAAAAAATGCATAACTTGTAGATCCCAACCATTGAAAACATGCAAAATCATCATCACATTAGTAATCATCATCACATTAGTAAACTAGTAAACATCATTTGCATCCATACTTAAACCAATCTTATTGTTGTGTTTGATGTGTCCTCTTTCAAACAACCATTTAACAAAATTTGAGTCCAAACAATAAACATTTACAACAATAAACATCTCAAAGTCCAAAATCCAAACATTCTATCATCCTTAATCTTTTCCATCATGGACCCTTGGTTTGAAAAAATTATTATGCAAGATAAAAACCCTATGCCTATTACCTTGTCCGAGGCTCATGCAAAACCCAAAATGATTAGCCTAGTATCATGTGTCATGTCCCCGTTCCCGGCTTGATCATCAAGTGTATAATGGATTAGCCAATTCCTCATTCCCGGAGGCTAATTCCAAATGATGAGGGAATGAATTGGTTTCGGACTAACTCTATCTGTTTGTTTTGCAGGAACAAGGTCAGAACCCTAAAATTTGACTAAGTATGGAAGCTTGGGAGCCTAGGCGCCCATTTCACTCTAGTTTTCCTTACTAAGCACCTAGCACAAGGATCATCCAAATTAAGCGCCTAAGAAATTCAAGGCACCTATACATGTTTCTAGGGATCCTCCAATTGAGCGCCTAGCATAGATGGATGAAGATTGAAAGTTTTCAAGTTAAAGATGTCCTTTGGGTGAACTCACAACACTAGGCGCATGTGTTGGTTGGAACTCCTTGGATCTGGCACCTAGGATTGAAAGCCTTTGATGAGGAGATAAGTCTTAAGGCCTGGTCTAGCACCCTCACTTGCCTACCCCACCCTCAGAATGCACCTAACCTTCATAAGGCATTAACACTCTATTTTGAGCGCCTAGTAGGGGGTAATGGATAGATTGAAGGCTTGGGAGCTAAGGAAAGTCACTTAGATGAATAATCAAGATTGAAATGAGAAACTCCTAGCCAAGGCACAAAATTTCTCAATTCTGGCATCCAGAAATCAAATCTAAGTAAGGCACTCTTTCCATTTGCCAAAGGCTCTATTAGCACCCTTGGTTGATGATCTCTCCAGACACCTGAAATGGCGCCCAGTGGATCTTTCAACTTGTATCAGGAAGAAGGGAAGCATTCTCAGTGTTGTTCAGATAATCTAAGTTGTAAAGTTAACAAGGAATAGAGCCAGAGGACAAGGCACACTTATTGGTCTCCATCACCTCAGAAATGCGCCTAATGCAGTTGGTGTCAACTTCCCTCTTTCTAGCCTCCAAATGGCACCTAGAGTCAAAAAAGGATTTCACTAAATAATGTTAATGTTTTGAGCATCAAACTCTAGTTGGTGCATACCTATGCTCTTGCAACCTCAAATTGGTGCCTAGGGTTCAGTCATCCTCCTAAGGCGTGTTCTGCTCCTCCATAAACCTGTTTTGGCGCCTAAACTTGGAAGTACCTTGAAGACTTGGATTAAGATGGAATTCACCTCCAAAATGTTAGGCGCTTGATAGAAGATAAAGGCGTTAGGGTAAAAGAGCTTCAAAAGTTTGATGTCAAGTGTGAATTGAGATAATAGGCGCTGATACCAGTTGACATTACTCCAAACATGCGCCTAAGAGAGATGCAAGTCCCCAAGACCAATTTTGGAACAAGGTGCTCCATCAGAGGGTAAGATGATAATCTTTGGAAGTCAAGTGTTTCAAAGCTTCTTTGAGAAATTGACAAGTTGTAACCTAGGCGCCAAAACCCCTGAGAATCCTCCTATCTGGCACCTAGTTAGAAGAACACTAATATTGCGCCTAAGTAAATTTGAGTGTCAATATAGATTCATCAAACCCCACCAGACGTTCATCCATGTCTCTACCACCTCAAGGAAGCGCCCAGCTTAGGATGGCGCCTAGTCTGGTCTCTACTACCTTCAGTTGGCGCCTAACCCTAAGAGTCTTACAACTATGACGTTCATCCATGCAACAAGCAAGGTGATGCTCCCTTGTGATATTGTGAGGTGTTGACATTCAGTTGACATCATTGAGTTTGATTGAGTTGATCAAGTGTAGACGCCATTGTAAACATTAAGGCTTCAAGGCCTTTCTTTTGTATCTCCATTGAATAAGTTGTAACTTCATGCTATTGAAAGCATTATCCATGTAATAAGACATTGCAAGTTGATTGAGTCAAATAACTAGACAAGTACCCAACTCTAAGGTTGATTCATTCAAGTAGTTATCTTTGATGTATATCTTTGTGTTGTTGAAGTAGTTGATGAATTGATAGCAAGTAAAATTGTTTAAGGAAAAAATTTCATAGAACTAGTTGGGTATCTTACACCATGCCTATCCATCAAACATCACAATGCAATCAAAATCCTAACAACATGCCCATGATCCAAGATCAAGTGCAATCATGCAAAGATATTATCAATCACAAGCCTATTAAGAATGAACTAGAGTCTTCTAGTACCATACTTTTCCATCAAACACCATCATGTAATCCATGGCCTATCAAGCCTATCAAAGAAAATGCAAACATCCTATGTAATACAATCGGACTTTAAATATTTGAAGTAGCCATCTACAAATATCCATTCAAAAGTGGATTTATAATGCAAGTATGGACGCCATCAATAAAAAAGATTTGTATTAACCAAATATCCATACAGGCATACATCAATATCTGTCGATATAAGTATAACATATATACAAAATAGCCATATAGGCTTACAAGAATGCCATATAGGCATACAATGTCAACTATGTACAATACAAAATATATGTCCACAAATGCCATATAGGCATACAACAAAGGAACACAATAAAAAGTCATTCCCCTCTAGTTGGTGAAGAGAATAAATCACGAGCAGCCTTTGATCTTCTAGGGGATGGAGACATGCATGTGGGTGGTCTACTATGAACCCGAGGGCTACTCCTCCTATTTAGTTCTTCCTGCACCTTTACCTGTTACAAAAAAAAGTATAGACATTAATATATAGAACTTACATGTTATAAAAAAATGAAACATTTAACAAAATAATCACTTACCGCTAACATATAATTTGTCTCCTCGCTTGCCTCAGTAGCAGGAATAGGCCCTGGTGATGTCATGTCCTATAGAAACCATCCAGATAGAAATTAAACTTCAAATCAATAATCTTTTGATTTTTCAAAAATAGACAACTATAACAATGAATGTAAATTGAAATTTACTAATCTACCTCATACCCCTGTTAATGCCATGGAGCTATGAATCGCAGAGGCCACACCCTGCTCCATTTCCCTATGAACATGGGGAGGTGTCTCCGCAGCCTGCATCTTCTGGAAATAAAACAACATTATTCAATTACGAAAACTATAATAGTGATGCAAATCATGGCTCCTAACATACACACACGTTCATCTAAACATGGAAGTACACACAATAAAACACACAAATCACATACAAAAATTTAGTAAGTACAATTCATTCATTAAACTATTTATTTTATTACCTCCGTAAAGCTTTGAAGTCCACCACCGCTGGCAGGTGTTGCCATGAAATCTATAGTATTAACCTATTCAACATCCAAAATCAAAACTTAGAATACCATTCATATAACGATGCTATTCACATGTAATATTTATAATTGTTTACTAGTTACATACCTCGACAGTAGATGATCTAGTGAAAAATGTAGGTGGAGAACCACTGAAAACTGCATCGACGCTATGACCCTGAAATTTCATTAAAATCATCAATTTAAATTAGTTAATCTTGTATTTCAAAAATGAAATTTAATAAATTAAATTCAATAAACATGCTAATATTTACCTGAGTATCAAGGCCGAAAGTCTCACTCAGGAGGGTATTTGTCATCACCATCTGCTCAGCTGCAGATGTAGCATGTGCACCTGCGTCCTGACTGTCCATGGGGTCATAACCACAGGCTGACCTGCAAGCCTGGCAAGTATGCGGTGGGACCCTACTCCTCGCACTATCTCCCAACCCACTCTGTGTTGTAGGATCGGCATGCTCTATGATGCTCTGGGTCAAGGCACTACTTGACCTCAGTGTATCGACCTCAACACTCTCCTTCACAATGGAAGGGATAGAAACATGCTTGTGGGCTAGTCTGCTGATTACTCGTCTCACTACCCGCTATGGGTCAAGACGTACCCCTGGTCTATCCTGTGCTGAGCCCCCACCTCTACCCTGGAAGTCCCGCATATCAAAATAGTTTGGCACTTTATTGAGGACAAACTCGCAGTAGAGTTTCCTCAAAAAGTATTGCGGGACCTCATTATTATTGCATGGAGGATGGTCAAAAACCATCCACCACCTCTGCCCGAAATTGTCCTTTATCGCTTGGTTGTTGCACCAATGGATAGGGAACCTCTTGCATGTAATGGGTGGAGGTTGATTTGTTTGTGGGTTTGTGAAAATTGAACACAAGTCTAATTTTGTAATTTGTAATTTTTTGACATCTTAGTATGACAACTTGTCTACATAGTAATCTCTAAACTCTATCTTTTTATCGGTCCAACTAGTTATTTGCTTGCTAATTGAATTTACATCTGATAACATAGACTCAAGAGATTCGGCAAGCATGGACCTATGCAAGGTTGAAGTGGAAGGATCTTTCAACCTTGCAATTATATCTTCAATTTCTTTTTTGTTGTTTTCAATTTGCCCCATTATATTATCTTGTGTTCTAGGGGCATGTTGAGGAATGAATGGAGGAGGTTGTTGTTCTGCAGGTATTTCCTCCTCAGGATTTTGTGGATTTTGAGGAGGAGGAGGTGCATTAACATTTCCTGACAATTAACGAAATATACATCAAACATCAACAAAAACCTATCTATTTAGAAAGAAATTCAAACAAAAAAATAAAGATAACTCACCCCTTTGGCGTGCTCGACATCGTGGCGGCATTTTGGCGACGAATTGATAAGCTTTTTGTGTTGATTGGCGTTTTGCAGAACGCGAGCGCGTTTTTGAGGGTTTGGAAGCCGCAGGCAGAGGAGAAAATGAGAGTGAAATGAAATTCAATTGCTTTTTTTTTTATTTATACTAGGTCATAATGCGAGCGCGTTATAACGCGCTCGCGTTATGGCTCGGTAATGACGAGCCTAAGGCTTGTCATTACCAAGCCATAACGCGAGCGCGTTATAACGTGCTCGCGTTATGACTTAAATTTTTTTGAAATTATTTTGGCCACTTTTTGGCCCCCCATCTTCTTGCACTTACCCACCATAAGCCATAATATGGATTTCCCTTCAAGTATCTGAATATTCTTTTTACTGCTTTCTCATGAGTTTGCTTAGGATTAGCTTGATATCTAGCAACCACACATACTACATGCATAATATCAGGTCTAGAAGTAGTCAAGTACAATAATCTTCCAATCATAGATCTATAAAGAGTTTGATCAACCCCACGTGACTCATTAGCCTTGCTCAGGTGACAACCAGTAACTATTGGAGTACTTACTAGTTTGGAGTCCTCCATACCAAATTTCTTCAACATCTCTCTAACATACTTAACCTGAGAAACAAAGATACCATCATCTAGCTGAACAATTTGAAGCCTAAGGAAGAAAGACATCTCACCAATCATAGACATGTCAAACTCTTTTTGCATCTCTTCTACAAACCTTTTACACATTGTCATCTCCACCAAAGATGATATCATCAACATATACTGCAACTATCAAGATCATGTCTCTCTCTTCCTTAATGTAAAGATTACTATTTGTGGTGCCTTTCTTGAAGCCTTTCTGAAGTAAGTACTTATCCAACCTAGCATACCAAGCTCTAGGAGCTTGATTGAGTCCATACAAAGCTTTCTTGAGTTTGCACACCATGTTTGGATCCTCTGATAATTGAAAACCATCTGGTTGCTCAATGTGGACCTCTTCCTCTAGATCACCATTCAAGAATGTTGATTTGACATCGATCTAATAAACCTTGAAGTTCTTGTGAGCAACAAGGGCAAGAAACATCCTGATTTCCTCCATCTTGGCTATCGGAGCAAAAGTCTCCTCAAAATCAATCCCTTCAACTTGTGAGTAGCCCTTACACACCAATCTTGCTTTGTTCCTCACGACTTCACCATCTTCATTCAAGGTGTTGTCACAATAGTATGTCCCACTTATGGGACATCTTAATTTTTGTCTAAAATCACATATTTTTTAGAAAATTTAATGATTTAAGCCTTGAGGCATTCCATCTAAAGGGATTTAATTGAAGTGTTCAATAAAACCCCATTAGATCAAATCCTCTTGGAAAGAACCCCCTAGTCTTAAATCAAACCCTCAATGGAGTCTTCTCCACACCTATCAAAATGGTGACAAAAACAAATTTTGCTTCACCTTTTGGGGATCAAATGAAATCATTTAGAAATTCTATTTTGTAAATATACAGCCCTTAGTATAAGCTTTCCAAAAAGTATGATTTTGAATATGTTTCATTTGATTTTATATTTATTTTCTATTTTCTAGTGAACATAGGTTGTTCACCGAACATCAATATCTCTATTCCACACATGCAAAAAATAAAATAAAAAATAGAGAAAAAAAATCTGAAAAATATTTGTGCACTAGGTATTGATGTCCTTGTTTAACCAAAAAAAAATTAAATTTTGATATATACACAACAAGTTATGCTTGACATCATACACCTATGTCCAAATTATAGTTACCCTGACTTCAAAAATTTATTTAAAAAATATGTAACAAAAAATTATGAAATAATATCCATGCACTAGATATTTGTTGGTGTACAAATTTTGTCACCTAACTCTATATTCTCACACCCAAACAAGTGACAACTGGACCAACAGTTGAATCAATTGCAATGATATTTTACATTGATTCTCTACTTATTTTACAAGGCGCAGCTACCTTTAAATGATATACAAAGAATGGGAACAACATATGCTTTTCACCAGAAAATAGAAAAGGTTGTGTTTTTAATCTGAAAGCATTAAAAGGCAAGAAATCTCAATATAATTTAAAAACTAAGAAGTACAAAGACTTCTATTACTGTTATCTCATTCAAACCATTAAAGATTTATAATTATCATACAATCACCACTGCAAACCATTCATCGAAAGATAAACATCCACAACAATGAGCAAGAATAGAATTTTTCAATCACTCCAATATAGAACTAAGAATTAGTAAATCAACAGCATGTTCAATATAAGAAGAATGAACATTCATAAACCATAACACCAAGTTTACAATCTTTGAATTATATTGCACCAACTTCAATTCATATATTTCAAAGTAACTAAAAATACAACACATCAAAATTGACCTTCTACCAACACAAAGTTTGCCAAAAGATCCCAAACATCGACAGGCTCATAGAATATATAGCCTTGTCAACCATAACTGTCTTTAAAAATAATAACGGCTTCTTGGGGACAGTCGATTTAAAGATGTTTAAAATCAGCATTAACTTAAAAGAAAGCTCTCCAGAGCCAATAGTTTTTTTGCAAGAAATAAATATCAAAGCATATGAAAAGTCATCAATTGACAATTGTCACATCCTCATCAAGTACGGCCTCTTTTTGCATCGCCTCCTGTTGTTTACTTTGTCCATCTCCCGAAGCTAAATCGACTTGTGCCGCTTGAGTTGCCAATGCCCGCAATTTCGCTTTGTATGTTTTGTACCTACCAATGATCGCTGTCAACATTTTTCCACTTTGGCTACCAGTGATATTAGCCTGAAGCTTTCATTTACTTATCATCTGGTCAACGTTCGCCGCCCTTTTATGGATTTTTCAATTTCACCCTTGAAGGTTCTGAGATACATTGCCACTCTTCCAAGTTTTCCTATGGATTCACTAGTGACTATGTCAGTAGCCACAAGCTCCTCATTAATCATTTTCTTGAAATTTTGCTTTATCTCTTTGATCTCAAGCAATTTATCTTCATCTTTACCGAAGGCTTCTATGTCCAAAATTGCAAAATTACTCTTGAGATCCTTCAGATCAGTGAAATAACAAGTTAATGTATTTCTCATTTCCTCTTCCATTGCTCCCAATATAGACATTCTCCATTCGAGTGTATCCAACCATATTGTAGATTCATTCTCCCTAGGGTCATTTAAGATCTTTTCAGCTACGAGGATGCTAGTGTCAATATTGGTCATTTCTTGTTCTTTAGAAACCATAAAAAGACTATTGTTATCTTTCCTAACAATTTGCAATTTTGCAGCCAATGTTTCCCTTTTGCTAGAGATCGAGGTGTATAACTTTGCAGCTTCCTCAATATAAAATAAACCATCAAGAATAATTTTCTCCATCCATTGATCAACAGCATTGCATATGGCTTGGCACTATTTGATTTGTTACAACAAATTGGGGTCTGGACCATCCATAGTTATGCTCAGTGTCTCATCTGAAGGTTGAGCAGTAATCCTTAAAATGGATTGAATGAATGAAGTCAAAGATCTCACCCGAGCTTGTAGCTTGGCCTTCTCTTGTTGCTCATTTTTTACTCTTTTTGATAAAGTGATCACAGAGAACTTAGCATGATAGATTTCACCTTCGACAGTGGAAGACCCCATATCAACTCGGCTCATGTTAAAATCGGCCTTAGTGACTTCATCTTCATTTTTATCACCAACAGGATCTACAAATTCCAAAAAATAATGTCTAGTAGAAGGATCTACCACCATTCTAGACATCCTCTTAGCCCTCTTGGGCTTAGGCATATCTTATAGCAACTTAGCCATGGTGTCTATATTTGTATATATCATGGGAGCATATCTCTTCTTCTTTTCGATAACCTTCTTTAACCATGAGGGTGAGGGAGAAGTAGAAACACTAGCATTGACATTAGTATTCAAAACAACACCATCTGAATGCACAGGAGGAGTACTATGTTCCAGAGGATCACTTAAACTAGGAGAATTAGGATTACCAAACAAAGACTGAAAAACATTGTCTTCACCAGTTTGATTAAAAATTACATAATCATTATCATGTACCAGGAAGGGGGAAGGAGGCACATGGTCCACTTGCAACTGTTGCAAAGCATCCAATCTATTTTATGTTTTTGTTCTTACAAGCATAGGTTGCCCATCTTGCTCACATGTGGTCTTCAACCTTCTACTATCTTCAAGTTGTTCCCCATCTCCTCCCAATTGTGAGCCAACTCTATGAAGAGTTGTATCCAAACTCATTGTAGCTTTTGGAGTATGAGATACTTGAGACCTATTATGTTCCTTAGTGGCAAATCCTTTTGGTGCTGAGGAACTGTTGTCCTATTTTTCTTTCCAACCAAATAGACCAAATCCAAAAAATCTCTAAGTGTTTTCCACTTTAGAGATGCAAGGAAAAACATCAAAAATTGACTAAGTCCCAAAAACTTTGTGATTTCCTTGTGTTTTCTACCGTTTTGGAGTTTCAACTCGTTCGGAGTTCTGCCCTTTGTCCTTCCCATCCTACACTATCTTTGAACTCTGCCCTTTCCTTTGTAAAATACTCTAAGTATAGAAAGCTCTTCAGAAGTCGGGAGTCGGACCTTCTTCCTTTCTTCCTTTCCTTTTCTTCTTCCGCCTTTTCTCTTGCAGAGGGCATAATGCTGAAGGCCGATCTCCATCATTCTCAAATCTTTCTAAGTATTGCAAGTGTAGCAGAGAGTGGTGCTTCATTATTTTCTCTTCTTTTGGCGAAAGGCAACAAGCGGAAGGCCCGAAGTCTGAGTTCCACCTTTTTTATTTAAAAGTTCAGCTAAGTGTTTCAGGGTGTCGGACGTCGGACTTTTCCCCTTCCCCTTTCCTTCCCTTTCGGAAAGTGGAAGGCAGAAGGTCCGAAGGCTGACTTTTGCTGAACTTGCGGAAATAATGTTAAGTGTTTTGGACTTCAAGGATCAGACTTTTCTTCTTCTTCCTTCTCACTAAAGGCAGAAGACGAAAGGCCTAAGCTCCAAACTTTGTCGAAACTTTCAAAAGATCAGTTAAGTCTTTGACTTTCAAGGCTCAGACTTTCTTTCTTCCTCTTTCTCTGGGAAGGTGGAAGATGGAAATCTCGAGGCCCGAAGTCCACCAATAATGTAATACTCCTTTGCAAAGAAAAGCTCAGATTGAAAACTTTTCTCCTTTCTCCTTCCTTCTCGGAAGGCAAAATGCCCAAGGCCCAAGGCTCGATCTCTGGCGATCAAAAATTTATAAGTGTAAAAGTAGAGCTCAGACAATAGACTTTCTCCTTTCCTTCTTCCCTCTTGGAATGTCGAACGCCAAAGGCCCAAGGCTCGAACTCCAACAACTTCCGCGATCTTCAAAAAATCAAGGAAAGGAAGTAGAGCCAAGGGTCCACCATGATCGCACATGATGAAATCTTACTTCCAAGGTGAGAATCTAGTCCATATGAAAGTCAAACGTCCAACTCCAACGAGAAAATTGTGGTTGAGCATTTATGGTTGCAAAAGGTGTTTTCAAGTGCAAGTGTTCAAATGCAGATATTTGTTCAACTACTTCTTGGAGATATTTTCTGCATTTATGTCCAAACAATCAGATTTTCTTCTGATATTCCTTTTGTAAAATATCTCTGATAGGTCCATGGGCACATTCATTATAGTAGGTAATAGCGCTTCATTGTAAATGCTATATAAGACATGAAATGTAATGTATTTAGGTTGGCTTTTTGGTCTAAAAAATCATATCTCTTTTCAATTTAAACAATGCCTCTTTAAGAATAAACATCAGATTTTTTCCTTTTCATGAATTATTCTTTGTTCTATGCATTTTTTGTTTGATCTCCATCTATGAATGCTTCTTTCCTCTTGGATTTCATTTAGTTTCCTTTACCTCTGCAAGTAGTTCATGATTTGTGTATGCTGGTCTATTGTTTATTGTTATTATATGCATACATGGTTGTTTTGAGGGCCTACCAACATTCAAACCTAGTGTATCACCCCCTTTCCATTTTTAGTTCATCCTCCTTTCCCTTTTCCTCAACGGTGCATAGATTAGGTTTAGTCTTAGGAATAGCTAAATCCCTTATTTAGTGAAGGAGCCTCTCTCTGGAGATTTGATTTCCCTATAGGGTCCCACACCTGGAAATCACCTCAATGTTTCACTGGATTGTTGGAGCCTTAAAATCCTCTAACATTGGGTGCAAATCCATGTGACAACAAGAACTAGCATGTTCTCTAAAATTTTTGTTAAGCCACTTTTCAGTTCTTCTTAACACATGAAAGGAACGAATCATAATGTCCATGACTTCCTTCTTCGACCAACATACCTGAGGCAGTGGTTGCAAAATAGCATTGTGATAGCCTTCATCCAAAACATCATAATTATCATTTGTACCCTCTGGGACTTGTAATTGCAAACCAAAGGCCTGGACTTGGTCAATTGTTAACCTCATCCAACTCCTTTGTTGCACTTCCTTTTCATCCAAACAATCTTCCCAGTAATCCTCGAGATGAGGCCTATGTAGGTACAGGCTACCTCCGTACATATTCTTTTTCACAAAGTTTTTGCTATCAAAGGTTGGTCTCAAGGTAGTGAATGAAAATTATACTCGGCTAAAATCTTCTCAACATTTTGGGCACTATCATTGCTCTTCAAAGAAAAGAAAGATAAAGACATAGGGAAAGAATACCCTTTCTTCTTCATAACATGGTATTTATTATTCACGGTCGCCATTTGGCGACAAACTTCGAAAAGAACCAGAAAATCTGAAGGATATCTAGACAATTTAAACAGGGCATTTTCAAAACCCCCAATTCTTAAATAAGAAAATTGATCAAATTGGATATAAAAACTTTTAAACTCCATTACCAATGCCACCAATTCAGGAGAGATTATTTTCCCCAATGAACCTTCAATTTTCTTAGCAGAGAGCATGAGAAAAGCATCTTTTACCCTGCGGAAGTCTCTCATCCCAGTATCTTTTTGTAACTGCGGGAAATAACAATACACAGGCATATCTAGAGTAAGAAACCCTTGGGTTCTCAAACCAGTCTAGACAACCTCTTTTCTAGCTAAAATATAGACCAGAAGAGAACACATGTAAAATGACACCTTCTGAGGAAAATTCATTAACTGCTCATGCACATGTTCACTTATTAACTTCGCCCAATCTATATTTGGAGACTCGTTGCAAATCAGTAGAATGAATTGGCACATCCATTTCTCAAAAGAGTCTAACTCAGCACTCCCGATGACATGATGCAACAAGATGATCATGTTGGAGATCTCTTCTTTAAAATGCCCTCTTTTAAACTGGTAGGAAGCTGAGATTTACCGTTCCTCTCAATTTTCAGCCAGCTCTTAGCAATACGACTTTGACACCAATCTTTCTTATCCCAGAAATACACCCAACCAGTGGTGATAGACACATCAACAAATTCCTTGTAGTCTGCTAGCTTCAAAGCATGTGATACAGCTTTAGAGTCAATCCTTGTTACCACAGAGCTATCAAAGGCTCGTATCTCCTACGAGTCAGGGTAATAATTATTTGCACAAGTAATAACCAAATTCAGGCATGACACGGTAGGTGGGAAACCTCCAACTCAAGTTAACCCACTGCTCACAATTTTCTCTGCAATTGAGGACCTAGTTTCCGCATTCTCTCCCAGAAATCTCCTAAGTCCACATGCCCAAGGTCTGTATCTCTTACATTTGACAAACCATTCTCAATAATAGGAACAATTGGAGACCCCTGTATTTGTACTTCATCCTAACTTGTTTGAAAAACCAAAGAGCAAAAACATTTGAACAGGTTAAGGACACTAGAGAGGTCCATAGGACATTTAGGGAAAACGGGCTATCCAGACTCATGAAAAGAGAATTGCTTTACCCAAGCCAAATGAATCAAAGATGGCAAACTATCACAGTAAGAGAAACAAGGAGAAAAACCAATTATTTTGACCTATTTGCAAAGAGTTCTACAATTTCTCCATTAAAGGTGTGGCTTGGAGCTCCTTCATCGTATTCTCCTCGTAGTGCAAAATGAGGCTTTTACTTACAAGGTGGCAAATTTAACCAAATCTTCGTATCAAATCTTATCAAATCCTCCATAGATTTGATTTAATTTGGGCAGGGAACCATACTACAAAGTTCATAAATGGTCCTCTTTATTTCCCTCTGAAAAGTGTGTGAATACCTTGCCCAACATTCTAAATTTATGACGAACTGTCAGGTGTCAATTCTTCGTATACATCAATAGCTCGAAAGGATGGTGCTTTGGGAGCAAGGAACGTGTTCAGTCAGGGCATCAGGGATTTTAAGAACAAATGAACCAAATGACCAAGAGTTTGAAAATTTAAAGAACTTTCGACTCTCTGACTACAAAGGACCTTCCAAAGAATTAACACAAGGCCGACGATGAGTCTTAAGACATTCACTTTTGTGAGGAGTCAGGGGATCGGGAGGTTTAAGAACTCTTGAACTTTCCAACTGAGGTACGAAAAGGCATGGGATTGCAGACTATGAATGAAAATGACTAAGTAAAGGGCCGTGACTTATAAAGAAGGCAAAATAATAAAGAATAAGGAGGGAACATGACTTAACATATGAATAACTTAGAAAATTTTGAAAATAGGGTAACAATATTGATGTTAAAAATCTATATTTTTAAAATTAGAATTTTATCCTTTCTAGAAAAAATGTTTTCCTGGATGACATAAATGTTACTTTCTGAAAATGTTTTTACTATTAAAAACTAGTTATTAAAAGAGACGTTGAAAGATTCATGATTTATTTCAAAAAAAATTTAAAAAAATATATTTAGAATCTATACACAAATCACCATAAATCACTAGTTTGCATCATCTCCAAATTCTTAATGGTTTAGCTGCTATAGGTCTCAAAAAGTGAAGATTTAGTTAAAAATGTTGATATCAATGTCCTTCTTGGCCAAAAAGTGGGACTCATTATTGTGGGATTACCCTTCAGCTTATTCTAGAACACCCACTTTGTTCCTATCACATTCTTATCAACTGGTCTGGAAACCAACTCCCATGTTTGATTCTTCTCTATCTGATTCAATTCTTCTTCCATAGCCTTCAACCATCCATCATCTTTGCTAGCATCAGCAAAGGTTTTGGGCTCTACCTTTGATAGTAAGCACAAATTCACTTTCTCACATGCTTTTGCAAACCTTCTCCTGGTCTGCACACCTTCATTCTTATCCCCAATGATCTGATCTACTGAATGATTCTTCTGAACATACTTTGTTGGAGTCTTACGGATCTGTTCTGATTCTTGTTCTTTCTCTTCTTTCTCCTCTTCTTCTTCTCCTTCAATGCAAGGAGGTATATCAGATCCACAGTCCTCTGGCTCTTGTGAGATCTGATACAAGTCTTTATCTACCTTGACATTTTTGCTTTCAATCATATTTCCCAATCTCTTGTTGTAGCATCTATAAGCCTTGCTTCTGGTAGAGTAACCAAGAAAGATCCTATCATCACACCTTGCATCAAACTTTCCAAGGTCTTCTTCATGTCTCCTGATGTAGCATTTGCTACCAAAAATCTTGAAGTATCTGACAATGGGAGGTCTTCCATACCATAGCTTATAAGGGGTCTTAGTGTTATTGACCCTCAATTGTACTCTGTTAAGCAGATAGACAACAGTGTGAACTGCTTCCTTCCAATACATATCAGCATATCTGCATCTTTCAACATTGCCCTAGCCATCTCTTGCACAATCCTATTCTTCCTCTCCACTACCCCATTCTTATGAGGGGTCCTAGGAGCAGACAGATGTCTCCTAATGTCATGATCTTCACAAAACTTTTCAAATTCATTTAAAGTAAACTCACCTCCTCTATAGATCTTAAGCATTTGATCTTAGTATCCATTTCATTCTCAACTAATTCTTTGAAAATCTTAAACTTATCAAAGGCTTTTGATTTTTCCCTTAAAAAGGTAACCCAAGTCATTCTAGAGCAATCATCAATAAGCAAGATGAAATACATTTCACCTTGTTGACTCTTTGTTCTTGTTGGACCACACAAGTTAGTGTGAATCAGCTCTAGAGGCATTATAGAAGAATACTCCTTGCTCTTGAAATTTGTCTTTGTCTGCTTTCCCATTTGACATTCCTTGCATAATGTGTTTGCAAGCTTGGTTATCTTAGGCATATCTCTCACCGCATGAATAAAGTTGATCTTTACCATATTGTCAAAATTGATGTGTCCCATTCGCTTGTGCCACAACCAACACTCACTAGATTGATCCAATAAATAGGTTCTTCCATTTACCTCCTTTAGATGATAGATATCTCCATATGTCTTAATACCTTCTGCAACTAGTCTTCCAGACCCTGCCTCCCTAATTTCACAACCTTTGGCATGAAAAGTAAGATTATATCCTTTACTGCACATCTGACTAACACTGAGAAGATTGTACTTTAGCCCTTTGACATAAAGGACATCCTTAGTCTTGTTCTTTCCATCAATGGTTATAGCACACTTTCCATAAATTTGTGTTGACTCATCACCACCAAACTTAACAGCTCCACCATTCAACTTCTTAAGGTTGATAAACTTCTCCTTGTCACCAGTCATGTGGTTAGAGCAACCACTATCAATTACCCAAGCATTTGCTTCTTCTTTTGCATAAAAGGCAATTGACACAACCATTGATTTTTCATTATCTTGGTCAACATGCAAGGTATTAGACTTTTACAATTCCCATTATCACCTTCTTTTTCACCAACATTCAAGGCCATGAAAAGTGTTTCATCATGATCCTCATCTTCTGAAGAGCAACTATTCTCTATGGAATAAAGACTTATTTTGGTCTTCTCTCTTTTGTTGTTATGTTTTGATTCTTTAAAAGGACATTTAGAAGCAAAATGACCAACTTTCCCACAATTGAAGCATTTGAAAGGTAACTTACCTTTGTATTTGTCGGTGCCCTTCTTCAATCTTCTTACAAAGTTTGCCTCTACCTCATCAAAATCATCATCTTGATCAATTGTTTCATCTTCTTCCTTCTTACTGACTTTGAATGTTGCTTCCTTCTTTGGAGCTCCTTTGTCAAATTCTCTCATTTCAAAGGCTATGAGAGAGCCAAACAATTGATCTACTATATAGTGATCCAAATCTTGAGTTTTCTCAATAACAGAAACCTTATGACTGTAAGATTTAGGGAGAGATCTTAGAACCTTCTTCACAATCTCATCTTCTTTCACTTATCCACCAAGACCTCTGATGCCATTAACTATTTCATCCACTTAGAGCATATAACTGGTAATGTCTTCATCTTCTGCCATCCTCAAGGTCTCAAATTTGCTCTTAAAGATTTGCATCTTGGCTTGCTTCACTTTACTATCACCTTCATAAATGCTGCCGAGTTTTCCCCAAACATCCTTAGTAGATTTGCAACTCATTACCTTCAGAAGTTTTGAATTAGCTAGCCCACTCACGGTAGCACTCTTTGCCTTGGCATTGTTATCATACAACTTAATCTCATCTGCATCTGTAGGATCAGAAGCAGGAGTAGTGTAACCATTCTTGACAAATTGCCAAACACCAAACCCTAGAGAAGATAGATAGTTTTCCATCCTTAGCTTCCAAAAGGAATAATTTGTTCCATCAAACATAGGTGCCTTGTGAGATCCATTATGAGCCATATTGGACCTTCCTCAAGCGGTTAAGCTTCTTCTGAGTAACTTGGATCTGATACCAATTGTTGAACACACCCGGATACTGAGAGGGGGGTGAATCAATATCCAAACAAATCTCAAAGCCTCCAGAGTAGATTAAAACTTAAACATTACAACATTAACAGAAACATAAAAGATCAACAGAATGCACAACATCACATAACACCAGATGTACATGGAAAACCCCAAAAGGGGAAAAACTACGGTGAGGATTAACTCACAATCTATGAAACTCACTTCTATAAAAATTACAACTTTGTTTTAGGGCTACAACCCAAGGAAGCTACTACTCCTTGCGAACTTTGTTTTAGGGCATCAACCCAAGGAAGCTACTACTCCCTGAAGAAAGGTTTTAGGGTCACTCCCAAGGAAGCAACTACTCTTTGAACTAAGAACAAACTCAGAAAAGATTACAGCATGACAGTCCTTCTACTGTCTGAAAACTGACAATGAAGTTCACTCCTTTTGATGATTGCACTTCTTCTTTTTAACTTCTCTTTGATGATGGAATTAGTTAGGCACATTCTTCACTTCCCTTCTATCACAAAAATATCTTCAAGATGAATCCAGACATGATCTATCACTTCTACTCTTTCTCCTTCAGTCGCACATCATAATGCATTACACATCCACACTATGCTCCTCACATTCGCAATCTTGCATTCATACCTCACCTAGATCAACTAGGTTTACAATATATACATGATATTACATTGATTACATTACATGTCAGCTAAAGACAATAAGAATATTACAATTAAAAGTCGGCAAATTATCAAACATCATGAAACATGTAGAGAGCAAGTCCTAACATGAACTCCACGCAACATCAGGAAGAGGAACACGCCTTGCAAATCCCAGCGCATGCTTAACCAGGTCCTAAACATCTTTCCCAACACCATCCTTCATAGAATAACATCCACATGTCACACACATTTGAAATAGGTCGCCCTTAAGCAAGAAAACATGAAACTTGTAGCATATTGGCCATTACAACTTGGCGGTACTCATGAAAGATTGAACATTGCTTGCGCTTCTCCCAGATGAGTCGGAAGGACTTATACACCATCTCCAAACACTTCTTGAACTCTGCACAACAACTTTGTGGCACACATCACCAACATATATTCTGATAACAATCAAGGATCCCGAACTAACTATAGCTCACTGTCATTTGGAAAACTGAACTTGCGAACCACCAAATCACCTAATACTACAAAGTAGTATGTGTTAAACATCTTTGATCATGTTCATAAAATTGCATGAGCAAATCTTCACATCTGGAGGAATACAGAGCATTCCAGCAAGCCTTCATCATCACTTTACTCTTCCAAAGGTATAGACCAGAACTCTATCACTTGTAACTTTCACTAATGAAGGTATAATGACTTGAACTCTTGGATATAACACCTTCATAACATAATGAACTCAACTTCTAAACCGTATGATCTTATCTTCAAATGTGGAGGAATACAGAGCATTTTACTAGGCAACTTCCTGCAGCAGAAACCTTCACCAACATTTGGAGACCAGAGTCTTCTTGTAACAACACATACTTCCTTCAGAACCATAGGAGAGATCATACAACATGCTTTAGGCCATTAGAATTACTTTTAATTCCCATATTAATGCTTCTAATTCCCATCTTAATATATCATCCTGATATCATCTCTAGTGAAAACCAACATACTCAATATAACTTTACAAGGCATGACATTCAACCATGAACATCAGCAACATCATTGAGTGTTGACAACAACAATAGTGACAACCATATTTAACATATGTCCAACATGTTTTTGGATTTCATTATCAAGAAGGATGGAAAGGGCATAACTTGAGATCTTGAAGGAAGCAAGCAAGAGCATCCATTATGATTCTAGAGAAGATTTGTGTATTGCTATTGTGTGTTGTTGTAGATATGGAGCTATCATCTATCCTCCTTAGGAGTTGAAGGATCTTTATCATTCTAAAGGTTCATCACATAGGTGATATCATTGTTTGTTTATCATCATTTGAATTATCATATTATCATTGTTTCAGCCTCTGCCCCCACGAGGGCATGCACTCTTTATCAATCAACAGTGTTGGGAAGATTGAATGCTATCTCATGATTTGACTAAGGCAAGTCCCTAAACACCATAACCCCCAAACCCCTTCTTATCTTCTTGTGTGCAGGTTACGGGAACAAGATCTAGAAAATACAGAGCTACAGGAAGACTGAGTATAGAATAGGGTTTTGGGATCTGAAGAATGTTAGAGAATATTCCCTCATCAAGGACTTGGGCAGTACCACTCATGTCCTTCTGCCCTTTCTGAGTTTAGATCTGGCATCAAGACATCATTCAGAACATCTTTCCAGTTTACACCTTCGGCAAATTTCTTCAATCAGGACTTGGGTGGTCCCACCTTGGTCCTTCGACACCTTTGCTTTCTAGAGACATGTTTTATCATTTCCTTGATTAGCCCTATGCAATTAGTTTATGGGTTTCTGTTGTATTTTCCGTGTTATAATCATATCATTGTAGAACTAGGGTTTCATGCATTGTTAACCTAGGGTTTGAGGAAAAGACTAAGTTAAATATGATCCATCTATAGCATACATGAGCACAAGGTCAACAGTTGAGTCCACCTTCATTTGGTAGTGATCTGGCTCGGCCTTGTCCTTGAATGTTATATGGAGAAGGGTTTGATCTAGTTTGCATTCTAGTGGTTATCATTCTCATTTTTCATACCAAACAAGTAATATTGCCCAAAGACATGATGAGACAAGACACATAACACTACCAAGAGACATGTCATACGATACTATCCATAGGCATGACACATTATATTGCCCATAAACATGAGACATCACTTGTATAAAAAGTAGGTTGCACTTGAAACCATGACACGTATATTGCAAATATTAATGTAATTCCTTTTATGGATGCCTTAAATTGACCTTGACTTGCATTTGATTCATACATAACAATAAATTACAGATCAGCCAAAAAAATTAATGTACAAAAATAAATGTTTATATTGTGTCGTAGGCGTATTAGGTCTACTACAATAGGAAGTTGTGGGTCTAGGTTAGGTTAGGCCACTTGAGCTTCCACCTTCATGTGGTTGGACTTGTTAGTAAGAATAAATATTCTCAAAGCCAAGGGAATCTCTTTCTCATTGCTCTAGCCTCATTGTCACATTTAAAATAAAATGCTATCATTGCAAGCTTACTTGTTTCATATTAATTGTATGCTGGAATTTCAAAGGTAAAGGAAATCATGATTTTGATTATTATTTGTTACTATTAATTTGGATAATTAGAATAATAACAACTTGATGTGAAATAAACCATAAATTATCCCCATAAATTTTCCTCATAAATAATTACAATAAAATAGAAGTAAAAAAATGAAACAAACAATCACATCACTTTAACATAATAGATAGTTCGCAATGGACATAATCGCAATTGGTAATATAAGATTGTTAATAGATAGAGATCACAAATAGAAATACAATAAGATTCTAAAATTCACTCCATGGGAACTCACCAAACATAATGTAAACTTGTAATTGATAAGCGTATTAACTTTATATGACGATTGGCATGTACGTATTTACAAATGAAATATTACATAAACTATTGTTAAAAGACTGATGTCGTAATTACAAATGATGTCACCATATTTACAAAATGTTCTTGATAAATATATATTTCACAAGCCTTAGAGAGGCCACTTCAAGAAATAGCTCACCTTATGTGATGATGCCTACATAACCTCCACATAACATTATATTTATTTGATATGGAAACAACACACTTGCAGCATGTTTTGTAAATGGCATTAAATTTTCTCTTTTGTGAGCACTTATAATGGTGAAATAAGGTTAAGCAAGACAATCTTCATTACTATTGCGCTCATTTTGAGTAAATGCCTTCATAAATGTACATATTCACAAGCGATTCGATCTTGTACAAAGTTTGGCTCATTCCCTTATCCTTTACCTATCCATATACACATGTACCCACATATTTAGCCCCCATCGTATCCTTGTATGCACATTCTCTGATATATTCACACGGACCTTGCATTTTTAATACCTATATGCACACCTACTCTAATATAGTGGTTATCCATCTAGATTTGATTGTTTTCCAACCTAGGTTCGTTTCCAAGATTGAAGTATTGACCTTGGAGTCATGGTCTTGATGCTTGGCTTTTCAAAATTTAAATTCAAATTTTGGTTGACTCTCACCCATTACTTGCCCTCTTGAGTTTCTTAAGTACATGTTTGTGTGATTTGATGTTATGTGCTTGTAGTTAAAGGCATGCATTTGCACTCATTTCTAGACTCTCGTCTCCCTACATACTCTCACATTGTTGAATACAAGGAATACTGAGAGGGGGGGTGAATCAGTATTTTGCAAAGCCACTTCTTAGCATGTTCATTATCCAATTACCAAAATTAATAACATGAAAGCAAAATAAACATGAGAACAGCAACCATAAAGACAGAATACATGGACACTAAGATTTTTACATGGAAAACCCAAAAAAGGAAAAAGTACGGTGAGTGTTAGCTCACAATATATTATGATAGAAATACTGAATTACATGAAGGCTCACTGCCCAAGGACTCACTATCCAAAGAAGTGCTCACGGCACTAGGATCACTGCCAAGAAAATAGAAGAGAAGATAGAAGAAGGATTGGCTCACTACCAAGAGATGACTGCTCCAAATGCATCTACAGAATGTTGAATTGTAGTTCCATTGATGGCCCAATATACATATTCAAAAGTCTTCATTATGTCTGTTGTGCTCTTTCTTCTCTACTACATATACATTGTTCTTCTTCCTTTTATTGTCCCTTTCTGATTACAAATCTGCTTTGGATCGCACACACATTGAATTCACACATCATCCACACTAATCCACACCTCCAATACTGAAATCTACTGAGTATATATGTCTGCAACATGAATTATCCCAAAACAATGTCGGCATGTAAAGTATGAGACTTGTATGCCAAAGTTCTACCTTATTGGCTTAATCGTGTGCACCAACAGCAATGCGGACTCATACAATCATTCAAGAATCTTCATATAGGTCTGGACCTATTATAGAACAACTTAATATGATCTAAACATTAGCTCTTTACCGCACATTGATTCAATTGTGTCAGCCTTATACTTAAGTATGCACTTGAAATTTATTATCTGTCATACCATAACTTCTAGTGCAGACCACATATGACTCCAAAATTCACATCAAACATTCATTGGGCATTACCAATCATACCTTCACAACCATAGATCATAATGTTCTTGGAGAAACACTGTCAAACCGACTCTCAAAACTTGGAACCTTGTAGATGATCTTTCAGAGGGCTTCAAACTTAGCAATTTTGGAATTTGATAGTTCTTCATATGTGTTTACAACACCTTCAATCCGCAAGTCAAAATCCTCAATAGTGGAGGAATACGGAGTGAATTACTCAGGTGTTCTGCACTGTTTCAGATTGAATTCTACTTATCCGGACTTAGGCAATTTGCAATATGACTTTCGGAGATTATCAAGTCATGAAACTTAGGATATGACATTGTATAACATCTAAGTATAACATACCAGAACTGCATGGAGAGATCTTCATCTGCAGAGGCATATTATCTCAATCACTGTCACTTACTATGTATACTGTGTATTGCCCATACTAGTCTTTTGACCTTCCAGACCAGAGATCCTTTTACCGGTCTTAAATCAAGAACAGACTTAACTACTTTCATAACATTCCTGTCAATTATCAATCCTTGTTGCCATTAATGACAACATTCTACCTTAACCATCACAGTAGTGTCTCTTGCCAACAATCTCCCCCTTTGGCATTGATGGCAACACTTAGTGAAAAATGCTTATCTACTCCCCCTTACTCTGTACACTTTGTTTTTCTTCTCCCCCTTAAGTGTTTGCCCATTTTTCACTTCTTTTCTTCTCCCCCTTTGACATCAATGGCAAAGGTGTATGTACAGGTAGCAAAATTGTGTCAAAATTGCAAAAAGTAATTTTTGTTCTTGGCCGCATATATACAAATACAGTCAAAAGCTTACTTACTAGAAGGTGGAGAGAATGTCTGAGTATATGATTTTCAATTGAGCTATCTCTCCATCCCATTTGGTCTTAGCATTATTCAAAATTTGAATGTGTCCATTTACTTGAAATATTAATTGTTTTGCCTTGTCAACAGTTGTAGGCACTTCAGTTATTACCTTTATTTTTACTGCTTCTATATGCAAACTCATCAAAGAATCAAGCTTAGATTCTATCATTTCTCTTACTTGGCTCATTTTACTTCTAGTGGCCTCTTTCTTGCTCTGCAGACTTCTTATTTATGCATGGATGCTTTCAATCTCTACCCTTCTGCTGGCAATGGAGTCAGTTGCCGGATTGAATGTTTCTGAGATCTTTAACAGTTTGAGCTCAAATTCTTCTATTTTCTCATTTAACTCTTTTGAAATTTTAGGCCAAGATAGACAAAACTTGTATATTTTGTTGGCATCCTCAATAGCAGTCTCTATATTCCTGATGCTATTATCTAACAAAATTGCATCATTGGCTAACTTATTTTTCATTTCAACCAGCCTCTTGTCACTTATCTCTACCCTTACTTTAGTATCTGCCGCTACTTCAAAGGATTCAAAATGAGAACTTACAGAGTTTATGAGCCTATTGAGTTGTTGAGATGGTGCAAGTGATGTATCTCTCTGTAGTCTAGGCATCAGCTTTTTGAAAACATCGAATGCATTATCTATTAGCTCACTATCCTGAACATAGGATTTCAAGATTGCTTTTTGGGCTTTGGCATGTACAAATGTCCCCAGCTTTAGCTTTTGTAAAGGAGACATTGAGTCCAAGTTGATTTGACCTTGTAAGAGCGCAAGTGCCTCCAAAACTTGTGCTTCTTGTTGTTTTTCCAAAAACTCCTTAATAGTGTTTACCGGATCTTGGATGGAAGCAATGTCTCTTGCCTCTTTTTATTCTTTTCCTTCATAAACTCCTTTTGTGACCTTAGCTTTCTTTCTTTTCTCCTTTTCCTCTGTCTTTCCTTTATCCATTTTAGGCTCTGTCTTTTCTTTTCCAACCTCAATAGTGGTTGTTGCAGAGGATGAGATCCTTGTTCTTTTTCTGGAGCTAGATATAGGCTTTTCTTGTTCAAGTCTCTCATCTTTCCTTTTTGGAGTAAATGGTGTATGTTCTACCAGAGCATTTGTAGCTTTTGATGCCTCTGCTTTGTCTCTTGCCTCACTTATCTGTTTGCCTGTAAGTTCATGAATCTTGGTAAATTCATCTGCCCTTTTCTTCAGTTGCTTATGTTTCATGGATACTTTGGATGCCAATTCTTCGAGTGTTCCAAATCTTTCCTCTATGGGGTCTTTAGGTTTGCTCAATATTACATTAGCTAGTTCAGTCAAAACTTCCTCTGTAACTTCATAACCTAGTACAGGGACCCATACAGTTCTTGGTTCCACAGCTTCCATAAAACACTTATCTTTGTCTACCATGAATATTATGTTCTTTTCATATTTCTTCACTACAATTTCAAGAATCCGGACTCTACTTAGCATTTTCCTTTGAAAGTTCTCGAAGTATTCCCAAATGACTTTATTCTGTTTGTCTGTATTTCCCAAATTTTGCAAGTAGTCTCTTATCTATGTAGCTACAGGTGTGTGATCAAGCCAAACAATATTTCCCATGCCAGGTAGCTCTCTCAGGAAGCAAAAGAGTAGACAAGTGATTAATGTTCCATATTTGAAAGGATAGTTAGTCTCCTTTGTCCTTTTCAGGTTCTCCATTAGTTCACTCCTAAGTAGTTCACATAGGTCATAATCTGTATTATTTTTTACCATGTCATATGCTGTGTATATAGCAGTTGCAGACACAGAGTTCTCCCTGTTGGAGAAGTACACTTTGTAACCAATGATCATTGATGCAAATCTGACTATTGGATCCTTAATATCATTTACTATGAGAGCTCTCTTGTCAAAGTTAGCTCCTGTCAGCTGCATTACCACATTATTCTTCATTTTCTTAAGACCTAGAATCCTTCCAGTGGAACTCATACCTGTTACAGCCTTGATAGCTTCTTTTGTTATTTTGTATGGTTCTTCCAACCACAGAAATTCATCATGAATTCTACTCAAAATATACCTAACCCAGGCATCATTCGGGATCATGGGAAAATCCAACCAAGTGTCTAATTTCTTTTCACTTAGAACTTTGTATTCATCTTTCAATACAACATCGACAGTAGTTAGTTCATCCAAGTATAGTTTTCCTAGTTTCATATGATCGTATTCTTCCAGATTAGTGTGAATGTATGCCCTAATATCTTCCATATGTATGACTCCATGTGGAATAACAGAAAAAGCCCCATCTGAATCATTTTCTAGTGATTTGAAGGGATGCTTCTTGAACTTGGGCTGAGGCTACTCAGCTATCTCTATTACTGAAGGAGTGAACATTTTATAGATATAGCACAATGATATTTTAAGAGAACAATAAATACCTTTTGACTTTGTTAGGGTTTCTTCATTGGATGCTTGATATTACCCTAGCACTTTTCTGGTCTCTTTAGTCATTTGAGGGTTAAAAGATAGAATGATTTTCCTTTTGGATGAAACCCTTTTATCTCTTTTTGTCAAAATTCAACTGCAATAAATGCTATGTTCAAAAGATGTAAAAATACTTCACTATTAAGCATAGTTAATCAAAACTATTCTGCAATGTTCCGCATTTGATCCTTTTCCACCCAAATTTCTTTCAAAATATCTACCATATAATTCTTCACATCATATCTTTGTGCCAGATCCCAGCACTAACTATCTGGCTAGGGGATTAGGATTTTCAATAGAGCTCCCCCTGAGCTAGAGCTCCCAATTTACTTCCTAGATGAAGTATTTGCACCAAAAATAGGTGCGGATCCATCCTTGATCTCATTCACATCCTTTTTAATCTAGACCTTTCTCATTTCCTTTTTGATTTCTACCAGGTCAACCTTGTTCTTTCCTTTCTCTTCTTTTTTCTCTATTTTCCTCTTCTTTGAAAGGAAGCTAGGTGTGCGGAAACGCTTCCTACACTAATCTATTGAGGAGAGGGCTATGCAAATTCAACTTTATCCTAACTATTACAGCAATGTTAAACCATTAACATGAGATATAGCAGCAAAACACAAGAGCCAAAAAGAAGACAGAAAAAGAGAGACAGAGATTTACGGTGGGGAAAACCCTTATCGGGTGAAAAACCCCACACTTAGAAACATGCACAATGTTTACAATACACTTGCAATGCAAGCTTCAATGGTCTTTGACACTCGTGTCTGGAGTCAATCCGGTAGCATAACAGTACCTATAAACCTGTGATACAAACTCCATCTCCAAGCACCTGTTTAAATAGAACATACAAGGCAATTTTGGACACTTCTTGGAATGGGCGTCCAATATGGCATCTTGGACCAAAACCCATGCCTGGGGACACTTGGTCAACATTGTAGAATGTATCTGACACTTGTCCACAGCTCCCATTCCAAAGAGGTTGCCATTTTCCAAAACGGGCTATGGCAGATGCTCTTACGACACTTACAACCGTCATAGAATCTGTCATAGCGGTTAGAACTTACAGCTGTAAGAGAATCTGTCATACACATGCTATTAATAGCATATTCTCTTACAACACATCATATTCCACCTTGGGGCACCCAAAAAATCCTCATTCAAAGATGCTACATGACACATGTCATTACCTGTCTTACAACCTTCTATTCTCGACTCTTACATGTCATAGATTTGTCATAGGAATTTGTCATAACCGTTTCGGTCAAACATTCCTTACACTACATAGAAGATGCCGACACATGGAAGAATATTCCTACCACTAAGTGGGACGCCTATCTCCTCATGTGAGGACAAAATAACAAGTTGTCATAATCCATGTAGGATTGACATATCACCATGCCACATCCCACAATATGACAAAGTGGAATTTCCAATTATTTACAACATAGGCAATGAATAATAAATACAAACATTACAAATGCAGAGAATTACCAAGGTTGAGACACCTTAATTCCCAACATTCTCCCACTTGTCGAACACCTTGTAAGAGCCAATAGAAAAATAGGATTTAACTGCTATAGGCCGAGACGCCCATAGACTCCGAACACCATCTGAACTTATATGTGCCCACTGGCTTCATCAATGCATCTGCAACATTCTTCAAAGTATCTACCTTCTCCAAATTTACCTTTCCATCCTCAACCATGTCACTCACGAAGTGAAACTGAACATCAATGTGCTTGGTTCTAGCATGGAAAGTTGGATTCTTTGCAAGGCAAATTACATCACAACTGATCGTGATATGACCCGCATCAACACCAATATCAGAACACAATCTCTTAAGCCAAATGGCTTCCTTACAAGCATGAGTTGCTGCCATATACTTAGCTTCTGTCATGGACAAAGCAACAACTGGTTGTCGCTTACTCATCCAACTAACAGCACCACCAAACAATGTAAAAACATAAGCATTGGTGGATCTCCTGCTATCAATGTCACCTACCCAATCTGAATCCACAAATCCACGAATATCAACAGAATGCGAAGGTCCTGAAACATTACTATGATAGCAAATGGAATACTCAGAAGTACCCCTCAAATATCTGAACACTCGCTTAACTGCATCCCAATGAACCCGTCCAAGATTAGCCATAAATAGACTAAGGACTCCCACTGCTTGGGCAATGTCTGGTTTTGTGCAGACCATAGCATACATCAAACTGCCAACAGCACTAGCATAAGGTACTCTGCTCATGTCCTCCACCTCACTAGGAGATTTTGGACAATCCTCAATAGACAACTTTGTCCCCAAAGAAACGGGAACACACAATGGTCTACAATATCCCATGTTGAATCTGTCCAACACGGTCTTAACATACTTACTCTGACTTAACCAAAGTTTTCTGTTAGTTATGTCTCTTCTGATTTCCATTCCTAGAATGTACCTGGCTGCCCCTAAATCTTTCATTTCAAACTGAGCTGAGAACTGAGATTTAAAATCAGAAATCATATTTTTACCCTTCCCAATGAGCAACATATCATCAACATACAGTGCAACAATGAGAATACGATCACCATCAAACTTATAATAAACACAGTGATCCGATTTCGATCTCACAAATCTAATTGACAACACAAAGGCATCAAACTTCAAGTACCATCTCCTAGGGGATTGCTTCAAACCATAGAAAGACTTCTTAAGTTTGCAAACCAAATTTTCTTTACCTTTTACCATGTAATGCTCTAGCTGTGACATGTAGATTTCCTCCTCCAAGTCACCGTGAAGGAAAGTTGTCTTCACATCCATCTGTTCTACCTCCAAGTCATAAACTGCTGCGAGAGACAACAAGAATCGAATGGATGTCAGTGTTGCAACGGGAGAGAAGATCTCACCATAATCTATACCCTCCACTTGTGAATACCCCTTCGCAACCAATCTGGCCTTATACTTCTCAATACTGCCATCTGCACCAATCTTCTTCTTGAACACCCATTTGCATCCAACGGGTTTCCGTCCATGAGGCAAAGGCACCAAGTCCCAAGTTTGATTATTTTCTAAAGAAGCCATTTCTTCCTCCATGGCTTCCTTCCAGGAACCTGCATCCTTCATATCCAAAGCCTCTGATACAGTTATAGGTTCATCACTGTTAGTGAGCAAAGCATGAGCACAACTAGAATCAAGCAATGTAAAACCAAACCTTTCAAGTTGCTTCCTTATCCATGTAGACCTCCTCAAGAGCTGAGGTTGAGGTTCAACTTCTTCTTCTGAGCTTTCAGAGCTGCTAGAGCTCTCCTCATCATCAAGTCCAACATTGTCTTTCTGTTCAGTCTTCTCAGAGGTGAGAGCAAACTGAACAACATCCTCTTTCTTTTCTTTTTCTTCTGGCTGCAAAATAGTGGAAGGTGTAAGCTCTCTGAAGATGACACTTCTACTATACAACATGTTTTCAGCCACGGGGTCCCAAAGCTTGTATCCTTTCACACCAACAGAATAGCTGATGAAGATACACTTAACAGCTTTGTTCTCCAACTTTGACCGCTTCTCCTTAGGCACATGTGCATATGCCTCACAACCAAAAACACGAAGATGCCTTACTAAAGGCTTCCTACCAGACTACACCTCCATGGGTGTCTTTCCAACAAGAGCTGATGTAGGAGATGTGTTTACCAGATAGCAAGTAGTGGCAACAGCTTCAGCCCAAAACTTTTGTTCTAGACCAGCTCCACTAAGCATACTCCTAGCCTTCTCCATCAGTGTCCTGTTCATCCTCTCTGCAACTCCATTTTGTTGTGGTGTGTATGGAGTTGTCTTATGTCTTTCAATCCCAAGTTCTTTGCAATACTTATCAAATTCTGTAGAACAGAACTCACCAGCGTTGTCAGTTCTCAAACATTTAATCTTTTTACCAGTCTGATTTTTAGCAAAGGCTTTAAACTCCTTAAACTTGCTATAGACTTCAGATTTGCTTCTAAGAAAATAAATCATGTCCTTCTACTGTAATCATCTATAAAAGATACAAAGTATACAAATTTTGATAACGAAGGAACATTAACATGACCAAACACATCAGAATGAATAAGGTCCAACACACCAAAAGACTTATGAGAACTCGAGTAAAACTGAACACGGTTTTGTTTTCCATAAATGCAATGTTCGCAAAAGTCAAACTCAAGATTACAATCATCTAACCCCTCAACGAGGTTCTTATTTTTTAGGGTACGCAGACCCTTCTCACCAATGTGGCCAAATCTCTTATGCCATAACATTGTCTTTTCTGCAGGAAGTTTAACTTCCAATGCACGATTACAACCATCAAGATTAGAAACAGCAGATTTCTTCACTGCTCGTTTAGATGGTGGGGATGAAGTGACTGCTGCCCTCTTCCTTGAGTCAGAAGAACTATTGCATTGTGCAATGCATGCTTCCAATTGAAACAGAGTACCTCTCCGAGTACCCTTAGCAAGCACCATAGATCCTCTAGTCATCTTGCATCCTTCTTTCGAAAAGACAACCTGCACACTTGCATCATTCAAACTACTTACAGAAAGCAGGTTTTGTGCTAAGCTTGGGATGTGCATAACCCCAGAGATCCCCTTCACTCAACCATCAGGGAATCGGATAGAGACTCTTCCACGACCAACGATCTTCAGATGAGAGTCATCACCTAGATACACCTTTCCACCATCGAACTCCTCATACTTAGTGAACTAGTCTCGATGCGAGGTCATGTAGAATGATGCACCAAAGTCAATCAGCCACACATCATCAGATGCATGGGTTGCCAGGGCTGCGATGAAGGCATCACCGTCATCTTGTGATTTGTCGAAATCTGAATCAGGAGCTTTCTTCTTTTTCTTCTTCTCCTCTTTGCATTCCTTTCAGAAATGCCCGGTCTTTCCACAGTTCCAACAAAGAGCCTTGGACTTTCTAGGAGATTTGGATCTCCCACAGGATTTAGATCTACCCTTCTCAGCTTTCTTGTCCTTCTTCTTCCCTTTCTCCTTGGGTCTTCCACGAACTGCAAGGGCTTCTTTAGCTGCCTCAGAAGACTTTCTCCGCATCTCTTCAGATAACAGTGAAAAAACCACCTCTTCCATTTTGAATGTGGATGTGGTGCTTCTGATTGCCATGACAAGATGATCCCATGAGTCCGGCAGGAACAAAGCAGGGTCATACACCGATCCTCCTCCTCCATCTTTACACCAATAGATGTTAATTGTGCAACCAGCATGTTAAAGGCATTCATATGCTCAGCCATGGATCCTCCGTCCTCCATTTGAAGAGAATACAACTTCTTTCTCAGGAAAAGTTTATTGACAAAGGATTTGGCTTGATACACATCCCCCAACTTCTTCCAAAGGAGTGTTGCAGTGGTCTCTTCATGGACATTTAACAACACAGAATCGGCAAGACTAAGTCTTATGAGACCCTTAGCCTTTTGATCCTTGAGATCCCAATTAGCTTGTGTCATTGTAGCTGGTTTAGTTTCGTTCACACTTTCCCAAAGGTCTCGGTCAACTAACATGTCTTCCATTTTGAGCTTTCACAGCTTGAAATTACTGTCGTTGAACTTTTCTACTTCAAACCTTCCTGATGTGTCTGCCATCTCCTTGCTGCAATAAGATACAGAATGCTTTGCACAGACTCCCACTCAACCTAAGATTAGCTCAAAAAAACCCTACCCTACAACTAGGACCAAAGGTGATCAATCTATGATACCAACTGAAAGGAAGCTAGGTGTGCGGAAACACTTCCTACACTAATCTATTGAGGAGAGGGCTATGCAAATTCAACTTTATCCTAACTATTACAGTAATGTTAAACCATTAACATGAGATATAGCAACAAAACACAAGAGCCAGACAGACGAAGAGAGATAGAGATTTACGATGGGGAACACCCTTATCAGGTGAAAAACCCCACACTCAGAAACCTGCACAATGTATTAACAAATCTGAAAGAATGTTTACAATACACTTGCAATGCAAGCTTCAATGATCTTCGACACTCGTGTCTGGAGTCAATCCGGCAGCATAACAGTACCTGTAAACCTGTGATACAAACTCCATCTTCAAGTACCTCTTTAAATAGAACATACAAGGCAATTTTGGACCTTTCTTGGAATGGGCATCCAATATGGCATCTTGGACCAAAACCCATGCCTAGGGACACTTGGTCAACATTGTAGAATGTATCTGACACTTGTCCACAGCTCCCATTCCAAAGAGGTCACCACTTTCCAAAATGGGCTATGACAAATGCTCTTACGACACTTACGACCGTCATAGAATCTGTCATAGCAGTTACAACTTACAGCTGTAAGAGAATCTGTCATACACATGCTATTAATAGCATATTCTCTTACAACACATCATATTTCACCTTGGGGCGTCCAAAAAATCCTCATTCAAAGATGTTACATGACACATGTCATTACCTGTCTTACAACCTTCTATTCTTGACTCTTACATGTCAGATTTGTCATAGGAATCCATCATAACCGTTTCAGTCAAACATTCCGTACACAACATAGAAGATGCCGACACATGGAAGAATATTCCTACCACTAAGTGGGATGCCTATCTCCTCATGTGAGGACAAAATAACAAGTTGTCAGAATCCATGTAGGATTGACACATCATCGTGCCACATCCCACAATATGACAAAGTGAAATTTCCAATTATTTACAACATAGGCAATGAATAATAAATACAAACATTACAAATGCAAAGAATTTCCAAGGTTGAGACACCTTAATTCCCAACATTCTTTGCAGGAAAGTTCCTTTTCTCATTCTTGCTTCTACAAAATCTTGCAACATGTCCAAACTTATTGCAATTGTAGCATACCACATTCCTCTGTCTCTGATTCCTTTGATTTATTCTTGATCTGCATTGGTTAGCCATGTGTCCAAATCTATTGCAAGCAAAGCACTTCCCATTGAAAGATTGAGTATTTCTTGCATTGTTGGGACCATTCCTTATCATACTTCTACATTCATTTGCTTTATGACCAATTTTCTTACAATTGAAACATTGACCAGAGAAAGATGAAGCATTTTGATTCATTCTACTCCTGCACTAAGTAGCCCTATGACCATATTTATTGCATTTAAAACAATAGCCATTGAAAGATGGGTACCTTTGAGCATTTGGCTGCCTGACCGGAGATCTTCTAGGTCTTCTTCTCTGATTCTGGAACTGGTTGCTTTTGTTTTTACTCATCTCCAAGTTTTCTTGACCTGATTTTGAGCTCTCTCCTCTTTCAAATCCCAAACCTTTCTTGTCATCTGAACTCTTTTGACTTTCAATCAGCTCCTCAAGCTTAGTAGAGATTACTTTGAATTTTTCTTTATAACTATTAGCTGCTTCCAAATCAAATTTTAGAAGTAACACATCTTTAGCCAATTTTTCACATTCCTCATATTTATCCTTTACAACTTGATTTAGATGCCTTTCAATCTCTTCTTTCTTTTCAACTTCCAATGTTAAACTATTTAGGATTTCATGTGCTTCATCCAATTGATCACTTAGCTCCTTGCTTTTCTCTTTAAACTTCTTGACTTGCTCCCTTAGATTTAGGATGCATTCATCAGCTTCTTGAACATTAGCCTTCAGATCCCTGATTTCTACTTCAGATTTTTCAAGATCAATAAGAGTTGCTTTTAGTTCATCATTGCTCTCATATGAGTAATTTCCAAATCTTCTTGCTTCCATGAGTACACTATCCCAGATCTTCCTCAAGTTGTTAAGCCTCTTCCAAGGAACCTTGCTCTGATACCAATTGTTGAATATAAGGAATACTGAGAGGGGGGTGAATCAGTATTCCGTAAAACCACTTCTTAACATGTTCATTAATCCAATTACCAAAATTAATAATATGAAAGTAGAATAAACATGAGAACAACAACCATAAAGACATGACACATGGACACCAGGATTTTTACATGGAAACCCCAAAAAGGGAAAAACCACGGTGAGTGTTAGCTCACAATATATTATGATAGCAATACCAAATTACATGAAGGCTCATTGTCTAAAGAAGTGCTCACTGCACTAGGCTCATTGCCAAGAAAATAGAAGAGAAGATAGAATAAGGATTGGCTCACTGCTAAGAGATGACTACTCCAAATGCATCTACAGAATGTTGAATTGCAATTCCATTGATGGCTTAGTATACAGATTCAAAAGTCTTCATTATGTCTACTCTATTCTTTCTACTCTCCTACATATACTCTGTTCTTCTTCCATTTACTGTCCTTTTCTTATTACAAATCTTCTTTGGATCGCACACATCATCCACACTAATCCACACCTCCAATACTGAAATCTACCGAGTATATATATCTACAACATGAATTATCCCAAAACAATGTCGACATGTAAAGTATGAGACTTGTATGCCAAAGTTCTACCTTGTCAACTTAATCATGTGCACCAACAGCAATGCAGACTCATACAATCATTTAGGAATCTTCATATAGGTCTGGACCTATTATAGAACAACTTAAGATGATGATCTAAACATTATCTCTTTACCGAACATTGATTCAACTGTGTGTCGGCCTTATACTTAAGTATGCACTTGAACTTTATTATCTATCATACCATAACTTCTAGTGCGGACCACATATGACTCCAAAATTCACATCAAACATTAATTGGGCATTATCAATCATACCTTCACAATCGTAGATCATAATGTTCTTGAGTGGCAATATGCAGAACTCTGATCTATTACCTCTGTCTTGGAGAAACACTATCAAACTAACTGTTGAAACTTGGAACCTTGTAGATGATCTTCTGAAGGGCTTTAAACTTATTAATTCTGGAATTATATAGTTCTTCATATGTGTTTACAACACCTTCAATCCACAAGTTGAAATCCTCAATACCGGAGGAATGCGGAGTGAATTACTCAAGTGTTTTACACTATTTTTGACTAAATTTTGCTTATCCAGACTTAGGCAATTTGCAATGACTTCCGAATATTATCAAGTCATGAAACTTAGTATATGATATTGTATAACATCTAAGTATAACATACCCGGACCACATGGAGAGATCTTCATATGTGGAGGCATACTATCTCAGTCACTGACACTTACTCTGTATATTGTATACTTCCCATACTTAGTCTTTTGACCTTCCGGACCAGAGATCCTTTTACCGGTCTTAACTCAAGAATAGACTTAACTACTTTCATAATATTCCTATCAGTTATCAATCCATGTTACCATCAATGACAACATTCTACCTTAACCATCACAATAGTGTCTCTTTCCAACACACATATGTCATGCGCCCTCTCTCATTTCTCGTATGCCCTCTCTCATCGTGGAGCATTAAACGAACGATTAGTAGCAAACGTTTGGATTCTATGCACTAAAATGAGTTACAAATATGCATACATCATTCTAGGAGGCTTGCCTGCTATCTTTCATTTTGCTCACAATTTTGTGAGTTGACCTAGGAGAATGTGTCCCCTATATAGATAACGACAACCATTCCTTGAGGTAGTTTTGTATATCACCAGTTAATTAGACATAAGAAAAGGTAGAAGAAGTGGAGATACATCCAACACGAGGGGGAGTAGAATTGAACATCTTGCAAGGTCAATTTGGCAACAGAGGACAAATCTTTTATTGTAGTGTTGACCCGAAATGTCCTAGGGAAAGCTCTCCCGTTTGTTTAAGAAGGCTATTAGGAAGGTGTAGAGAAGGCTTAGATGAGCAGAGAATACATGTGAATGTATAAGAGAGGGGAGGGATGCCAGTGGTGGAATAAAATAACATCTGATGAAAAGTGATAAAAGGCAAATTGGGAACTGTAGGAATAGTAGTAGTAGCGATGGTAGATAACAATTGGTGGGTGCTTGATAATAGCAAATTGCTTCGTAGTATCAATATGTGTAAAAGGGGAAGTTGAGGGGTTAACAAGTACATCATAAATAGAAGCTAAAGTTCACTACAAACCTAATGAGTTTAGGTTTGGGACATAAAGAAAGCAAGGTAGGTCTAGAAGCCAGATGTTTTCTATGTTTGAGAAAAGGTGAAGGCTAGGACATTATGAGGGTCAGGAAGAGGAGGAAGTTATATCATTGGGTTTAAGAAAGCACTACGATGAAGCGGATTAAAGCAACGGAAAGATAAATGGAAGGGATTATGATAGTGGGACATGAAGAATAGGATAAGGGTAGTGAAATGTATTAGGAAAGGAGAAAAGTTTTCATTTGTTTTTTCAAAAGCTTGAAATGGAAAGGTGGTTTTCGTTTTCATTTTTGGAGAGAAAGGTTTAGTTGTTTTAACGTTTGTCCAAAACATGTTAATGAAATAAGTGACGAAATGTTGACTTCATCAACATGTAGGGAAGAATAAAAACTATCTTATTATGTAATGGTAAAAAAATTGATAGCATATAGTCACTACTTTCTATGGATGCTTTATGGGACTAGGCACACGCATTAGCACGGAGATCAAAGATAATCTAAAGACCGCAATCTCTCCTATTGTACCATATCCTCAACATTCATATACTTTTCTATGCTCTTACTTTAGCATTCTTCTTCCCTTAGAGAGTCATCAATACGCTACTAAAGTGGGACAAAATGTAATAACAAAAATTACATCCTTTGCAATTCCCTTTATTATATTTTGCACTTGTTTTAGTGTTTCCCAAGTTGCTCGGTGTCTTCCCCCTTTCCACCCCCTTGCCTAGCCTTCGTTTGACATCCTTATCCCTTTCAATTCCCCTTTCCCACATGGTTTCCCCTTCCCATGTGTTTCATAGCTCTTAAATTTCCCTAGTTATCCTTCACATGTAGTAGTCATCTCTTCCCGACCTCAAATTCAATGCTTGTAGCTATCTGCATGTGTGGTAAACTCTTCTTAATTTTTTTAGATAATCTTAACTTAAAGTCACCACCCTTCGATGATCCTCTCTTTCCTTAGTCTTCCCTAGAAAATTGAGCCTCCTTAGGTGTAGGGTCAATGCTACCCCCTTGGGTGTATGGAGCGGCAGCCTATATCTTATTTATAATAACCTCCAAAATTAAATGTGAGTTTCCTCTATGCTGAGCTAATGCATTTCTACCCTTCTCTTGCTTTGAATCTTAGCGAAAACCTAGATCTATGTATTGTATTTTGTTAAATCGTAGCAAAAACCTAGACCTATATGTTAAATCTTAGGTCATTTCTACCCTTCTCTTAAAGGCGGTATTGTGTTTGTTCGAGATGTGCTTGTGAAAGAGGTGACAAAATGTTGAGTTTGTCAATATGCAGGGAAGAACAAAAACCTTCTTATTGTGTAATTATGGAAAAATTTAATAGCATATAATGACTGCTTTATGTGGATGCTCTATGGGACCGAGCATATCCATTAGCACAAAGATCAAAGACTGTCTAAAGATTGATATCTCTCCTATGGTATTGTATCCTTGGTACTCACATGCTTTATTGTACCCTTACTTTAGCATTCTTCTTCCCTCCAAAATTAAATGTGGGTTTCCTTGATGCTGAGCTAAGTTTCCTCAGTTATCCTTCCCATGTAGTAGTCACCCTTTCCCAAACCCAAATAATTTAATGCTTGTAGCTATCCTCATGCATAGTGAACTCTTCTTGAAATGTGTAGATAATCTCAACTTGAAATCGCCACCCTTCAATGACCCTCTCTTGCCTAAGCCTTCCCTAGAAAATTGAACCTCCTCGAGTGTAGGGTCAATGCCGACCTCTTGGGTGTATAGAGTGATGACCTTGATCTTGTCTCCTATAACCTCCAAATTAAATGTGAGTTTCCTTGATGCTAAGATAATGCATTTCTTCCCTTCTCTTGCTTGAAATCCTAGTAGAAACCTTTAAATACCCCCTCCTCTCCCTCATTTTAACACCACAAGTTGTCAATTTCCTTTTATTTCTTGTTTAGGAGTAAAATATTTTGTTGAATTAACATTCTTGGGATAATACATCTTCGAGGCAATATCATGACTTTCCTGTGAAGCTCTATAGTATTTTTTGGAGGTTCGTGGACATTGACGCAAGCATTTGTTTCTACCTAGGTCTTGGCTTTACCTAGTTTCCACTATACTAGCCCATATTCCCTTCCACTACCATTAGGATTTTCCATCCATTGTGTTTCCATTTGTTGCCCTTTTTCTTTTGTCCCCATGCCTCTTTCCAGCACCTAGTTCCCTATTTCCATTTTCATGTTAAATTAGGGTTTATATTCACATGCCTTTGTAGCTTAGATCTAATTTTCATATTTTGTCATGTTGTCATATCACATGTACCAAGTTTAGATAGTTGTGGGGGGACTTACCACAGTAGACTCCCCTTTAACCATTTTCTTTTATGGGGTTTCATTTATCAATTTATTCTTGGAGGTCATTGACAAAGCATTTTGTGCAGATTCAATGGGGTTAACAGAAAAGTTCTCAAAATTACATCAAGGAGATCCTCTGCAAATTTTGTGTTGATTCCAACCCAAGGACCAAGTTTTCCCTGGGTCAAGGACACCCCTCGAATGCCCTACTTTTTTTAAGAAGCTTTGACCTTACATTGGATAGTTTCTAGATTTCACAAAAGCAACCTCTATTGATTATTCACACCTAGCTTTAGTAGTTACAATCCATTTTTTGGGCAAAATTCCTCTGACTCATCATTTTTGTTGCATTGTTATATTAGTGGCATATTTTATATTTTATTATAGTTTTGGCTCAATTTCTCGGCATATGAAATTGAAACTAAATAATTTGTAGAATGTCATATTCTAGTACAAGTTTTGATCAATTTTAGGTTAAGATCAAGGCCACTCCTTCGGCATGGTACTTTTTCATAGATGACATTGACCCTACCATAGACCATCTCCATATTTTAACCATCGTCTTTGCATTCAATTCTAAACATTTTCTATAATCATCATCCATGTCTATAGGTGCATTTGATTCCTCTTTCTCACTATTTGGCATACTTTTGCAAGTGTTTGTTTTCATTTCTAGTCTTGTTGAGTTTAGTCTCTAGTGTTTTGTTAGACCTACTTATAGTGTTAGCTAAATAGAGCTGGATTAAAGTAAAAAGACTTCATTTTCTTTAGTTACTTACACATAAAAAAAGAATCTAAATTATTCACCCGCATATGTTTTCTTTTTAGGATCTTTTATTTCTATCCTATGGCATGCAAGAATAAATCTAAAACAAACAACTTTAGATTCAAATTCCAACTTTCTTGCCCCTTTTTACTAGTTATTATGAGTTGATTTAACACATGTATGTTTATGCAAAATATTGCAATGTCATGGTTTCTTAAAGACATTCATTTGTGCATTAAAACATCATCTAGAAAATAGAGGACATCTTGAGGAGATTTTTTTCACCTATTTAGTTGGTAAACTCCAAAAGGGTATCCCTAGACACCACCTTGATAGCTTCAACTATTTGAAAGATGAATGCAAATAAGTTTTTAAGTGCATATTCTATCAAGTTAATCTGATGTAGTACAAAATCAAGTTTGTATGATTGATTAAGTCTGCAATGGTCATGATTAAACTTGTGGCAGTGAAAAGCGAGCTACAAAATTCTTTGAGACAACACAAAGCTTGAGATAGTCATTTGGTGAAGGCCATTAATATCCTTGAGATGAAAAATTAGTTTAGAACATCATCCACATCACTCTTCCATCATCGGTTCCAATGTTAAATACTCTTATTCCCTACATTTAATTTTTGTGTTTTTATTACAACTATGTGTACCAACTCTAATCGATCTAGGTTAATTTATTGCTAATTGATTGCATCTCCTTAATTGGGCTAGATCATTTATGTATAGAGCTATTGTAATAGAGAAATTTGCATACCCATGTGAATTTTCATAAAGTGTTAGGCCCATTATGATGGAATCACTTAATACAATTTCAACTCAACAAATTGCATGCTACTGTGTAAAGCTAGGCTCATTCTATGATCTGCTACTTCTCTCCATTTCCACTCATTACAATACATTTGACCATATCCTATCCCCATCTGCATGTAGTCCCATACATATGACATTTGGTATGCCTACTATTACATCCCATGTCTAAGCATTCATTCCCCACATCGAAATTAGTATTCCCTTGTCCCAGGTCAATCCTACGATATAAGATTTATCTTGCACCCTACAGAATGAACTGTAAAATACAAAAATTCAAATTTTAGTTTGCTGACTGTCGCCCATGTCATTCCCGCCTTGAGCCAACTTGCTACACATTTTGCTCAATTTATTGCTATATATTTGTGTGTGTGTGTGTGTGTTTCCTATAAAGATGGAGAAATTTTCTTGATCACTTCTGGTGAGTCTTTGAAACTATTTAAGTAATCATGATAAATTTCTTTGAAAATGAATTAAGTTTTTCTTTACATAAAAATTTAGCATTCGTTGATGTCCAATAAGCCATCAGGACGATGACTCTTTCTAGTGGGGGAGGATGTCACATTCCACTTTTAATCACATATTTTTGAATATTTAAAATGATTAAATAAATTATTTAGGAGAGAAATTTTGATGTTTTAATGATGTGCAATATCTCATAAATGAATATATTAGAATTTTTACTTGCTATCTCAATTGATATTAATTATCACACTAACTACCGATGTACTAGTCTGAGGTGACACAGGGTAGTTTTCTCTCTAATAGGTTGAGGGAGAGTATCATTTAGGAGAGGATGATAGATGGCGACAGTAAGGCAGTTGAACCATGAAAAATGAGAACCTAACACACTATCATAGCTTGAAAATTTATCTATTTGAACGATGCTTGATTAACTGGATTAACGCTTAGAAGCATGATAGGTGTTGTAAGGTATGGGTGAAGGCATGGACAGATCAAGTACCCGATTGAAGTTGAAAATCTTTGGTGGCGGCACAGGGCTCGAGTTCAACCACCTTGTCTCCTCTCCCACCTGCTGCATTCAATGTTGAGCGCCATTTTCTCGTGATGCACTATATCTGGCAAATTTTGAGTTGCCAAGTGATTAATGCTGAGTACCTTCCTGCTGTATATAGCAGATGGTGTTACTCATTTGTTGGTTGTTGAAGACCTCAGCATTTTTGTGTGAATAACAAAAAATAGGGCATTTCCTTATTGTTTTATCTCATTTTGGAGTTTATGAGTTGCATCATGAATGTATATTGCAGATATTTTCAGTTTCATGTCATTTTATATGAAAAATGCTCTTATGCATGTGTTTAGCTGCTTGTCTCCATGTGTTGTATGTATTTCCTTCTTTTGAATCTGGTTACTAAGGGTTTCATAGATTCTAGGATATAGGTTTTTGTATTGCATGTTTAATTTGTGACTTCCATTCAAGGAGTGGATTAAACTATTTAATGCGAGTAGTTGCTTGCAAGATTAGAGTATCCTTTGTCTATTGTGGCTCAAGTCACAATTTTAACGTACAATTGGGTGTCACATCAGTTTGTATTTGTGGTGGTTTATTGCTTCGATCACGGTCATAATTGCATAAAGATTCTGCCTTTGTCATTGCTATACTTGCATAAAGATTCATAGTGTTGGCAGGCATGGAGGATATTTTGGGCGCATAATGGCTATTATTCCAAACAAGAGAATTATTCTTTGGAGTCGTGAGAAGGATATTTTGCTTTTGAGGCTGACACGTCAAGGAGTTCGTTGTGATCATCAATTCTAATCAGAACACCTATTCAACGTTTCCATAGGGGAGGAAGACCTATGTTTCATGCAGAATTTTTGTTTGATCAAAGTGGACACGCCCTTTTGGTGCATCCTATTTTCTGTATAGAGACGTTGGGCAGAAGGGGAAGGTAGAGAAAAGGATATTGTGGTAGGCGATGCAAATCTGTGGGTGAGCTAAATAAAATTAGAAGAGGCCACTGGAATCTCCTTGCATGGGCTAGCAAGCCTGCATAATGGGTGTTGATGGAGCTAGTTGAGGCCGTGTTAGGCCCTGCGATTCAAGGATGTTTATATTTCAGCTTCCTACCAGAAAACTCTCGCAACATTGCAATTTGTAGTGGAGTAAGCATCAATGCAACAATCACCAAGGATAATACCTTTCGAGAATGAGTCATGGATGAGAAAGTTTAATGGTTAACTAAGAACTTTGGCTCTAAACATCCAGGGAATCCTGAAACTAAATCTTGTTTGGATGGAAATAAACACATGGTGTTTGGAATTTCCACATTAGCATGATTTAGTTGGGGAGCATGCAAAGTCTTATATTAACAAATGCGCTGAAGTGATCTGACCAAGAAATATTAGAGGAATTACTTTGGGCAGAAGGAAGACAACTTGTTGGATCTCTGTGGAGCATGTGGTCTACATTGAAAGGAAGCCCTCAGTGGTCTACATTGAAAGAAAAATAATCATAAGAAGAGATCTCATCTCGGTGAAGGAAATACAACTCTCACATATAAGTGTCTTGTTGACAATATTGTTTTGATATACCGAGTGCTAAAACCTGAAATTATTCTCTATGAATATAAAATTTAGAGGAGATACCAAATTACATCAGCTGCAACTCAAGCTTGCCTATAATAATCTTTCTCATTAACTTTAGCCAGTCTAATAGCCATTTGATCATTTATAATCTAGCAATACCTCAACCAGTAATAACGCATTGCCAATATTGGTTTAATAGATCTATGTGGTTTCTGCCACCCTTGTATAGCTGTTATATATGATAGGAATTATTCTAGAATGTCATTTATCTTTGAGTTGAGAACATATAGAAATCTATGTTTAGAATTTATATGGATGAGAGATTTATTTAGACCAGTAGAATAGGTAAGTATGCAATCTTAGATTTGATTGAGAAGTAGTAATGATGTTGTGTAAACCATTAGGGGTCTCAAGGAAAAGATTTGCCTATACACTTAAATAACAGATCCATATCGTAGGCTTAGACAGACCACTCTATTGGCATTATTGGCATGATTAGATATCTAAGTGGTTGTCTAAGTCAACCAATTGTGGTTCCCTAATGATAAATGGTTCAATCAATTATTATTAAGTATTGGAGAGAGAAGTAGCTTTTGTTCGTAAAGAAACTGGATGTATTGGTTATAGATTAACTTATTGGAAACCTATGATATTTGTAGTGCCTAAGAATGATGGATGACACTTCATATAGTCATATTACATATTGTAGAGTATGTCATTCCATCTAGAGTCAATGGTGGTTTTGCCCATCACTTTCTTTTGATTGAATTAATGTCTAGTGCCTCTCGAGTTAGAGAAGTCTTCCAATTCAATTGTATTTTTATGAGTTGATATAAAATGTATATGTAGTAGGGTATGGTCAATCGCAATTCCTATTGGTGAAAACTAATTTTAAAATATGTTTAGGATATCATACAAATATGTATTCCGTGCATTTATACGTATGTCTTCATGTATTATTGATAGAAATAAACTATCTCGAGGTAAAAGTATACCTAGAGGTAGGAAACCACAGTTACTCTTATAATTGTGTAAGTAGAACTTGCTCTAGGGTAAGGAAAACTAGAAGACTACTAAGCAATGAATAACTTTTTCGCATGGTATTGTGGATTTAACCAACTCGGGGTAAGAGATATCGGAGAATAGGAAAACAAGAGTCAGCGTATATACTTGACCATAATATACACTAAAAACAAGTGAGATCTTCTCAAGATAGCGTATGTCGTGAGACTGAACCTCGATAGTACATGTACATGCCGATTTGGGCTTATGATTATTCATCTGATATAGTAGAATGTATGCATTGGCAAGTTAGCAAGTTTGATAGCATGGTCTTTTTAAACATATTGTAATATCCTAAAGAAATCCTAGTGCAGATAGGATGATGTCATAATAGGCAGAAGTTGTTTGTTGCCACTTGAAATGATGGGGACATTTCCCAATTCAAGATCGTGGAAGTTATTTACCTTATTATGGGATATAAAACATAGTGAAATTGGTTTGAAATATTTTAACCTGTTTGTGATTTAAGTTTTCTAGAGAGGAGACTTGGTAAAAATTTTGACACTTTGATTTGTTGAAAATGATACTCAAGGGCAAGGTATGCTAGGAGTCAGAAAGTTGACAGCCAATTCATATGATGTGCTATTCTATGTATTTTTTATAATATTTATAGTGAAAACTGGTAAGACTAACTTAGGGCAAAATATGCCAGAAGTTGGATGTTATTTAGTGATTAAGACCGACTCAGAGGCAGAGTATGCCAGGAGTTTGTCAAAATTATGTTTTTGATCTTGTGTTGTTTTGTGTTTTGTGTTTTCATTGTCATCACACATTCTTGAGTGCGAGTAAAGCAAGAGATAGTAGTGATGTGAACAGATACCCTGCACTTATGCGAATGATATTTGAACGCTTTGGCCAAAGTAATGTTATAGTTGTATACATTGTTCATTGTACCACAAGGTCCATGTTAGTCGGATATCATGTTAGCTAGAGAGGATCTAGAGGTTAGTGATAGGCTACATGTGATAGGTGTGCACATCTTATTTTGCACTTAGTTCTCACATTGATTCTACTGCAAACATCATTATCTACCACCCTCGTTGAAGGGTCGGGCCACTTCCAATAAGAAGGTGTGCGGGGGACCGTCGATCTGTGGTTGGAGGTAAAGCGCTCAAATAATGCTCTCCCTCCTACAGATGGACAACCAGATTGCTTGCATTCAGACAACAAGATTATGACTAATGGACAACTTTATTGTAATAAATGTTCAATTGTGTATAATTGATGTACATTGATGGATTGGAAGGACAGCAATTCTAATCTAGTTTTGTATTCTATTAATATTGTATTTGTAAGCATATATCAAGATAATCTTTGTAATGAAGTAATGTTAGAAATTCTCTTATGAAATGTAAAATCTTTTTGTTTATGTGAAAAGTTTAAAAATGTATTATTTTTGGGATAATTTTAAGTACTTTGCATGTTTAAATAGTATTGGTTGGAAAGCTCATTACAATAAACTTTTAGAAGTTTTTTTTTAATAACTTGTAGCGCCCATTCTGACCTAGCATGGCATTTTTGTGATCTCATTTCCTTGAGGCATTTTTTCAAATAGCTCATATACCTTGTCCAACAAATCCATATTATTTTGGTAGTTGTTAACGGGTTAAATTTAAAAGATTTTTTTTCTAGCAAACAACTTTCAAACCCTGCCTAGGAGTCCCAAGTTTATGCAACAGTTTAAAGGAGGTTTAGATCATTTTCCTTCACAACTAGTTTTATTTCAACTATAATGTTGATTGAAGGTTTAAAGAATATTATAAACAATAAGTGAGAAATAAAAGCATCTGTGACCCCTATGGTAGTCATACAAGAAAAAACATACTAATTTATTATAGAAATAGCAAGTAAAGGGGATAAACCTATCCTTATGCGTAAGATTTCAATCCAAGCAATTAGAAAACTATGTTGGGCCATTCACACTCAACGCAACAACCTCCAAACTCGAGCTTTCTTCACTACACACTCCCTTCTAATCTCCCCAAAATGAAAAACTATCAAAATGCCCTCAACTCGCCTCTCTATTTCCCACTTTCCTGTCCTCCATTCATGTCTTTTCCATAAAGTCGTCCTCTTGTTTACCGAGGGCGCTTAGGGACAAGTTTATTGCAAGCATGGCACCTAGTTTTTGGTCATTCATGAGGGTCGACCAAGCTTTGAATGTTGGTCACCCTCTTCAATATTTTCTAGCCATAGCTTGGGCCTTGCAAACCCTACGCACCTCTTATGTTTTCCCTACTTTTGTTTTCTTTTTCTTTATTTTCTCCTTTCCATCAATTTTTTTTCCTTGGCTTAGGATTTATTTTTCTATTACATTATAACACTTATGTATTTTATTATAAGACCACACATTAATATTTTAAAACAATAATAATTATTATAATAATCCCCTTAATAATATATACATATATATAATCTATTCCCTAATACGTATTTTACCAATACCGTTAATGACAACTAGTACTTTGGTGAACCGAAACCCATCAATTTAATCGTTGATCATCACTATGGAAAGACATGTTCACACATAACACATTCAAAAGGAATAAGTAACAATGTATCTTTTGTCTTGCAGGTGCTCAATAGGACTTACGGACTTAACAATTTGACAAAGGAGACTGGCGAGAAGCTAGATGAACATACCAATTACTATTTTGGGACAAATCTTGGGTTAGCCAGTATCTTAGTGTTTGGCATTAAAATCATTCTCAATTTGTGGATCCACAAAGTCCACCCCACCATGCACCCTGTCACCTGCACACAAAACATTGTTTCTCGCACCATTCACAATTGAGTCGGTCCAGGTTAATCAAAATGTAATCAAATATATGTATTTATGAGTTAATAAGAAACACAACTAGATTTTCATTATGCATTCATCACTAACAACCATTAAAGGTTCATACACTTAAGTATACACACACGCACACAAATACATAGAGTTAATATTAAGTTTCAAGTCCCCACCCCTAGTCCAAATTACATCGAGACTACAGGGTCTTAGAATAGGTTACAAGGATGTGACATGTTTAAAATCTTAAAGGTGTTTAGGGCTAACATTACAATTTGGGCGCCCCACAAATAGACAAATTTAATATTTTAATCCAGTCGATTGATTCTTTTTTAATTTTTGAGTGTTTGTTAGGAGGGAAGGCTGGTTGTCCCTAGGACATTCTATCATCCAAAAAAACTCACATTTCTAGAACATTTCCAAGATGATGGTCAACTATTCTAAGGGGTAGGGGGTGGGGGACGTTTCCAAAGCATCCTTAGAAGATTCCTATAATATTCTGAATGAAATATTTTAATATACTAAAAATTTATCAAGTTTTGTCCTTCAATTCGAGACCTAGAGGGTTTTCGTCCTCAGGTTATATTAAACCAAAATCCAATGCTCCAACAAGGAGTAGAAATTAGAAATAAAATTGTTCATGAATACAATGCCTCCTTGCTTGGTCTCTCTTAAATAAAGTTTTCCTCCAAAAGACATAACTCTTCTCCATGACCCTTGAGAGGAATTATTTAAAATAATCTTTAATTATAAGAGACTTTTATTTACTATTTTAATTTTACTTTATTATAATTTCATTATATTATTTAAGTGACTCTTTTAACTAAAAGAGAGGTAAAAATTTATTCAAACCAAAAAATAGCAATACAAAGCAAGGGCATTACACTGCCCTATCAATCTCCAAAAGACGGTCCAACTTTTGTAACAAATCCACCCCTTTCCACAATATTCCAATCTTGCAAATGATTAGAAGCCCATTTAGCCAAACAATCCGCAGAATATTACTTAAGTGACTCTTTTATAATGACTTAATTAATTAATTATTATTATTTTGAATCCCATTTCCAAAAAGAGACATTCCAATCCCTGATACAACTACATGTCCAAAAGGGCAAGAGATGTATCCCCAAGGAACATAGAATATTAATATCTATGAAACTCTCTTTTAGCCTTGCCACTTCTTCAACAAAACAATTGAGACACCAACTTGAACTCAATCCTTTTTGGACACCATTTATAACAACCATAGAATCTCCCTGTCAAATATTTAAAATTTTGGCAGAATGTTGCACCTAATCCAGCTATCAAGGTTCTCATTCCACCTCGTTAGTAGTTCTACATCCAAAGAATAAAGAACCTTCATATAAGAAAATACCTTTAGAACCTCTAAGAATCGCTCCTCCACATGCCAACCCCAAATTTCCTTTAGAAACCCGTCCAAATTCAATTTTATATACTCTTCCAAAGAAGGGATCCAATGCCCAATTTTTAAACCTCTTATCAGTTGCACGGGAGATTTATTTATTAATTATTAATACATTAATTTGATTATATTTATTTAATATAATAGAATAGTTTTAATTATATAAATAAACAATTATATAGAGTAATAATTAATTTATAATTTTTATATATTATTATATTACTTTCTCTAAATATACCTACACTAGTTAATAAATCAAACGCCGTGATTGCCCGACATATTGGGCATAATTTAGTAAGCAGTTCCTAATTTTACCACAAAGCCTTACCTTTATACTTTGGTTCGAATGACATTTATGAACCAAGATAGCGCTGCCAGGCTTAGAGAAGTGAGTTTATTATAATGAACCTGTAGCTTGCTTATCTTAAGAGTTGTATGTTATGAGCTAAGTATCTGCAAAACGTACTTCTCCACAACTTTTCCAGGCGCCTCTTAATCTTAAGAGTTGTATATTATGAGCTAAGTATCTGCAAAACGTACTTCTCCACAACTTTTCCAGGCCTCTTAATCTTATACCATAACATTGAACAATATGAGAATGTTGTTTGTTTACTTGGTTATCAGCTGTTCTAGGAAAGTTGTGATGACCCGTGAAAAAATCACTTTTAGTAACACTGTCGCCAACAATAATCACTGCTAGATTCCAAGCCCAATGGCTGCCTATAATCAAAGCCTTCCGAACAATAAAGTTGTCATACAAACATGTGATTACATTCAGAAAAGACTCTTATTTTACATCACCAGCAATCTATTGGAACCCATGTTACTACAAATGAGAAACCTACCAGCAAAGTAATAGGAAACGGGACTGAAAAGGTTGCATATAAGAAATGCATATTAAACATATGCATATATATTCTTCATAATAAACACATCTATAATTCAAAATAAAATATAAATTATATTGATATTAATATATAATTTACCACTGTTTGACGATAACAATATCCTAAATTAAGATACTTTAATTCACATATAACATTATATATATTTTGAAATCCTAAATGAATGTGAAAACAGCCAACAGCTTTTGCTTTGGGCTGTAAATATACAAAACAGGATGGGCCTGCCACATTTCTGATAACATAGATTGGAACACAAAGCGAAAATGAGAACTCCTTACTTAAACCCCAGATGTGCAACATGCTGTTCAGTTTTGATGCAGTAAATTCAGTGTACCAGATTCTTAATTCTCCACAACTGGGTATTCAAAGTTGGGACAAAACAAAGGCAAATATACAAATTTTAGATGCTCTACTCTATTGCAATAAGGCTCTTATTATTAAAGACAACGTCTGGAATTGGCTTAGGAAGTCTCCAGCTTGAGCTAAATAAACCCTTGTTGTGCTTGGTTGTCCAAAACAAGGTTCTCACTAAATATGAAAGGATGGTCTGGCCCCTCACAATATGAATTATGTTGTGCAACAATGGACAAAACTGGTCTCTTATTTTGTCTCTGCTCTATGACTGCCACTATTGCACTGTGTGATCAGGTAAAATGTTCATCCTATTCCAGTTTCTATTTTTCACGAGTTCATATCCTTAGATGTAACATTTTTTCCAATCAAACACTCCTTAACAAGTTAGCAGTATCTGATAAATGATTCCACCTTTCCTCTGTTCAACGGATTAGATTGAAAGCAATATCCACTTCTTTAGGTCCAAATCCAACTGCTGCCCATTGTATTAACTATTCTCATTTCCTTCCACTCCAGTCAAATTTTGTATTTACAGTCACCATGATGATTACCACCAAACATTTTATATCTTCAAAAGTAAATTTATGCGCATTATTCATAAATAAAAGAGAGTCTGATAATCCTTCGATGATTTTTGTTATTCAAGGCAATGTACATAGCATCTGACGTTTGGTAGATTCGATACTTTTCAAAAGCACAATCTACGGCTGTAAAGTTATCTCAATTCTAAGTGATTTCCAGAAAAATAGGCTGGTTTAAACATAGAAGTTTTGAAGGAACGCACCATTATGAAACCAAATCATTGTTCTTTACGACAGCAGTAATCAACCCTTACATTTCTACACATGATTCTTTAATGAATCTATCATTTCTCAACAGTAGGATGCTCTAGCTGTGGGCAACGAACATGTCATTTGATATTTGGATGCCTGAACGTTGTTAAATCATACTTGTACTAATTGAAGGGCATATAGCTGGTATCTAAGACCTATTCATCTAGATCCTAAGCCTATCTTGTAATTGTGTATGTTGCATTGTTATTTTATGGATATGGCATCAACAAGTCATGCAGTCCTTAGTGTTACCACCTATTCTCTCTGGACGTTACTACTCTGTTTTATATCTGTGATCACTTTGAAAAAGAGGACAGACAAAAATTGAAGTCTTTTGAAAGGAAAGTAAATACAATATCTTAATCAAAGTGTGTACCACATTGTTGAGACTCAGACTCCAATTTTTTGCCTGGATTCGGTGCAAATACTAGGTGCAGACTCAAAAACTCCGAATTATATATATGAAAAAATATTTTTATGATTTTTTTTAATTTCAAGTTGATTTTCTATTTTTTTCTCAAACTCAGCCGAGTCCAGCTTGCAAGACTCACGAGACTCAGCATCAGACAGTCAGCTGAGTCTCTGAGCCAACACTGCAGACTCGCCAAGTCACATATATATATATGAAAAAATATTTTTATGATTTTTTTTAATTTCAAGTTGATTTTCTATTTTTTTCTCAAACTCAGCCGAGTCCAACTTGCAAGACTCACGAGACTCAGCATCAGACAGTCAGCTGAGTCTCTGAGTCAACACTGCAGACTCGCCAATTGTGACTTGGACTTGGATTCATGACTCCTCTGAGTCAAGGCTGTGGACTCACCAAGCTGACTCAGACTTGGATTCGTGAGTCCTCTGAGTCAAGGCTGTGGACTCCCCAAGTCTCAACACTATGGTCTGTATAGTGTATTCTGACAGATCATTAAGTGGCCTTATATATTGTTTAAGTATCATTAACCACCACACGAAACACACTCTGATATAGTGGACCCAAATCAGCATACACCTTGAGTTCTTCCGTAAGATTTGCCCTAAATTTTTCCCAATGGATTTCGAGCAAGCAGGGGAACAATGATTTTCACACCATTGGCCAAAGTTCCATTTCCACAGGCCGGGGCACACCTCAAAATGGTCAAGGAAAAATTTGGAGGTAGGAGTCAAACTTACCATTGTAAACCACAGGACAGACTCTAGCATTATCGACCCATGTACACTTAGAGCTCTGCCCTGAGGCTTACTGTATTTTTTTTCCAATTGGTTTGGGGCAAGAGTGATGCAGAGCCCGATTGAACTAAATATATATTTAAAAGTTTGTACTAAGCCCAAGATATCATATCCAAATAAATTTTGTACTTTTTGCTGAAAGTAGTTGCCAGATAACAATCCTATAAAAGGTTGGACATTTGAAATGCTCATTTTCTTGCATTTCTGAAGCGAAACACTGCACACATTTAAGGAAAAAAATAACCTTATGCATTGTTCAGTAATTTATAAGACCAGCTCAACGGTGCCAAAGCAACAGGGTGTTAAGAAGAGAACATGTTAATGTAAATTTATGAACTCAAAAAATAAGGCATACTCAACATTAATCTAGCAAATCAACACAAAGTTATAGATCAACTATTCTGGCTGGTTTAAAAATCTAACAAAACACAAACCGACTCTGTTCTTTGCAAACAATAATCCTTCATACCATGCAATAAAATGAAACATCTCATTGACTATTGGATTGTATTGCCCGCAAAACAATAAAATTGGATCTCAGTCACTTTAAAATTCGGTCAATTTCCAGAGAATTCTCCCATTATAAGGAAGCAGACATAAAAGATACGACAAAATAAATTTTCCAAAGTTTCATTTTACACTGAACCTTCTCCAAAAAATTTGTCTCCCAACTCTAAAATGGATGTGATGGACGTCACTAAATCTTTTGTAGAATGAACACTGCATCCACAACAGAAAACAATAGAATCAGAATCCACCAAATCAATAATAATAACCAAAGCTAAAAAGTCAATGATATTTCATGCAGTTTCCAATTAGTTAATAAGTAAATAGATGGATTGTGCTATAAATAATAATGATTATAATATTGTATTAAAAAAGAATATCAAATATTAGTAGCATGAAAAGTAAAATCTAAAATATCCAACAGCATTGGCGAAAACATTTTAATTTCTACCAGTGAAGCATACCTTATATGTGACTGGGGTACATGAAAACCCTAACTCGCCCTCCCTGCCCATTCCCAAAATTTTCATATTGTCAAAATTTATCAACAAAGAAACAAAACTGCTACCTGAATCAAAAATTACTATTTCAATATTTATAGGCATACCATTGACTTTGGAGGTAAATTCTTCTTGAACTTTGCCCTCACAATACCGCTGTTGCCATGTGGTCTTGTTACTTTCCCCCAAATGGACCTGTAAAAGGTTCCATTTTTCTTTGTTTTGGCCTTGTAGACATAAGCCATTCTTTTGCCTTGATACCATTCCACTTCCTCTCGTGTGTTCACTCCCTCAATTTGAATGAGAGATGTGTTTGGGTATTGATTTGATTTAGACCTGCTCAAATGTAACAACCATTATTATATTAATTCATCAAAGTCAAGAAAGAAGTCACAAGACTCAAGGGTAAGCAATTTCAAGAGACAATTAAAAAATAGAATCTTAGCAAATATACCTTTTGTACCCGAGAATGACTCCTCGTACATAGAGCCTAGATAAAGACAAATGTGCCAAATAGTTAGCATCTAGGTAATTTACCAGCATGGTTTATTGAAAATCTTATGCAGATATAGCAGCACTTTTTACTGCCATGACCATAATGACAAGATTCAAAATATTTGATTGGTTGGAGAAAGCAACAGATTTGCTAAAGTTTAGAATTTCAAGGTGGTTTGGAAAAGTTCAAAGCGATATAACATTCAAAATTATAATTATTTAGGCACACAAAATATGAAATCATAGAAAAGAAATATCTCAATGTTCAATGTTTCAAACACGCACTATTTACAGAGTGGCACCAGCTTCAGAGCCTCCATAGTCTAGGCACTAGGACCACTAGGTTCTGAAATAACAATTTAAACGTCTTCAAGATATGACATTTCTTCATACACTATTGATTACAAGTCCCTGCCTTGGCAGCAGACTATAGTATCGTGCATCAGGGGCTGTGCAGGGTGAAAAATTAAACCCAGGCCTAGTGTTTATTGTCTATTTTTTTCCTTGGGTGATAAATCCTATTGTATGAATTTCTTGATTGGTTGGGAGTATTTTCCTGATACTGTCGGGCTTTTAAAAATCAGGGGAAAATAAATACTTTGTTTAGCGTTTGCAGCAGGTGAAAACAAGGCTTGGAGGGCAGTAGTTCATGTTTTCTGATTTTTGCATTGGAGAAGAAGAATTTCCCAGGTCAATAAGTTAATTTCTTGTTTGAAAATATTTTTTAAAATAACAGCTTAGGTCGAAATCCATGTGTCCTCATTTTCCTGTTTTGCATTCAAAAGCCTCAGTTGGACACAATTGCATTTCTAAGGCTTAGCTGTCGTTTCTCTGTTATCTGCAATTTGGAACTCTTTTTATCTCACCTAAGCCTTCTAACAACCTATTTTCCACAACTAACTAAAGAATAAATTGGAGGAGGGACACCTAATCTATTTCTTCTTTTCATGCCTGTAGATCAGTGAGGACTGGTGTAGGAGCCGCCAATTTCCCCAACTGTGTTGTGCCCTCCTTACCAATGCCATATAAGTGCTTGTGTATTCATTTGCCACTTCATTATCATTTTTATCGTCTGCATTTTCAGTTGTGAGCATGTCTGAAATGGAAGAGTTCTGCAGCTCTATGGAAATTGGTATATGGAGGAAATAATTAACTTTGAACTTACTCTCTTTTTCTTTTCCTTTCACCTTCTTTTACTGTGGGTTGTTCAGTATATTATGATATGGCTATTAACCCTCTATTCATTTTACACTAACCAGTTCTGTTTGCCACTTGAGTATGAGATTGGCTACAAAAACAAAAATATGCCAGGTAGTGGTATTAATTATCACAACCATAATTTGGGTTTTTAAATTAAATTATTCTGCCCCGTAGTCTTTCATTGTGAGGTTTAGTTCTTATTTTACCTTGTTCTCAAACTCAATTTGTATTTTAATTATTATTTTATTTTTGCAGGTTTTTCTTTTCAGGTCAATGAGAGTGGATGGCTCGAAGTATCTAAGTGGCAGGTAAGGATATGTTTTCGTCCTTGCTTAGGCTGTGAAGCTTTTTGGTGTTTAAACAAATTCATGCTCCAGTGTCTGTTTACAAATGAGTCCTTTCAGCAAGACGTGCTCGACATGTATAAAATATTATCTGCATTGCATATTTCACAAGTGGGGAATTTCAATACGATAGACAATCTTACTGAGAAATCCCCAGGCTTCTGAACCACATATTTCATCTGCTGTGTCTTCAGAGGGCTGCCCTTGCTCGTTGATTGGGTGGTTTCTTCTCAATGCGAAAGTGTGTGTTTCTTGGTTTGACAATCAACAATATGTAATTTCTGCTAATCTTCTAGTGAAAAGATTTTCATTTTATACTTCGAGAAATTTGGGAGGTAAAACATACAACCCTCTTGCTAGACTACAAATTTTATGAGCTGAATAGTTTTTTGCTCCTGCTCCTCTGCTAGATGCCAATTTAGTGATGAAAATCCTGTGTCTCCCAAATATAATTAGAAGGCCTGTGTCTCCCAAATGTAATTAGAAGGGTGCCCCTTGTTGTTGAAGCCCGGGGATCTTCTCTGCCACACTGGGGAATCAGATCTGGTGCTAGACTTGATGAGTGTATGGTTGGCCCTTCACAGAATTTTGGAACTGCTAGCAATTGCATGATACACGTAATGGGGGCATTATGCATTTTTTCCCTAAATTAGAAAGGAAAACTGTATCACATTAAAAAGCGAGATTTTTGGCCAACCATCAAAAATCCTGAAGGATTGTAGTAGTATATAGATTTAGACTATAATATTTTCATTCTAGATTTAGCAAATTAGTATTTATTTTGATAAGTGCATCCATCATGTTGAATAGACACATGTTAGTATTTAAAGTGCAACTTTGAATGGATATCCCATAGATATTGGACTCGCCCAGACTCAGTTAGTCCCAAGGCAAGCAAACCCAAACAAGGCCTAGGGGACTTGTGACCCGAGTACCCGACGAGTCTAGTCAAACCCGTCAAGTCTGCCAGACTTATCAGACTCAAGGAGTCCCACTAGGAAGACTCAGCCAAGTTAGTGAAAATCAGAAAGGAAAAATTTTTTAAAAAAAAAGAATAAAAAACACTGAAACGTAAAAGCATGAAAGTCAAGCACTTTTTGAAGGGTTTGGAGGACTTTTGAAGGTTTTGGTTAAAACTTAAAAGCGATAAAATTATGAAAAATGGCATGCGCCATAAAGGTTTGTGTGGTCTCAAAGGCTTTAAATTGGGCATGGTGGTGGCGGCTCCACCCCTCGACCCCACCTCGTATCACAATACCAAGCCCAACCCCACTCTAGTTTAAAAAGGCAAAAAATAAAAATCATTTTGGGCCATGCTGGATGGAAAAGCAACATTTGTTAATCTTTCGACTTTTTCCCAATTAAATCCCACATAATTGAATTACATTTATATTACTGGTTTGCTAAGTCAATCCCTATCCTAAGTAATGCTCCTATGGCTGTAGCAGCTGTGCAGACTTGTCTGAGATACAAGCGCATGACTCCACATAGAGCTAGCAATGTTGAGTTGAGTGATACAAGCTCCTTTCTACCATAGTCCGTGACTCCATATTGTGATTTTTGTTTTTGATGCCATGGTTATTATAATCCACGAGTTTTGTACCGCTAAAAAACTTGACAATATTTTTATTTTTAAAAATGTTGTTTCCACAGCTAAAATCCAATTTTATATTCATGTGATTGATGCATACTTGTGTATGTGATCAAAGTAGCTTCTATTTGATTAGTTTATGTGTCTTTAAAGTTTATTTATTGAGGGTGCATGATAAAAGTTTTAGTTCCTTAAATATCTCTATATTTCATGGTTTTTTCAATTTGCCAGTCTTGGCCAAGTCTGAGTCAGGGTCAGAAATCAGCTTGTTGAGTCTGAGCCGAGTACAAGTCTTGTAACACTAGGATAACCATTACAGGGTGAATTCCTTAAATATCTCTATATTTCATGGTTTTTTCAATTTGCCAGAGTCTTGGCCAAGTCTGAATCAGGGTCAAAAATCAGCTTTTTGAGTCTGAGTCGAGTACGAGTCTTGTAACACTAGGATTACCATTACAGGGTGTACCTGGGTGTCACCATCTAAACATTCCCCAGAAAAGTATGAGAAAAACAATTAAATTTTTTCAGTTTTTTAATTCAAATATTTAATTCATGTCCCCAAAATTTGGGAATAAATTTGCCATCCTAAAACCATGTCCATATCTCCTAGAAACACTGCAAAAAATCCCCTTTCTATTATCTTTCGATGGATGTCCATAACATGTTACAAAGCTCTTGTTTTGGTAGAGGCTGGTAGTATGCTACCAATGGTTAACTGATCAAGTTGGACACCTATTTGTTGAGTTGATACCATTCCAGGAGATGCCAAAACTTTAAGACCATCCTCCAAATTTATACCCTTTGCATACATGTCGATAAGCTTTTTATTTTGAAGAATTGTGCACACTGCATATAATAAATGCAGATTGCCTCTTGGCAAGAAAGGAACAGATTCGTATTCAGACTTCCGACATACCCTGTTAAAAAGGCAATGCCAAGTGATTGCTATATTATTATTTAGAAAATCACTAATATCTCTGTAAGATTGCACATCAACTTAAACTACAAATGCACTTGTTAGTCCATGATTATAGCAATCAGCTTTCAATAGTTTCTTGCAGTAGGAACCATGCAAAGTAAAAAAAATTAAATCGTTCAGCTAAAGTTTGTGTATTTCTTTTTTTAGAGGGCAGTAATTCACATTTTCTGATTTTCTCTTTGGACAAGATGAATTTCTTGGGTGAATTAGTTGATTTCTTGTTTGTAACAAATAAACAGTTTTGCATGCAAAAGCCCCAGCTTAGACATGCATGCATTTCTAAGGCTTACATGTCTTGATAAGCATAGACTGGTGCTGGAGCCGCATGAGTGTAAAAGAAAAGGGCAAGGTGAGGTATATGCTTTTCTCTTCTACAATAGGTCTATATATACATACATGTGCGTAGACACGTATAACATGTATATACATGTTTACAACTGAATGAATGTGAATTCATGTGTATGACATGCTTATATACATAAGTATATTAAACAAGAATTCCCCAAACAGGTTCAAATAACTGTTGTACGGAACGATGTGCATGCACTCCGAACTCTATGGATTGAATTTACACTTTACATTACTTGGTTAATCGAGCCAGTTTCTAGAATCAATCTATACCTTGCACTGCCCGGTTCTTTATTTTGATTGGGGTCCTGTTTCCATTCTTAATCTCTTTAGGGAGCTTGGGTCTTTAAGCTTAAGTTTCAACAGTTTCAGTCCTGATTTTATGCTCTAGTATTAATAGCATCAATAGTGTTTATACCTTGTGCTTAGGTCTAAAGCTAATCTTCTGTAATTGCACAAAAGTATTGTATTTACTAGAGATATAGGCACACTAATAGATTGAACCCTTCTTCCATCCTTTCTGTATGCTCCACATATCAAGCCTGGAAAGAAGCCTGTTTTTTAGCACTTTGTTGAAATCATTGTTGTTCCAATTGTTTCTCTTATGCTTACTTTCTCACTGTAGGCGAAGCATACAAGCATGGCCCTCAAAAAATCAGCTCCATTGCAGGACAGACAGTACTGGATTGGTTAAACATGTCCCATTGTTGCTGACAACTTTATTAGTTTTCCCATATGCTGTGAAGTGTACTGATTGTAGTGAATTGAATTGGGAATCTAGTAGTGCATTATATTCTGTGTCAAGGTTCGCAACTGCCATAACCCCCCCTCCATCTATCCTCAGAGAATTGGAATTTTGTTGGATGAGATGTTTGTAACTGTAAATGGGTCCACAGTATCAGAGTAAGAAGCCTGGCACTTTCCGCTGCTCCTTAGCCCAAAAAGATTAACTCTGAACTTTCTATTGTGTGTTTTCTCCGTGCTGTGAGACTGCTGGTCTTCTGGGATTGACAGGAATTGCAAGTCACAGGGTGGTATAGATAGCAACAGGGTTTATGATATTCTCCTCTATTCTTGATGAATATCATCTCCACTTGGGACTATCTCTTATCATTTGGCATTATCTTTAAAACCTAGTATTTTACATTGCTGTCATTCTAGGAAAATTCAAGCAATCTTTGCATCTATTCCAATATCTATCATTGTTGTTTTGTCTTTTTTGGTTATGTTAGTATGTATGAGTGACATATGGCCACTTCTGTTGTAATGCCAATCAAATTTCAACTAGTCGCTCTCCTTCAAATATTTGGTTTTTGATATTTATGGGCAAATTTGTGAACGAAATTCTAATTCTTAAGTTTGAGGTTGGCGATGCCTCTGACTTATTACTAGCCTCAGTGCATGCAAAGAATAATTTTGTATTTATTGCCAATTGGATATAACTTCATACTCACAAAGTCTAAGGTAATATTTTACTACTTTCACCCAGATAGGAGACGCTCTAATGAACTGCTTTAAATAATTTTGTGCCATGAACAACCATTGTTTGGATCTTCTTCTATAATTGAGCCAATCAGCATATATTTGGAACAATCGTCAAAGGGGGTTGTAATACGTTTAACTTTCAGATCAATTCATGTTATGCTTCTAAAAAATATATTTTGGTAGAGAAGTGACCTTTTAGCAATTATTGTGGTTTACATACAGGGGAGCTTGTCTGCTTCATTTATGATTAGACAAAACTGGTTTTGAATTTTTTACTGTTAAGGTGAGGAGCTTGTCTGTCCCAATTATAATCAGACAACTATTTTTGAATATTTTACTGTTGAGGTCCTTCTAGAATTTAATCAGTTGCTTCTGATTTTATCATGTATGTACACATGTTCTGTGGTGGAAAACAAACTTTCTTGCCTTGCATTTGTAATAATCTGCAAACTGCTTTTGCAGCGTTAGGCAGTGACTTGAGCTGCAATGCAGCCCTTGTTAATAATAAATAGTAATACAATCAGTGTCAACAGTCTAATTTTATACACCCACACTACCACCACAATATAAACTGACCTAGTCCATATCAATTTTTTTCTGAAGGAGCTAAGTAAAGTCACGAAAATGCCTATAACTGATTTATAAAAACACACAAAACCCCACCGCTTCAGATCCAGGGTCTCCTTCCATCCTTCTTATGTAACTAGAGTTGTTTTTCAGAAAACACAAAATACGTTTCAATGATAAGTCACCTGGCCTTCATATATACAATAGAAAACCACCCATAGTGCACTGCAAAACATGACTAAGCATAAGAACCCATTTGTAGCACCGTTTACTAAAGTTTAACCAGACATAAACCCCCCATCCGGATCACTGTAGCTAAAAACAGCCTTTCATTGCGAGAACATTAAACATACAAGCAAAAACCTAGACTACACCGCCCATATAGTCTTTCAGCTTCCAAAATCCATGATAATCGATCAAAATACTCCACCAATTTTCACCTATTCAAAAAAAGTTAATTCCTAGCCCCACACATATTATTCAGGAGAGACCAGCTCTTAAAATGGGTTTTTTTGCAGAAACCATCAAATTGATTGGAAAGGGTTACAATAGAAAGATTTATTTACTTCTTTATTCTTAAATCAGAAACAAGCAGATCATCTCAACAAGCAGTTAAATTTATCAGGAAAGAGATGGCTGTATGTCGATTTGTTACCTTACACGCTGTCCTTCACGCTCCTTCACCATTTTTACTGAAACCCTTACAAACCCTAATGTGCAAGGCCTTGAGAAGTGAAGGGAATAAATAAATAGTGTGAATGAAAACCTCAACTAGGTTTTGCAATTCGGGTAACAGAAAAACGTTGCCTTCACCAAAGAGGCTCAAATGACTGGGCAATAGAAGGTCTAGATTCATTCCAGAGTGTTTGGAGTGCATGTACACTGTCCCGTACAGCAGTTGTTTGAGCCTCTTTAGGGAATACAAAAATATTTAAATTTATTTTTTTAAATATTAATAAAATTAAAGTATTTTTACATTACTTCTTTTTGTGGTACCTTTTGTATCTATAACTTTCAGAAATTATCATTTACAAAGTCTAGTGTGCAAGAGCATATGCGTGTTGTCTAGTTGTTATTTGTTATTGTGATTCATCTATTAAGAGGAAAGTGCATTGGCATAGCAACAACATTTTCCATCCATCCATCATGCCACATCAATGTTATTCACCTTTATGCTAATGAAACCTTTTTTATCTCCTTCATTTATGGAATTGCTCAATATGTCTTGGCATGTCAATTCCTCTCGTATGTTTCAAGGTAACCAATTCCAACCCATTTTTTATATACATGTAAAATAAAAATCAAATCCACCTCCTTACAAGTTTTTCTACAACTGCCTAGATCTACTAAATTGGTTATGTTGAAGTTACAGTCCAATTGTTTGCAATTGGGTCCCAACAAAAGCACATTTCGATTTGTTAGAGTGAATTAATGCTTGAAATATGATAAAATGTCATTTAATTTCTAGAAACATTGGATATTACTACTATTTTCTTTGTTGCTCTAAGAATCAATGATAACACTCTCATTTATGAAATTGGTGCAAGAGCACCTCGAAAATCATGTTTTCTTTTGTAATAAGGTCAATTTGACCAAGGCATTTTCATTTCAGTTGTGTCTAGGTCTATTTTGTAAGTCCCAAGTGACTTAGGGGACAGTTGTCAAATTGTAATAGCATAATTCTAAAAATAGTAATAATGTCAAAATAAGGCAGTCTCCCAACTACTTGGATTTGTCTCCCAGCCGCTTGGAGCTAGTGTGGTACTACTCTGGGCGAATTGTTAAATACCCAGAAGTATGAACTGAATGAGGATTCTGATGTAACCAGATCGATAGTGATTGCATTGTGTTCGGGAGAAATAAAGCTTTTCTGTTTGTTCATCTGACTTCCATCTCTTACCACTATAAATCACGCAGCTGTAGCTTTCCATTCACTGTATATTTTCCATTGTTGCCATATGTCGCCGTGAAGCATTCCACTGGTGAGATTTCTGTCGAAATCAGTGGAATGGCTTCAATATATCAGTATTTGTTTTGTTCTTTGTTTTGTTTTTCCTGTTTGATAGTGCAGATGATCCGGATCGAGGGTTTCGTGCAGTAGAAGATCGTAGCATCCTCACGTGCTAGGGTTCGCAGGAGGGAGAACCGCGCGACGGCGTTTTGGATCGGCCAAGGGTTCCGCGACCATTGACGGAACGCGTCCCTACAGAGGCGAATGCCATTGGGGCATTGGAGAATGCTGAGGGACTTGGTCGATGGAGTTGAAACGAGAGCTTTCCTGTTAGTTCGTCGGCTGTGAGCGATTAGGACATCAATTTCTGGTATCCGCTGGTAGCTCCTCATCATATTGGTATCAGAGCTAGCAAAAGATTTGGGCGGCAGGTCGAATTGAGAACTTGCAGGAGTGTTGGCATTTGGGTGTTGTCTATGAATGTTTATGTCAGACAAAGAAAGTGAGATAGAGGCGGCAAGGATGCCTCCCAAAAGTATGTCGCAAGACGCCGTTAAGAAGTTGATTGAGGAGATGCTTGAATCCAAGTTGGGAGAGTTCAAGCAATCCAAAAACAAAGATAAGGAAACTGACAGTGACAGCGATGAAGATGCTACAGAAATTGGTGAAACTAGCAAAAAGACAGAGGAGATAGCAGCAGACCAGAAGGCATTTTTAAATGCACTACAGTCTAGTGGTGTTCACCTAGGGTTAGGCTTTTGACTTCCAATTTGCAGGTTCCTGTGTGTTTTCCTTCAGACCCTTAGTGCCTCAGTTTAAATTGTTCCCCAGCCCACATGCATTGTTTAACTATTTTTCCTGTTGCATTTGAGAAAATTGTTAAGTTCTGTGTATGCAAAGGCGAAATGTATGTTGGCAAACTTGTGAAATCTCCCTCGGTCCCTCGAAAATGATAAAAAATGAGTCAAATGCATTTTCGAATGCATATTGGATCGCAGGTTTAGTGTCTAAATGTTTCTAACAGTGGTTGCGAGGGTTTCATGTATCAAATGCCGCAGGATCTGCCATGTGTCAAGCCCCAATTTATTGCCGCGCTTTTGTTTTTGAATGTAGCTTTAACGCGGAGCGTGCCACGTAGCAGAAGCTGTGTCTTTTTTGTTTCTAGGTTAATTGCTGCGAATGGCGCCACGTGTCAGCTTCTGACTGAGTTCTGCCAAAGTTTCTATAAAGTTTCTATCTTGTTTCAAGAGTGCCGCCGGAGGCACCATGTGGAGGCACCGGAAAGACCCTAAAAGTTTCATAGTCTCCACCAAAGGCTTCGAAGACCCTTTAAATGTTTCCTTTGTGTTTCAAATTGCTCCCCACGGACGGTGCCAGGTGTCGATCCCCGCGTGAGCTTCCAAGGGACTCTTTATGTTTCTCAAGTTTTTGCGGAAAGCGCCACGTGTCACTCTCCATTGAAGTTTCTAAAAAGCTTCCAAGCAGGGGCGGAGCTTGCCACGTGTCCTTTGTAGTTGCTGCGGAAGCTGACAAGTGTCAACTTCCGCGTTGGTTTCTATTTGTTTCATAGTTTGGCACAGACAAGGTGGGTCCCAGTTAACAGTTGCTACTGCGGATGTTGCCAAGTGGCAGCCTCCACTTGAAGTTTCAAGGGCCCCTTTTATAATGTTTCAATGATCGCGCGGAAGGCGCCAAGTGTCATTCAGCAGGGGCATTCTCTATATGTTGCAATAGGCGCACGAAAGGCGCCGTGTGTCCCTCATGGTTGCTGCGGAGCGTGACAGGTGTCGGCTTCCGCAGGCTGTTTTTGTCTATTTCAATGTTAAGCGAAACATTGAGGTGGGCCCCAGCATATGTATCGAATGTGTCAGAAAGTGACGCGTGGCAGAGGGTCCCGGGACTTCTACCTGTTTCTTTCGAGTTTCTATATGTTTCAAAGGTAACGCGGAACCTGCCACGTGTTGGTTTCCGCCTGAGTTTCAAAGTGGCCCCTTAAAGTTTCTGAGCAGCACAGAGGGTGCCAAGTGTCGCAATCCACAAAGTTTCAAAGAAGAGTCTTTAATGTTTCAAGGGTGCCGCGGAGCTTGCCACGTGGTGGCTTCCGCGCATGGTTCCGGCAATAGACTCTTGGCGGGGAAGATAAGGGGAGTGATGACCCAGCGATAGAAACTCAAAGTGTCTGCGTGGCACGTTTTTGTTGGTTCACGACTTTTTAACGTTTTTGGGGCCGTTGATGTCAGCAGTTGGTTTTTGATCGACAGCTATCTTTCAATTTTGATGCGTCATGGGTTTCTTCGCGTTTGCAACTATTTTTGGGGGGAGAAACTTGTTGCAACTACGTTTCCAAAGGTTGCGGGTAGATGAAACAGTAATGGTAGTTTGTTGCAGAGGTATGGGTCGTATTGTTAGCTCAACTACCTGAATTGATGATGCATGTCCCTGAGCGGTGGCGCATCTCCCGAGTTCACCTGTTCCCTCCTTGTCCCTCTGCTGCATTAACTGTTTTGAGCGCCATTTTTCTGATACTGTGTATTTGGCAGGATTTTTGGCCTCCCTTGTAATTAATTCGTTCAGTACATAGTTTTGCTATAAAAAGCAGACTGTGTCACTCATTTGGTTGTTGAAAGTTGGACATTTTCTGGCTCTATAATACAATACAACTGACCTGGTTGCTCTGTGCAGTGGATTTTGTGAGTTTATGAGTCTCATGTCTTATGTTTTGTGCATAAATTCATTGGTTTCATGCTGATTTAGATGAGTAATGCTATATTGCATGTGTTTTGTTGTCTGTCTCCTGTATTGAATATGCTTTCCTTTTGAATCTGGATATCTAAGGGGTGTCTTGGGTTCTAGGATATAGGTTTACTATATTGAATGCTTGATCTCTTAACTTCTGTTCAAGGGATAGATTAAACTATTTTTAGGTCAAGTATTGAGGAAAGTATATTGCAGTAAGGATATCATAAGTAGAGATGTATAAACACTCTGTTCTGGGATATATTTGTAAGGCAAATATGATGAAATCCCCTTGAAACCCAGTCTTGTTATGTTTATGTTGAACATTTGCATGTGTATGTCTACTGACTCCAAGCCCTGGATAGGCACCAATCTAGCTCTGTGTTGAGGTTATACACCAGGTCCGGCTTTGCATCTAAACACAACATCAAAATCAAACTCCAAAACAACCATTAGGATAGTAGAATTAGTTTTAGGATCCCAAGTCCTCTGTCTACAACTAAAAATAGGCCCAAAGCTAGCCCCTTTGCTCTTATCTTGCAGTTTTAGTCTACTTACAGGAGGACTTATCTGCTTCATGTCAACATCCCAGCCTTTGTATGCATATTCTCATGGATGTTGAGTAGGGAATACCCCCCTAGGTTTTGCAGAGCCTGAAGAAGAAGAGGAGATAAAAATAGAGTCTATCTCCTATATTGTTGGCCCCTAGCCCAAAGATCCTGTTGATCATTGATGGCTACCTTGTAGGGAAATTTGGGAGTAAGCATCCAGTTTGGGAAAATAACCAACAGAAATTGGCGACTCTGCTGGGGAACTTGTGAAAGAACCCTGATTTTTAAAAGAAAACAGTTCCTAGTAATAGGTGGCGACTTTGAACCAATCTCCCAATCGATAAAGTAAAAATTTGTATGCAAGGGATAAGATCCTAGTGTAATACTTTGTTTGAAGAGTTACCCATAAAAATGATGTATAGAAAAAAGGGGACTATTCGAGCCAGTCAAGATGGTTCTCCTAGCCCCAAGAAAAATGATTTTATTCAGGATAATCCAGGATCCTCAGAGAAGACAGTACCTTATTTTTCAAACACTGAGGCTGAAATCCAGAGTGTGTATGAAAGACAACAAGGTAATGGTTTGAGAATAAGGTCAGAGGTGTTTCAGGAGTGTCCTTTTCATGATTCTCCTGACAGGTTTGAAGAGGCTGAATCCCTAAGGGATGATGATAATGATGATCAAAATATGATAAAACCATCCTCTTCTATGCCTAGAGAGGAAGAACTAGCTGATGAAATTAAGAGCTTAAGGGCTGAGTTAGAATATCTGCAAGCAGTAAAAATCAGAGATGATACGAGACAGAAAGTGCAGGCTTTAAGAGTTGCTCAAAATGATTCAATTCCTACCCTTGAGAATACAAATATGCAGAGAAATCAACAAAGAAATGAAGTCCAGAATCAACACAATGATCAAAGACACAATGCAAATAACATCAGAGCTCCATTAAATAATGTGAGATATCAAAATGTAAATAGAAATGCAAATGCTAATCAGTTTGAAAGGCACCCAATGCAGTTGGACAGATTCAGACAACTTGTTTTTTATGGCATTCCTAGTTATCCAAACCCTGTTGACAAACATGTGAGGTTGCAAGTGCCTAAATTTTCAAGAAACAATACTGTCTCAGGAGAAGACCATTTAAAAGCTTTTCAGAATACTATGGACAACTTTGAGGTTGAGTATGAGGATGTTTTCATGAAATCATTTATGCAATCCTTAGTTGATGAAGCCAAGGAATGGTATAAAGGTCTACCTGACAGAAGCATTTCATCATGGGATGATTTCAAAAGGATGTTTAAGGAGCAATATGGTGACAAAACTAACTCTAGCTTTTTAGTAAATGAGTTCACTAGTATCACTAAAGGGTCAAATGAGCAGGTTGCAGATTTTAATGCAAGATTTACTAAAGTGTTGAACAAATTGCCACATCACATGAGGCCAAATGAACCAATGTGCATAATATTATATATTAATGCTTTTGATGCCAAAACAGCATATGGGTTAAGAGATAAGGGTCCTGCTACTCTCAGGGATGCTTTCAAGATAGCAATAAATATTGAGAATAACAGGAAAGCATTAGGCAAGACAAATAGAAGGGATGATGTAAAAATTCTGCAGAATCCAAACAAACCTCAAAACACTCAAGGTAGTACATCTGCCCCTGAAGATAAAATAGACAAATTGGCAAATGTTGTTAAGGATCTGAGCTATAGGCTGGCTAGGAGTGAAAAAGGAATAGGTCCTGATAGGCAAGCTTACCAAAGACAGGAAAAGAGACCATCATTGCATGATATGCCATATAATACCAATTGGCATAATGGTAGACCTGTATTGCCACATAACAACACAAATTAGAGAGCTCAACATACCAAGGAAACTCCTGATCCTTTGAAGAAGACTATAAATATTGCTGATGATACTCCATGGTGCATAATCTGTCAGATGCCTCATTCACAGTCACAATGTATGATTGTTCAGTCTCTATATAACAATGCCGTGGCCTGTGATGAGTGCAATGAGCCTCATTGCATGGAAGATGATAATGTCAACATGTTGTCTACAAATAGAGAATACTCTTTTCATGATGCTGATGCAAATGCAAATGGTGAAACTCAGGTCTGCCAACAGTTCCCATATGATGAAGATGATGAAGACAACTATGCCTATGCTCAGGATTCACACAGTTTTCTGAATAACTTGAGGAGGCCTTCTGATGAAGAAATTAGGGCCTTCACAGCTGCAGCAGTTGCTCAAGTCAAGAGCAACTACAACCTAAGAGGTAAAGCTCAAGTAAGTAACTCACACCAACCAGAGAGTACTTTCACAAATCAGCCAGTACACAGTCATAAAGGAACTAAGACACAAAAGAAGCAATGGAACAATAATAGGCAAAATTTTAAGCAAAAAATAGGTTATGATCCTCAAGGACTAGAAAATAGAGTTCCCCAGGTTGAAGATCAAAATAAGAATTTTCAGAACAAGGATGACAGTCAGAGAGCCATAAAAACTAAAGCTGGATCATCTCAGGATAGAGGTAAAACTGTGGATCAGGCTACAACTATTATTCAAAATTATGCTCCATTTGACATCACTCAGGTCTTGTCTCAAATAAAAGTCTCTGTTCCACTAATGGAGCTGATGAAAGTTGAAGAATTCAGAAATAAGACTGTATCCTTGATTTTAGGAGTGCCTTGTCAAGCTAAGCAAAATGATGAAGCCCAAGGTAAGAAGCAGGCCTTGTTCAATGAAGAGGATGAGGTCCCTGAAGTATATCTAGGGATGACCATGACAAAATGCCCTTCACAGGTTGAACCATTCTATGTCTCCCTTGTTATAAATGGGAAAGTGATTAGAAATTGTATGCTTGACTCAGGAGCATCAACGAATATCATGCCTTTGGCCATTATGCAGCAAGCTGGATTAAAAATAGATAAGGCATGTGGGAAATGCTATGCAATGGATGCTAGGGAGGTACCTGTCATTGGAATCATGAAGGATGTTGATTTTAGATTGGCAGCATATCCAGAAAAGACCTACAAAATGAATATAACAGTGGTTGACATAAAGCCACAATATGGTATGCTGTTATCAAGGAGATGGGCAACACTCATTGGTGGGAGTATGCAATTGGATCTGTCATATGCCATGATCCCAATGAATGGCAGAGATGTCAAGCTGATCAGAGAAGAAAGATCATCAGAGACAGTGGAGGATCAAGAATCAGAGGAGCATATATGTTTTGTGGATGCTGACTGTGAAAATTTCAGAGTTGTCTCAGATGATAAGGAAGATAAAAGAGAAAAAAATTGCATTCAAGAATTAGATCAACAAGGTCTTTGGACCATGTATTTTGATGGAGCTTGTGCAAAAGAAGGCTCTGGTGCTGGAATTGTTTTTCTGTCTCCAACTGGTAAGCTTCTCCAATTTTCTTTCTTGTTGAGGTTTGCCTGTACAAATAATATTGCAGAGTATGAGGCTCTGTTATTAGGCTTAAATATAGCTCTCAAACATGGAATCAAGATGCTCAAAGTGTTTGGTGATTCAGAGCTTATTGTTTCCCAAGTTAGAGATAAGTATGCATCAAAAAATAAAAGGTTGAAACAATACAAGCATGTTGTTTGGGATATAATTGAATTGTTTGATGCTTTTTCAATAAATTGGATAGAAAGATCAAAAAATGTCAGAGCAGATTTTATAGCCAATGTAGCCCTAAGGCCAGATAATATAACTTTGTCAGATGTTACAAATGTCGAAGTCAAGCTTAGGCCTGCAGTGTCAGATAATGTATGTAGCTAGCAAGTGTTTGATGATGATAAGGATTTACTGAGATTTCTGCATTGTATTGATGAATATGAGAACCAAGAAATGGATTTTCAGAACTTTGTGGAAGTTGTAGATGGAAAAGAAACCCTTTTAGGGAAGGAACTAATTCAACTCAAGACAAACAAAATCCCTAGAGGGCTGGTAGCTTTAGAGAGAGCTTTTGACAATAGGGACCAATTTGTTACAAAAGCATCTCCAACAAACAAGAATGATCTAGAGGAGATAAATTTGGGGACATCTCAGGCCCCCAAGAAGGTATACATTGGCAAACAACTCAAACCACACATCAGGAGCACGTTGATTGCATTGCTGAAAAAGTATAAACATGTTTTTGCTTGGTCATATGAGGACCTAAATGCCTATAGAGAGGATTTATTCCAGCATGAGATCCCATTGAAGCCTGGAGCTAAGCCATTTAGATAGAAGCAAAGGCCTATTAATCCTACCTTGGCTCCAAAGATGCAAGAAGAACTCGAGAAGCTTAGGGAGGCTGGAATAATCATGCCTATCAGACATTCAACTTGGGTGTCTAACCTTGTCCCAGTCAGAAAAAAGAATGGTGATATAAGGTTGTGTGTGGACTTTAGAAACCTAAATGTATCTTCTTTGAAGGATAACTATCCATTGCCAAATATGGAGGCCATGTTGCAGAAGGTGACTGGTTGTGAACTTTTATCTATGATGGATGGTTTTTTAGGGTACAATCAAGTGAAAGTAAAAGAATCAGAATAATTTAAAACTGCTTTCACAACTCCATGGGGAACCTATGTATATGTAAGGATGCCATTTGGACTAACAAATGCAGGTGCTACATTTCAAAGGGCAATGGATGTTGCTTTTGCAGGATTGATTGACTCAATCTTGGCTGTTTATCAAGATGACTTGACTGCCTTTTCAAAGAAAGAAGAACAACACTATATGCATTTGGAACAGATTTTTATTAGAGCATTAGAATATGGTATCTCACTCAACCCAAAGAAATGTGCTTTTAGGGTTGTGGAAGGAAAACTGTTGGGGCACATTGTTTCCAAAGATGGAGTTAGGATTGATCCTGATAGGGTAGCAGCAATTGATAGAATTCAGATCCCTAAGAAAGTAAAAGGTGTTCAGTCCTTCTTTGGACAAATTAACTTTGTTAGAAGATTTGTTCCTAACTTTGCAGAGACCACAAAAGAAATTTCCAAGATGTTGAAGAAAGGTGCAACTGTCAAATGGGAGGATGAAGCAACTGAATCATTCCAGAACATAAAAGAGGCTATAAAGATGGCTCATGTGCTAAAGTCTCCTGATTTTTCTAAGCCATTTTAGTTATTCTCATTTGCTTCTTTCCATACTATTGTTGCATGCTTATTGCAGAAAAATGAAGAAGGGTTTGAACAACCTATTGCTTTCTTTAGTAGGTCATTGCAGGTTGCTGAATTAAAGTATGACATTATGGAGAAATAGGCATATGCACTGGTTAGAGCAGTCAAGAGCTTCAGGCCTTATTTGGTAGGCTCACAAATAATTGCATATGTACCTCATGCAGCAATCAAAGATATATTTGCTCAGTAGGAGGTAACTGGAAGAAGATGCAGATGGATAAATAAGTTGCAGGAGTTCAACATAGAGATACAGATCACAAAATTGGTAAAAGGACAAGGATTAGCAAAGCTAATGACACAGTCAAACCTAGAGGCATGCCAACTGAATGAAGTGCATAATGAAGTTGTAAATGTGTCAGAATCTAAGTGGTATAAGGACATAGTATATTATTTGCAAAATTTGAACTGTCCTTCCCATCTCAGTAATATCCAAAAGAGAACTTTCAAGCTACAAGCTATTAAATACATCATTGTTCAAGGAGAGTTGTATTGGAGAAATCATGATGGTGTATTACTTAGATGTGTAGATGAAAATCAGGCTAGGAATATTCTAAATGACATGCACAATGGAGTATGTGGTGGACACTATGTTGCCCATACAACAGCCCACAAAATTCTCAGAGCTAGCTACTGGTGGCCAACTCTTTTCTCAGATGCACATAGAATGATAAGGAAGTGTGATCCTTGCCAAAGGTTCTCAGGAAAGCTAAAATATGGAGGTGCATTGCCCCTTAAGATTGTGACTGTAGAAGCTCCATTTCAGCAATGGGGGATTGATTTCATAGGGGAAATCTCAGAGAAATCAAGTGGAGGACACAGCTGGATTCTTGTTGCTACTGATTATTTCACCAAATGGATCGAGGCCATCCCAACCAAAAGAGCTACCAGCAAGGTGGTGATGGATTTCATTCTAGAGAATATTATTATCAGGTTTGGAGTACCGTTAAAATTAGTCACAGATAATGCTATGTGCTTCAGCTCTGGTGAATTTACTGATTTTTGCAATAATTATGGAATTAATTTGTTACATGCATCACCATATCACCCACATGGAAATGGTCAAGCTGAGTCAAGCAACAAAAGCCTCATGAAAATTGTAAAGAGAATGGTAGGTAAAAACAAAAAGGCTTGGGATTCAAAGCTGAAAATGGCATTGTGGGCTGACAGAGTGACAGTCAAGAAAGCAACTAGAAGATCTCCTTTTGAACCAGTATATGGTGTAGTGGCTAAGTTACCTATAAACAACTTTTTGCCAGTTTACAAATTCATACAAGAAAACATGGAGGAGATCGGAGATCCAATGACTGAGAAAATCAATCAGCTAGTTGCACTAGATGAGATAAGAAGGGAAGCACAAAAAACAAACATCAAGAGACAGCAAAGGGTAAAGTATCTATTTGATAAGAGAGCTACAGAAAGAAAGTTTCAGAAAGATGATTTGGTCCTTGTATGGAATGCAAGGAACCAAGATAAGGGCAAACATGGTAAATTTGAGCCCTTATGGGTGGGCCCATATCAAATCAGTGACATCCATGGAGGAGATTCTTACTTTCTCCAGGCCCTAAGTGGTGAATTGTTGGAATTGCCAGTGCACGGTCAGTTCCTGAAGCGTTACTTCTTATAATGGTTATTTTCTGTGCACATTGTAAACTAAATGTAATTATTCTGTACATGCCCTGTATAGTCGGTTGTGTTTTGAGTTTTGGGTTTTGTCTGGTCTGCCCCGAAGTAGTCTGGTTCTCGCTGCAGTCTTGCGTCTACACGTCCCCAATCGGAGCCACTGGTGGTGTTCACCTAGGGTTAGGGTTTTGACTTCCAATTTGTAGGTTCCTGTGTGTTTTCCTTCAGACCCTTAGTGCCTCGGTTTAAATTGTTCCCCGGCCCACATGCATTGTTTAACTATTTTTCCTGTCGCATTTGAGAAAATTGTTAATTTCTGTGTATGCAAAGGCAAAATGTATGTTGGCAAACTTGTGAAATCTCCCTCGTTCCCTCAAAAATGATAAAAAATGAGTCAAATGCATTTCTGAATGCATATTGGGTCGCAGGTTCAGTGTCTGAATGTTTCTAACAGTGGCTGCGAGGGTTTCATGTATCAAACGCCGCGAGATCCACCATGTGTCGAGCCCCAATTTATTGCCGTGCTTTTGTTTTTGAATGTAGCTTTAATGCGGAGCGTGCCACGTAGCAAAAGCTATGTCTTTTTTGTTTCTAGGTTAATTGCTGCAGATGGCGCCACGTGTCAGCTTTCGACTGAGTTCCGCCAAAGTTTCTATAAAGTTTCTATCTTGTTTCAAGAGTGCCGCGGGAGGCACCACGTGGAGGCACCCGAAAGACTCTAAAAGTTTCATAGTCTCCGCCAAAGGCTTCGAAGACCCTTTAAATGTTTCCTTTGTGTTTCAAATTGCTCCCCACGGACGGTGCCAGGTGTCGATCCCCACATGAGCTTCCGAGGGACCCTTTATGTTTCTCAAGTTTTCGCGGAAAGCGCCACATGTCACTCTGTTGAAGTTTCTAAAAAGTTTCCAAGCAGGGGTAGAGCATGCCATGTGTCCTTTGTAGTTGCTGTGGAAGTCGACAAGTGTCAGCTTCCGCGTTGGTTTCTATTTGTTTCATAGTTTGGCACAGACGAGGTGGGTCCCAGTTAACAGTTGCTACTGCGGATGTTGCCAAGTGGCGGCCTCCGCTTGAAGTTTCAAGGGCCCCTTTTATAATGTTTCAATGATCGTGTGAAAGGCGCCAAGTGTCATTCAGTAGGGGCATTCTCTATATGTTGCAACAGGCGCGCGGAAGGCGCCGTGTGTCCCTCATGGTTGCTACGGAGCGTGACAGGTGTCGGCTTCCGCAGGCTGTTTCTGTCTATTTCAATGTTAAGTGAAACATTGAGGTGGGCCCCAGCATATGTATCGAATGTGTCAAAAAGTGATGCGTGGCGGAGGGTCCCGGGACTTCTACCTGTTTCTTTCGAGTTTCTATATGTTTCAAAGGTAACACGGAACCTGCCACATGTTGGTTTCTGCCTGAGTTTCAAAGTAGCCCCTTAAAGTTTCTGAGCAACACGGAGGGTGCCAAGTGTCGCAGTCCACAAAGTTTGAAAGAAGAGTCTCTAATGTTTCAAGGGTGCCGCGGAGCTTGCCATGTGGTGGCTTCCGCGCATGGTTCCAGCAGTAGACTCTCGGCAGGGAAGATAAGGGGAGCGATGACCCAGCGATAGAAACTTGAAGTGTCTGCGTGGCACGTTTTTGTTGGTTCGCGACTTTTCAATGTTTTGGGGCCGTTGATGTCAGTGGTTGGTTTTTGATCGACGGCTATCTTTCAATTTTGATGTGTCGTGGGTTTCTTCCCGTTTGCAACTATTTTTGGCGGGAGAAACTTGCTGCAACTGCGTTTCCAGAGGCTATGGGTACATGAAATAGTAATGGTAGTTTGTTGCAGAGGTATGGGTCATATTGATAGCTCAACCACCTAAATTGATGATGCATGTCCCTGAGCGGCGGCGCATCTCCCGAGTTCACCTGTTCCCTCCTCCTTGTCCCTCTGCAGCATTAACTGTTTTGAGCGCCATTTTTCTGATACTGTGTATTTGGCAGGATTTTTAGCCTCCCTTGTAATTAATTCGTTCAATACATAGTTTTGCTATAAAAAGCAGACTGTGTCACTCATTTGGTTGTTGAAAGTTGGAAATTTTCTGGCTCTATAATACAATACAACTGACCTGGTTGCTCTGTGCAGTGGATTTTGTGAGTTTATGAGTCTCATGTCTTATGTTTTGTGCATAAATTCATTGGTTTCATGTTGATTTAGATGAGTAATGCTATATTGCATGTGTTTTGTTGTCTGTCTCCTGTATTGAATATGCTTTCCTTTTGAATTTGGATATCTAAGGGGTGTCTTGGGTTCTAGGATATAGGTTTACTATATTGAATGCTTGATCTCTTAACTTCTGTTCAAGAGATAGATTAAACTATTTTCAGGTCAAGTATTGAGGAAAGTATATTGCAGTAAGGATATCATAAGTAGAGATGTATAAACACTATGTTCTGGGATATATTTGTAAGGCAAATATGATGAAATCCCCTTGAAATCTAGTCTTGTTATGTTTATGTTGAACATTTGCATGTGTATGTCTACTGACTCCAAGCCCTGGATAGGCACCAATCTAGCTCTGTGTTGAGGTTATACACAGGTCCAGCTTTGCATCCAAACACAACATCAAAATCAAACTCCAAAACAACCATTAGGACAGTAGAATTAGTTTTAGGATCCCAAGTCCTCTGTCTACAACTGAAAATAGGCCCAAAGCTAGCCCCTTTGCTCTTATCTTGCAGTTTTGGTCTACTTACAGGAGGACTTATCTGCTTCATGTCAGCATCCCAGCCTTTGTATGCAAATTCTCATGGATGTTGAGTAGGGAATACCCCCCTAGGTTTTGCAGAGCCTGAAGAAGAAGAGGAGATAAAAATAGAGTCTATCTCCTATATTGTTGGCCCCTGGCCCAGAGATCTTGTTGATCATTGATGGCTACCTTGTAGGGAAATCTGGGAGTAAGCATCCAGTCTAGAAAAATAACCAACAGTCAGTCAATAGGGACACCATAGATGGGTTACCTATGTGAAGTATGGAAGCTGAAGAGGTGATTGATTGGATTGAGGCATTGAACAATCACTTCGAATACAAAGAATTTCCTGACGATAAGAAGGTTAAGTTGGCAAAGGCAAGATTGAAGGGATCTGCTCTTGCATGGTGGAATTATGAACAAGGAGAGAGAATCAAGGAGGGGAAGAATATGATAACCTCCTGGGAAAGGATGAAGACCAAAATCAAGGCACAATTCTTACCCCTGGATTATAATGTGTAGATGTATAAGAAATTGCAAAATCTTAGACAGAGAGACCTTGATGTGAATGCATACACACAAGAGTTCCATAAACTCAGTCTTAGATCAAAGAGACAAGAAGAAGAGTCAGATAAGGTGGCCAGGTATTTGAATGGCTTGAGGATGAACATCCAAGATGAGATTAGCATCTTAGCACCAGAAACAGTGAACAAGTGTTTCCAATTGGCCTTAAGGGCTGAAGAGAAGATAAAGAGAAAGAGTGAGCAGAATAATAGAGGTAGAGGTGGAAGGAATTTCAAAGGCAGAGGCAGTTTTGGGGGAAGAAGTCCTAACCAGAGGCCTAGTGGTGAGTCTAACCAAGAAGAGCAAGTTGGGGACTCAAGTAGCAGAGGAGGCTACCGAGGGAGAAGGCCTAATGGAAGAGGTGGGACAGATGGATCAAGTAGAGGATCCAAATTCTCCAATATGAGATGTTATAACTGCAATCAGATAGGGCACCCGGCATACAAATGTCCAGAGAAGGCCTCAACTTCTCATGGTGGTGAGAAGAGAACCACCTTGATTCAAGAAGATGTGAGGAGTGTGACTTCTCCTGAAGTGAGTCTAGCATTAGAGACGGGAGAGAATCTGATGATCAAAAGGACGCTGCTCAAGGAACCTGTATAGACAACCATTTCAAAGAAGGGCTTTGTTTAAAATCAACTGCAAGATCCAAGGTAAGGCTTGTAAAGTTATTATTGACTCTGGTTCTACCGACAACATTATATCTTTGGAAGCAGTGAATAAGTTGCAGTTAGAAAAGATACCCCACAACAGTCCATATAAAGTCAGTTGGTTGAATAAGGGGCAACACATACTCATAAATGAACAGGCTTGGTTAGAATTTAGTATTGGTGGATATAGATATAAGATCTTGTGTGACATCCTTCCAATGGATGCTTGCCATCTGTTATTGGGCAGACCATGGCAGTTTGACAGAAAGGTTCATCATGATGGAGAAAAGAATGCTTACTCTTTCCAAAAGGATGGTGTGACTTATAGGATACAGTCATTGGTAGAAGAGGATCCACAACATGTAGGATCTAGTGTAATGATGGTAGGAGAGAAAGAATTCATGGACACATTAAAGGAAGGTGATGGAGTAGGTTTTGCTTTGATTGTGAAGCCTAAGGGGGAAAAGAAGGAAAGTGTGAGAAGTAGGACCTAAAGAGGTCAGAGATTTACTTGAGAGTTACAAAGGAGTGATTGCAAAGGATATACTTGATTCCCTACCACCAATCAGTGACATTAGCCATCAAATAGATCTCATTCCAGGAGCAGTACTTCCTAATAAGGCAGCGTATAAAATGACACCACAGCAGAATGAAGAGATAGCCAAATAGATTCAAGAACTCTTAAACAAAGGGCTGATAAGGAAGAGTCTTAGTCCATGTGCAGTACCTACTATTTTAGCCCCAAAGAAGGATGGAAAATGGAGACTGTGTACTGATTCTAGGGCAATAAATAGGATAACCATCAGGTATAGGTTTCCTATTCCTAGAATAGAACATCTAATGGATTGTTTGGGCGATGCTACTTATTTCTCCAAAATAGACTTGAAGAGTGGGTACTATCAGATAAGGATAAGAGAAGGGGATGAATGGAAGACATCTTTCAAGACCAATGAAGGGTTGTATGAGTGGCTTGTTATGCCGTTTGGTCTTTCAAACACCCCTAGCACATTTATGAGATTGATGAATGATGTGTTGCAGGAATTTATAGATAAATTTGTGGTAGTCTACCTTGATGATATCTTGGTGTTCAGTAAGAGCAAGGAAGAACACTTGAAACATTTGGAGATAGTCTTGAAGAAGATGCAAGATTAGAAATTACTGATAAATTTGGAAAAGTGTGACTTCATGAAACAAGAATTGGTGTACTTGGGTTTTGTCATCTCTAAGGGTGATTTGAAAATGGATCCTTCCAAGGTAGAAGCTATTTTGAATTGGCCTACACCTAGGATAGCCAGAGAGGTCAGAAGTTTCCATGGGCTGGCCACATTTTACAGAAAATTCATTAAGAATTACAGTGACATTTGTGCACCTATGTTGGAAACCATCAAAGGTTGAGGTAAGATGAAGTTTGTGTGGACACAAGAGGCAGATAGAAGCTTTGAGAATCTGAAACAGAAAGTTGCTAAATTCCCTATTTTAGTGTTACCTAATTTCAATAAGATTTTCACAATTGAATGTGATGCAAGTGGGTTGGCCATAGGAGCAGTGTTGAGCCAAGAAGGTAGACCAGTAGCCTTTTTCAGTGAAAAGTTAAATGAAGCCAAGAGGAAATACTCCTCTTATGATTTAGAGTTGTATGCTATGGTCCAAGCTCTGAAAAAGTGGAGGCTGTAGCACATTTCACAGTTCAGGATGTTGTCTTTTCATTGATGTCAAAATATCAGGATATCAGGATGTTGCATTTCACAGTTTTCATAAGATGCAGTTGACAGGTTATGCAATCAGTGTTGTGAAGTATGCAAACAGTGTTGTGAAGTTGCAATCAGTGTTGTGAAGGATTTTTCATAAGGTTGGCTTTATGAATGGTCTTCATCAGTGACATGGTCTTCATCAATGGCAATGATTTCAGTGATATATTTTTTTTCAGTTCAGTAATATGGTTTTCAGTTCAGTGATATGATCTTTTAGTGTATAGTGACATGGTCTTCATCAGTGATATAATCTTCTCAGTTTGATTTTTTTGGTGTATAGTGACATGATCTTCTCAGTTTGATCTTTCAGTGAAAGAGGCAAAGGTTGGCTTTATGTTTAGTCCTCATACAATTATGTTGTAATCACAATGGTTTGAAGAATTATCTCAGTATGCAGGTTGGGTTTGGAATTATCTCAGTATGCAGGTTGTTAAACTTCATTGTTTAGTATTATCTCACAAATAGCTTATAATGACAAAGGTTACATATAGAGGTTTATGTTGTTCTTTATTGTTTCACAAGACATAAATTAAAATTCCTTAAAAACCTATTCTAAACGTCAAGGGCTTTTTCTTTTAATTGTTAAGTGACCGGCTATGGCGGTGAAGGTCCCTTAAGTGATAACTTAAGGGATGATTAGTCGTTGGTGTTACCGGCCCCATTGCCTAGGGTGCTCGGTAATTCGGTAAATGGTCTTTAAGCCCGGCGGGAAAGTGAAGATCAACGCACTACATTTAAACTGCTGTTGGCGGGGTCATCACATCTGATGGTGGGAATTTAAACAATGCCGCAGGTAGTAGATGTTAAATTTGACGGTTTCTGTGGTAAAATCAACTTGTTTCTAATTTAAGTGACAGCGAAAGTTGTATTTGGAAAGTCAGAAGATTTTTCTTGAAGATAGATTCATAAAAGATAATTTTTGAATGGAATGTGGATCGACAAGAGAATGTAGAAAATGGAAACTTGAATGAGTAAATGTGGAGTTTATATTGAAGTTTTTTTTTTGAAAGAGAGTGTCATTTTTAGAAAGTTTCCAAACATGAGTTGAAGATGAAAAGGCTAAGTTCTACGAAGGAGATTTTATTTTTTCATTGTTTTGTTTTTTGTTTTTTGAGGAAATGGAAGCTGAACCGAGGGTAAAAATATTGTATTATGGATTTTACATTTTGTATATAGAGATTTTTTTTATGACAGGTGATTGTGTTGCAGATAAGAGATGATGATTGAGAGTTTGAAAAAAAGAGTTCAATGAGAGGTTTTTGAAGATGAGAGAGTTTTTGAGAAAATAAAAGATTGTGATCATAAAGAATTTTATTTTTGAGAGAATATGATATGAAGGTGATAAAAATATATGATGTTAGAAGTTGAACAGATTTGAAGAAGATTGAATGATGAAAGTTTATTTGTAAAAAGAGAATTTTTTTTGGGGGTGAATAATTATGCAGAGAAGAGAGAAGATCTTGTGTGTGGTGAGAAGCTTTTAATGGGATTTTTGCTATGAAATGATTTTATGCAGGATGAATGAATGTTCGTTCAGAGAAAGTGAAAGTGATGAAAGACAATAATTTTTCAGAGAAGGTAAATTGTTCAGTTTTGCACAAGGAGAAAGATCAAGAAATGGTGAATTAGTTTGAGGTTGTTTTTGTAGAGATATGAAATATTTTTGAAGATCAAAATTGTTTGATTTGAAGTTTAATTGTAAAGAATATATCTTTGATTGTTAAAAGGGAGAAATAAGGTTTTGTTTTCATTGAAACAGGGAAATCCCCTGAGTCATATTTTTCATTGAATGTGATGTTGTAATGTCAGTGAGACAAGCAGAGAAGTACAATATGCCAGTGAGGCAAAATTGTAATGTCAGTGAGACAATTGTAATCAGAAATTTTGAGTTAAGCCAGTGAGGCAGTTGAGTGGTTTTTATACCCCAGGAGGGTTTTCCACTCGGGAAATTTCTTGTGTCAAGTTTTGTTTTGATACTCTGCATATGTTTCCTTGTTCTATTTGAAGAATTATACATTTGTGAATTTAAATTAAGAAAAGGAGTAAAAAGTGTTAAAATTGTTAACAACACTGATTCACCCCCCCTCTCAGTGTTGATTGTATTCCTACAATTGGTATCAGAGCCTGGTACCCTGTCAAAGCTTAATCAGCTTGGGTAGATCATATTTCTGGAATACTTATCATGGCAAGTCAAGAAGGTTACTCAAATTATAAGGCACCTATGTTTGATGGCTCTAACTATGCTTTTTGGAAATTCAGGATGGAGTCATATTTGTCATCTCTGGGGTATGATGTGTATGATGCTATTGTTACTGGATATACTGCTACAAATCCTCCTAGCACAGCTGATGAGAAAAGAGCATATGAAAATAATGCTAAGGCTAAAAATGCATTATGTTGTGGTCTTACCAATGACATACTTGTAAAAATCATGGAGTGTAAAACAGCCAAAGAAATATGGGACAAACTGTCCAATATTTATCAAGGAGATGATAAAATCAAAGAAGCAAAACTGCAATCCTACAGAGCAAAATTTGAAAGTCTCAGAATGAGTGATGATGAGAAAGTGGCAGAATATCTTCTAAGGGTCCAAGAAATTGTAAATGCTATCAGAGGACTTGGTGATACACTGGAAGAGAAGACAGTTGTTACAAAAATCTTAAGGACCTTAAATCCAAAATATGAATCCAAAGTGTCTGCTGTTGAAGAAAGAGATTTAAGCAAAGTTACCTTTGATGAACTTCATGGCACTTTCACAGCTTATGAGATGAGGATTAGCAATGACATACCTTCAAGCAAAGAAGCTGCTTTCAAATCAGTCAGAAAAGAAAAGGAGATTTCTGATTCAGATGAATTGGATGATGAACAAGAAATATCTCTTGCAAGCAAGTTAAAGAAGGGATCTGTTGGTAAGTACAAAGGTAAGCTTCCATTCAAATGTTTTGAGTGTGGAAAGATTGGACACTATGCAGCTCAGTGTCCTTACAAAGATCCAGACAGTGATGAAGATGAAAACAAGAAGCAATTCAAAAAGAAACAGTTTGTTTCTAGAAGGAAAAATAATTTTAGAAAGAAGAGAAGTTTGTTCACAAAAAATGTTGATATGTCTGAAAGTGTTTCAGATGATTTTCTTGATGAAAATGCACAGACTTTATTTATGGCTATTCTAAATGAAGTTCAAAATGAAAAGTGTGAGGAACAATCAAACAGTTGTGAAGCTGTTGTTGATTTTGAAGGAGAATTGATGTGTGCATTAAGTCAAGTCAAGAAACTTAAGAAGGAAATCATTGCACAAAGAAGTCAGTTTCAAAAAGAAAATGAGATCATGAATAACAAGTTAACTTGTTATGAGAAACAAATTACTGATCTAATTCTTTCTCTTGAAGAAAGTAAGAAAATTATTGTTGATAAAGATAAAGAGTTGAATAACAAGGACAAGGAATGTCATACACTTGAAGCTGAAATTGTTGATTTGAGAAGAAGACTTGATATGTGCAGAAGCAGTGATAAACTAGATGATCTTCTTGATAAACAAAAAGGATTCAAGGATAAATCAGGTCTTGGATTTGAAGAGGGACAATGTTCACAAAAGGCTAGTACAAATGGCAAATCAATCATAAGGACAACAAACTACAACAGAAGTGATATTTTCAGGTATAATGCTCACTTAACTGGATATTGTTTTTGTTGCAACAGGTTTGGACATAAAGCCAGTGAATGCAGATTTGGAGTCAGAAGAGAAATGCATTTATTTCCAAGGAATCCATTCATGTTTTTAAGAAGTTTGAAGTGTCACAATTGTAAAAATTTTGGGCATATTGCCAAATTTTGTAGACCTTCTTTGCAAATGCAGCAAACTATAAGGAATACTGTTACAGGTTTGTCTTCTTCAAGTTCTGAAAAGAAGTTGCTAGTTTGGAGACCTAAGGTAATCAATAAGAGCATTAATGTTATGATTGCACAAGCTGCTTTTCATGCCAGAAAGAAGGAACAGTGGGTGATTGACAGTGGCTGTTCCAATCACATGACAGGAGACAAAGAAAAATTTGTTAAGTTTGAAGACATTAATGAAGGTTCTGTTATGTTTGGAAATAATGATTGCATTATGATCAAAGGTAAAGGTACAATTCTTCTTGATGAAGAAACACCACTACATGATGTGTATTTTGTAGAAGGACTGAAGCACAACTTGTTAAGTGTCAGTCAAATATGTGACAATGGTTTTAATGTGGTTTTTGATGCACATGGATGTGAGATTAAAAAGAAATCAGGTAAAGTTATTGCAGCAGGTCTAAGGACTAGTGGTAACATCTACAATCTTCATAACTCAGAAACTAAAAGTGTTGATAGTCATATCTGTTTCATGGGTCAAATTGAGGAAAGCTGGTTATGGCACAGAAGACTTGGTCATGTGAATTTTGACAATCTTGTGAGAATTAGCAAGAATCACAATGTCAGAAATATGCCTCATATTTCAAAACCAAGTAATACTATATGCAAAGAGTGTCAGCTGGGTAAGCAAACTAAAGTTAGTTTCAAGCCTAAGGAGTATTTTTCTTCAAAACCTCTGCAGCTGGTACATTCAGATTTGTGTGGTCCTACAAGGACTAAAGCTTTGGGAGGAGAAAAGTATTTTATGCTTTTCATTGATGATTTTTCAAGAATGACATGGGTAACATTCTTAAGGCATAAATCAGAGGCATTTGATAGATTCAAAATCTTCAAGAAGATGGTTGAAAAGGAATCTGATTTCAAGCTAAAATGTCTAAGGTCAGACAATGGAGGAGAGTACACTTCAAAGGAATTTGAGGAGTATTGTGAAAAACATGGGATAAGAAGGCAATTCTCCACTCCTAGAACTCCACAGCAAAATGGAGTAGCTGAAAGGAAAAACAGGACTGTAAAAGAAATGGCAAGAACTTTACTACATGATGCAAATCTGCCTAATGTCTATTGGAGAGAAGCTGTTCATACAGCTGTATATACTCTAAACAGAGTTCAATTAAGGGTAAAGTCAAATTATACTCCTTATGAACTATGGTATGGTAAGTCAGCTAATGTTGGGTATTTCAAAAATTTTGGAAGTAAGTGTTACATCAAGAAAGATAATGATAGCTTATGTGGTTTTGAGTCTAGATGTGATGAAGGCATTTTTCTTGGTTATTCTACACATAGCAAGGCATATAAATGTTTTAACAATAGGCTCAAAAGAATAATTGAAAGTACTAATGTTAAGGTGGATGAGAATTTGCAGCCCTGTATGCAGTTGATTCATGACATTGAAGTTGATCATCATTCACAAAAGGAAGAAGAAATTCAAGAAGAGGAAGAAGATCCTGAAAAATCTGTTGATGTCAAGACAAAGACTCTTTCAAAGGCATTTCAAAGAGATCATCCTCATGAGTTGATCATTGGGGATAAGGACAGTGGTGTTTTAACAAGAAGAGGAAAGCAAGCTGCTGCACATAATCAAGCACATGTTTGTTTGATATCTGAAATGGAACCAAAGAATTATGTTGAGGCCAGCAAAGATGAAGCATGGGTTAATGCCATGGAAGAGGAGTTAAGCCAAATAGAAAAGAACAAAACATGGGAAATTGTTCCAAGACCAGAAGGTAAGAATGTCATTGGATCAAAATGGGTGTTTAGGAATAAGCTTGATGATAAAGGTAAAGTTGTTAGAAACAAAGCCAGACTGGTTTGCAAAGGGTATTCACAAATTGAAGGTATTGACTTTGAAGAAACATTTGCTCCTGTTGCTAGATTAGAAGCTATAAGGATGTTTTTAGCTTTTTCAGTTTATAAAAATTTCAAAGTTTACCAAATGGATGTAAAATCAGCATTTCTAAATGGAGATCTTGAAGAAGAAGTCTACATGGAACAACCAGAAGGTTTTGTGAATAAAGATAATTCAGATCATGTTTACAGGTTGAAAAAGGCTTTATATGGTTTAAAGCAAGCTCCAAGGGCTTGGTATTATAGACTGGATAAGTTTTTGTAGGAACAGGGGTTCACAAAAGGAGGTGTGGACAGTAATTTGTACTATTTAATCAAAGGTGAGGATATTCTGGTTGTTGAAGTTTATGTAGATGATATCATTTTTGGTAGTAATAATGATGATATGAGTCACTCATTTCCTAACATTATGAAAGCAGAATTTGAAATGTCTATGTTGGGAGAATTGTCTTTCTTTCTTGGTCTTTAGGTATCTCAGCTTGAAAAGGGAATATTCATCTCACAGAATAAATATGCCAAAGAGATGTTAAAGAGGTTTCAAATGGATGATTGCAAACCTTTGGGTACTCCTATGGAGACAGGGCATAAGCTAAGTAAAAATGATGAATCACCTGAAGTGGAACAGTCTCTGTATAGATCTATGATTGGGAGTCTTTTATATCTCACTGCTTCTAGGCCTGATATTATGCAGGCTGTTTGTTTGGTTGCAAGATTTCAAGCTTGTCCTAAACAATCACATTTGAATGCTGTTAAGAGAATCTTTAGATATATTAAGGGTACACTTGATTTTGGTTTATGGTATCCTAGACACAATGATTTTACACTTCTTGCCTATACAGATGCAGATTGGGCAGGGTGTCCTGATGACAGAAAAAGCACAAGTGGGGCAGCTTTCTTTCTGGGTGGCAGATTGGTTGCATGGCATAGTAAGAAACAAGATTGTGTTTCTCTATCTACAGCTGAAGCTGAGTACATTGCTGCTTCATCATGTTGTACACAGGTACTTTGGATGGTACAATCACTTCTTGATATTAAGGTTGAGGTTAAAAAACCTGTGTCTATTCTTTGTGATAACACAAGTTCTATCAATATGTCAAAGAATCCTATAATGCATTCAAGAACTAAACATATTGCTATTAGATATCATTTTCTAAGGGAAAAGGTGATTGAAAATGAAGTTGCTTTGGAATATGTGCATACAAGTGATCAGTTGGCTGACATCTTCACAAAGCCTTTGCCAAAGGAGACATTTGAAACTCTGAGACAGAGACTGGGAGTTCTGTCTCTTGTCTCTCTTCAGTAAGTTATAGAGATATCAGATTCAGGGGGAGTTGTTTTCTAGATTATTTTAATGTCCTGAATCTCATTTGTACATAGCCTGTATATAGTTTTTGTATATATTTTTTTGTGGTTGGTAGTGTTATAGTATTGTACATTTGATCAGTTTGAAGTAAAGTGTTGGTTTTGACAAATTTTTTCAGAGGATTGTATTTACAAGAACAGGAATCTATTGATTGTGGTGTTATTTTTTTTGCCTTTGACATTTTTATGTCAAAAAGGGGGAGAAATCAGTTATGGTTTTGCCATCAATGTCAAAGACAAAGGGGGAGTTTTGTAGCACATTTCACAGTTCAGGATGTTGTCTTTTCATTGATGTCAAAATATCAGGATATCAGGATGTTGCATTTCACAGTTTTCATAAGATGCAGTTGACAGGTTATGCAATCAGTGTTGTGAAGTATGCAAACAGTGTTGTGAAGTTGCAATCAGTGTTGTGAAGGATTTTTCATAAGGTTGGCTTTATGAATGGTCTTCATCAGTGACATGGTCTTCATCAATGGCAATGATTTCAGTGATATATTTTTTTTCAGTTCAGTAATATGGTTTTCAGTTCAGTGATATGATCTTTCAGTGTATAGTGACATGGTCTTCATCAGTGATATAATCTTCTCAGTTTGATTTTTTTTGGTGTATAGTGACATGATCTTCTCAGTTTGATCTTTCAGTGAAAGAGGCAAAGGTTGGCTTTATGTTTAGTCCTCATACAATTATGTTGTAATCACAATGGTTTGAAGAATTATCTCAGTATGCAGGTTGGGTTTGGAATTATCTCAGTATGCAGGTTGTTAAACTTCATTGTTTAGTATTATCTCACAAATAGCTTATAATGACAAAGGTTACATATAGAGGTTTATGTTGTTCTTTATTGTTTCACAAGACATAAATTAAAATTCCTTAAAAACCTATTCTAAACGTCAAGGGCTTTTTCTTTTAATTGTTAAGTGACCGGCTATGGCAGTGAAGGTCCCTTAAGTGATAACTTAAGGGATGATTAGTCGTTGGTGTTACCGGCCCCATTGCCTAGGGTGCTCGGTAATTCGGTAAATGGTCTTTAAGCCCGGCGGGAAAGTGAAGATCAACGCACTACATTTAAACTGCTGTTGGCGGGGTCATCACATCTGATGGTGGGAATTTAAACAATGCCGCAGGTAGTAGATGTTAAATTTGACGGTTTCTGTGGTAAAATCAACTTGTTTCTAATTTAAGTGACAGCGAAAGTTGTATTTGGAAAGTCAGAAGATTTTGCTTGAAGATAGATTCATAAAAGATAATTTTTGAATGGAATGTGGATCGACAAGAGAATGTAGAAAATGGAAACTTGAATGAGTAAATGTGGAGTTTATATTGAAGTTTTTTTTATGAAAGAGAGTGTCATTTTTAGAAAGTTTCCAAACATGAGTTGAAAATGAAAAGGCTAAGTTCTACGAAGGAGATTTTATTTTTTCATTGTTTTGTTTTTTGTTTTTTGAGGAAATGGAAGCTGAACCGAGGGTAAAAATATTGTATTATGGATTTTACATTTTGTATATAGAGATTTTTTTTATGACAGGTGATTGTGTTGCAGATAAGAGATGATGATTGAGAGTTTGAAAAAAAGAGTTCAATGAGAGGTTTTTGAAGATGAGAGAGTTTTTGAGAAAATAAAAGATTGTGATCATAAAGAATTTTATTTTTGAGAGAATATGATATGAAGGTGATAAAAATATATGATGTTAGAAGTTGAATAGATTTGAAGAAGATTGAATGATGAAAGTTTATTTGTAAAAAGAGAATTTTTTTTTGGGGTGAATAATTATGCAGAGAAGAGAGAAGATCTTGTGTGTGGTGAGAAGCTTTTAATGGGATTTTTGCTATGAAATGATTTTATGCAGGATGAATGAATGTTCGTTCAGAGAAAGTGAAAGTGATGAAAGACAATAATTTTTCAGAGAAGGTAAATTGTTCAGTTTTGCACAAGGAGAAAGATCAAGAAATGGTGAATTAGTTTGAGGTTGTTTTTGCAGAGATATGAAATATTTTTGAAGATCAAAATTGTTTGATTTGAAGTTTAATTGTAAAGAATATATCTTTGATTGTTAAAAGGGAGAAATAAGGTTTTGTTTTCATTGAAACAGGGAAATCCCCTGAGTCATATTTTTCATTGAATGTGATGTTGTAATGTCAGTGAGACAAGCAGAGAAGTACAATATGCCAGTGAGGCAAAATTGTAATGTCAGTGAGACAATTGTAATCAGAAATTTTGAGTTAAGCCAGTGAGGCAGTTGAGTGGTTTTTATACCCCAGGAGGGTTTTCCACTCGGGAAATTTCTTGTGTCAAGTTTTGTTTTGATACTCTGCATATGTTTCCTTGTTCTATTTGAAGAATTATACATTTGTGAATTTAAATTAAGAAAAGGAGTAAAAAGTGTTAAAATTATTAACAACACTGATTCACCCCCCCTCTCAGTGTTGATTGTATTCCTATAGAGGCACTACTTGCTTCCTAAAGAATTTATTGTGTATACGGATAATCATGCTCTCAGTTTTCTGAATGGACAAGAAAAGCTTAGTCATAGACACATCAAATGGGTGGAAAGTCTTCAAGCCTACACCTTCATCATCAAGCATAAGAAGGGAATAACCAATAAGGTTGCTGATGCTCTAAGTAGAAGGGTGTTGACAGTGCAAGAAGTGCAGTTACAAAGTATGGGTGTTGAGTCACTCAAAGGATTGTATGCAGAGGATCAAGATTTTAAGGAGACTTACAAAGTATGCAGTGAGTTTGCCAATGCTTTTCACAACGACTTTTCAGATTATACATTGCAGGATGGACTTTTGTTTAAAGGTAGTCAACTATGTATCCCTAAATGTTCAATGAGGGATAATATAGTGAAGGAAAAACATAGTGGTGGTTTAGGAGGACATTTCAAGCTCAATAAGACCTTAGATCTTGTCAGAAGGTTTTACTTTTGGCCAAGGATGCAATCTGATATCAGAAAGTTTGTTGAGAATTGTGTGATTTGCCAGAAAGCAAAAGGCGTCTCAACCAATGCAGGATTGTACCAACCTTTGCCCATACCACACAGACCTTGGGAAAGTTTGAGTATGGATTTTGTGATGGGATTGCCCAAGACAAGGACAGGTTATGATAGTGTGTTTGTTGTGGTAGACAGGTTCAGCAAAATGGTGCACTTCATTCCTTGTAAAACCACCAATGATGCTAGTTACATTGCAGGTTTGTTCTTTAAGGAAATTGTCAGGATTCATGGATTGCCTTTGAGCATTGTATCTAACAGAGACAGCAAATTTGTAGGACATTTCTGGAGAACCTTGTGGAAAAGATTGGGTACAAATTTATCTTTTAGTTCAGCCTATCATCCTCAGACTGATGGTCAAACTGAGGTTGTGAACAGGTCATTAGGCAATTTGCTGAGATGTTTGACAAGAGAACATGCAGTAGTTGGGATGTGGTACTCCCATAAGCAGAGTATGCCTATAATGATTCTACAAATAGAAGTACAGGTCTAAGTCCTTTTGAAGTTGTTTATGGTAGTCATCCTAGAGGAATTTTTGAATTAAGAGATGTTCACAGGTTGGACAAAAGGAGTGGACATGCCGATACATTTGCAGAGGCTATGACAGAGATCCATCAACAAGTCAGAGATACTCTACAACAGAATAGTCAGAAGATCAAGGCTAGAGTGGATCAACGACGAAGGGATGTGCAGTACCAAATAGGTGATATGGTCATGGTTCATCTCAATAAGAACTGACTACCCAAGGGAGGCCACAACAAGTTGATGATGAGAAAAATTGGACCTTGTCAGATCCTAGAGAAATATGGTTCTAATGCTTACAAAATTGAACTTCCTGATGATATTGCTATTTCACCTATATTCAATGTTGCTGATCTAACATTATATAGGAGTCTTGATACAGACGAAGGGACAGCAGATTCGGTCCAAGACAATGCAGACTGGATGCAACATTTACCATCTAAGGAACTACCGTAGATGGAATGTATTTTGGATAGCAGGATAGCCAAGAAGACCAGAAATCAAACATATTTTGAGCACCTAGTCAAATGGCAAGGGCTTCCCAACTCATAAGCTATATGGATGCTGGAAGAAGACATCAAAAAGCAGGGTGGTGATTTGCAGCAGTTAGTCTCTAAGAGGACTTGAGACAACTTTCACCCAGGGAGTATGGTGCAACAGCACCTCGAAAATCATGTTTTCTTTTGTAATAAGGTCAATTTGACCAAGGCATTTTCATTTCAATTGTGTCTAGGTCTATTTTGTAAGTCCCAAGTGACTTAGGGGACAGTTGTCAAATTGTAATAGCATAATTCTAAAAATAGTAATAATGCCAAAATAAGGCAGTCTCCCAGCTACTTGGATTTGTCTCCCAGCCGCTTGGAGCTAGTGTGGTACTACTCTGGGCGAATTGTTAAATACCTAGAAGTATGAACTAAATGAGGATTATGATGTAACCAGATTGATAGTGATTGCATTGTGTTTGAGAGAAATAAAGCTTTTATGTTTGTTCATCTGACTTCCATCTCTTACCACTGTAAATCACGCAGCTGTAGCTTTCCATTCACTGTATATTTTCCATTGTTGCCATATGTCGCCGTGAAGCATTCCACTGGTGAGATTTCTGTCAAAATCAGTGGAATGGCTTCAATGTATCATTATTTGTTTTGTTCTTTGTTTTGTTTTTCCTGTTTGATAGTGCAGACGATCCGGATCAAGGGTTTCGCGCAATAGAAGATCCTAGCATCCTCACGTGCTAGGGTTCGCAGGAGGGAGAATCACGCGACGGCATTTTGGATTGGCCAAGGGTTCCGCGACCATTGACGGAACGCGTCCCTGCAGAGGCAAATGCCATCAGGGCATTGGAGAATACCAAGGGACTTGGTCAATGGAGTTGAAACGAGAGCTTTCCTGTTAGTTCGTCGGCTGTGAGCGATTAGGACATCAATTTCTGGTATCCGCTGGTAGCTCCTCATCAGAAATTCACAAGGGTTATGATGCACTATGTGTACATCCTCTTGTGCTCTAGATAATCAGTGAATATATAGCCATATTGTGGGTAATAAACAGTGCAACTAGATCCAAGGCTTTCTCTATGCTTGATGTCGTTACAAATCACAAGAGTTTGTTGCATTAGAGGACTGGCTACAGGTAGCTAAGACAATCAAGGTGACTTTGTATGTAGAAGTGAGGTTAGAAATATTAATACCCATATCTAGAGTTTTTTCATCGACTAATAGTTAGTGTTTGAATTGATTAATCATTGATGTAATCCTTGGAACCCTCAATGGACATGTATTTCTTAAGCCTTTCTCTCCAAAATAGGAATTAGGTAGATTATATCTCGAATTAGTTGAAGAGAACTCTTCAAATCTTAGAGAAAAAGATCAATTTTTTGATTGTGTCATGTGTTTCCTCGACTACCTACCCCAGTAAAGTTTCCTAGAGTGGTTATTTGAGAACCTTCTAGTTGGTCTCCTAAGAATGTAAAGCTCAAGTTTCATGTTAATTACTATATGGTTTGAGTATATTCGGTACAAATCATTTCAGTATATCTTTATATGATTTTTGCATGTACAAAATTTCTTAGTACAACAAAAAATTTGTCTACAAGGACCTACTAGGGACCAATGGTTCTAAAGAACTCATCAAACTAAAACTTGTCAATGAGCATGATGGATTGATTAGTGCTTTGAAGACCTCTGCTTTCAAGAATACCACGAACGTGTTTGCCACCATAATGGTAGGAAAGAGGAAAATCTCATGGCAAGATGAGATTTCTTTGAAGTGTAATTGATCAAGGTCATCTGAGTTATTTTGGTAATATTTAATAGCTTTGGGACCATAGGAATATTTTCTTGTGTATTCAACATTTTTTTTGTTATGATTATTTGTTCATATTATAAATTTCTGATATATGCAAAGGTAGGTTGTAGAGGCAATTCTTCATCAGGAGCTAGTTGTGAACAGTGAAACATTACTTAATGCCTAAGGATAACTTTGCATTAGATTCAAATTGATGGTCAAAAGCATACTTCATTTTTTACAACTTCATTGTCATCTGTTGAGAAGTTTATCATCATTAAATATCTCAAAATTGCTTCAAAGGCTTCATTCAACCTTCTCTTTTCTTCTTTGGATGTTTGTATGAACAATTTGGGGAACAAATACACAATCATTTTGATCCCGTATAATGTTTAGCTTTACAACCTATCTTATCAACACATACAATTGAACACCTATGGAAGCTAGGTCAAAATCTATCTAAATACTTGATTATCACCACCAAATAGAACCATGTCTAGATTAAATTTTACATAAAAAAAATAAGTTGAAGAATTTTATATCTTTTTCCATAGAATGGAATAATCTAAAATATAACTTGTCTTCTAGCATTTCATGAATATGTGTTAGCAAAATAAATTGGTGTTGTGATTACTTCTCTTCCATCTCATGCATAGTCTAGATGTCATTATTCATTACAACTACAAATAAGTAAATATGAGGGTCACAAATTATTTCACACATTTTAGCTTGTATTTGCTTCTATTTGAGATGCAAAACTTACAATCCATGTCATATGTGGTAGTGGAAATCTTTTCATAGTCTTCTAACATTATTTTGAAATTGGAATCATTGAGGAAAGAAGCAAGATTACAATAGTCCAAAATGATTTATGTATAGTGATTTTTTGAGCTAATATATAAATATTATAGTTTTGAGATAATACATAAATATTATAATTTGTTAATATGACTTGATTATTTTAGTTGTTGAAATGATGTTTTAAAACTATTAGTGTCCTTTACCTTAATTTAATTTATGTAGATATCTTGAATACATTTATCTAAAATATGGAGAGAGATAGTATTCTTTAGTTATTTCATTTACCTAAGAGTAATTTTTCTTTACCTGACTCTAGGAGAGGAGTGCCAATAGCTTGTGTTGCTCAAGAGCTACATATAGCTTTCCTCATGTTGAACCCTAGAGTATAAGGTGTAGAGTATTCATTCTCTCATCGGTCGTATTTAAGAATTGTTTTATTTTATTTATAGTAAAGAAGAGTTGTTTTATTTACTTAAGAGTTATTTTTATAGCTTTAGTCTCCTTCAAATGGTTTCTATGCATTCTTTGAAAAACCCTAATTGACTTATTAGTGTTGTCCTTTTAATATATATATATATATATATATATGAGTATATAAAAATCATATCAATAGATATGAAGTTATTTATTTTAAATATTTTATATTAAACTATATTTAATACTATAATACACTACAAATTATATGATATAGTTCTATTATATTAATTAATCTATATTATACATGTGAGGTTGAAAAAATGAGCGAACATGTGCGAGGGGCCAAAAACCCTCGCGATGCTGAGCCTCCTGGAGCGATTGTGGGCAATGGAGTGTCGTTGTTCGGCACGAGGGCGAAGGGAATGTCCAGAGGCAAGAAGGCAATGATCTGCAAAAAGAAGCAGGGTAGCGTGGATGTGGGGAATGGGAGGAATCAGTATTCCCTCAATTTTGTTGTAGGCTCCCTCTCTTAGAAATCCGTGGGTTTGCCATCCTCCTTGCCTCCCGTTCAGGGTTTTGATCCCCTTGGTGTCGAGTTGGATGCGGTGGAGAAGACAACAACGACAAGATTTTTGGATTTGGCTTTGGACTCCATGATAAAATGTAAAAATAGGGCCAATGCGTTCCCTGAATGCAATGTATTCTACTTGGAACAGATCCGGTGAGCTAACCCTACCCTGTCTCCTCCCAATTTGCCATTGATTCCTATTGCTACTCCCAATGTGGAACATGTCCAGCGTTCTGATGGCACTTCTTTTTTTGTTGGCGATTCAAAGGTTATCTTTACTGACGAGCCTGCGGACCTCCTCATCTCAGATGACTACATCAGTGAGGTCTCTGCAGACATTGGTGCTTGCTCTTTGGTTTTGAGATTCATGTGTAGGCATCCATCCATTGACTCGGTTTTAGAGTGGGCTAAAAATAACTAGATTAATCTTTCCCCTCCTATGGTAGAATCTTTGGATTTTGAGTTTTTTCTATTTTCTTTCTCTTCGGCTGATGACTGCAATTTCGTGGTGCAAAATGGTCTGTGGTTTTTTGGGAATTCTAACATTTTTCTTTCCCCATGGACACCTTTTTTTGATCCTGCCTCAACTGAGGTCATTAAAATTCCCATGTGGATTAGGCTTTACAATTTGCCTCTTGTCATGCGATCTGTTGATCTCATCAAAAATCTGATTAATTAGGTGGGTTTTTTTGTTAAGATTGATTCGAAAGAGGTTGCTTCTTCTCAGAGGTTTTTTAGGGTCTGTGCTTTGATGGATATTTACAAACCTCTTCCCAACTCCATTCAAATCCATTCTTCTAAAGGCACTTGGACATAGTTTTTGAATTTCAAAGGGCTTCCCTTCAGATGTTTCCGCTGCAATAAATTGGGACACAAATTTGAGGCTTGTTCTGCTCAGCGTTTATCTGGCACGAGATATATCAGTCTTAAAAAATGGATTAAAAAGTCTGGAGTGTCTGATGCTGATTTTATTTGGCAGAATCATGGAAAGTTCTTTTCCTCTCACTCAGTTCCTAATCTTGTGCCTGAGCCTCCTGTGGTGCCCATTTCTTCTCCTCTTGAGGCACCGATTAACAACAATGTTGAAGATCGCTTATCTGTCTCAAAGGATGATGGCTCAGATTTGGATGACACTTATCCTTTCATGGAAGATTTGGAAGAGAATTTTGAGCTTTTTGAACTTGATTTAGTCTTGGCTCCTTCTCGAAAACTTGGGATTGCTCAAAGGGATAGCAGCAAAATTAAACTAGATTGCGGAACTTCAAAGAAGAAAGGGCAGAAAATTGATGCAGAAAAACTCTATATCGAAGGAATGGATGTTGTGGAAGAAGGCTCCTAGTGGACTATGGAGTCTCTCCTTTCACGGCATGGAAAAAAGCCTAGGTTAAATCCTAAGTTTGGGCTTAATGCCTTGTGTGCTTTGTATTTGGTTTTCTTTTGATTCTTTCAGGGGTCTGTGTATCTCTTTATCTCCTTAGTTCTTTTAGGTGTATCTTCTTTTCTCCTAAGACTCTTCTAGTTCTCCATCCTTCATTATTCTTGGCCTGTTTGACCTATTGTTCCTTATTTTTTATGTTGATTTAATAAAAGGGAGTTGACCCCATGTCAGCAGTTTACCAAGCATAAAAAATATTGTAATCTATACTATACAATTTTTTTTATGCTATATAATAGTAGATATTATAATTGCAATAGTATAAGACTAATGTCTTAAAATTTCAAGTTTATTCAATATTTTATTAGATTTTTCCTTAAAAAAAGTTATTATTCTTTTAGCCTACATATACATTTTATATGTTCCTATTTTTTGTAATATATAGAACTAACATGTTATTACTTGTGGCAGAATATGATTCCCAGTATACATTATTACATATCATTCAACTGGATCTGTTTGGAATGTGTGGTGTCCTAGTAGCCATGTCACATTATCATGTGTTGGCCTTCTATATACAATTATTGCAAAAGTATTCAATGATTGTTATGCTCTGGTGTATGTTCATAACCTTGCTAAAGATTCTAGTTTATCACAGGTAGGGAGGATGCTCACAAAATCTATGGAATTTGGTTTTACACCTACCAATTGCCTTTGTTTAAAAAATTCTAAGGCTTTCAGATTGAATCAACCACCTATGTAGCATTGACTATAGCAGTTAGGCACTAATTGGAAATTAAATCTATTAACTAAAGGATTCAAAATTTATTTTGGCTCTAGATGCAATAGCTACCACAAACTATGATGTCGATATTTTTACACAAATAGAAACATAAACCTTGATTCAACTTGTCAATAATCTCGAAATCCCTAACCAAAAAAGATACTATCATAATATGTTAGGCAATTGAGGCAACTACATTAGGAATGAGAAATTTTTATAGGAAATTTTTCTTTGGTTATGACTCTACCTGACACTAAATATGCATTTTCACATAGTGTAACTAGGCATCAAAAGAGTTAACCATTTTGTGGGTTACAATTCACATATTATTTCTACATTTGGAATAATTAACAAAATTGACTATTAAAATTGAATAATATTTGGTACTATATTGCTTGCCCTTGACCTTTTGGATATTCACATATAGGCTCACACTTTGATAGGTAAGTACTTAATAAAAAAATATTGAATTTCATGTTTCTCTCAAAAGTTCATCACTAGTAGTACACATCTTACAATTGTTAATTTATATGGAACCTAGTTATGTGTCTACCTAATTTGAACCTTCTCCTATTAAGAAAAATAGGTGGTTAAAAGATGGATTTCAAAGAAGCCCAAAGATTAAGAGATATTGATCTAAATTTTCATCAATTCTAGCAAATTATCTTTGATTATTTCAATTTTATTAATCAACTAAAGCCATTAATTATTTAAATTTTACAAAACAATTACTTTTTATAACCCTTCTCAACTAGGTGTAACTTACAAAGTGTTGTGAGATAATTAAAAGCTTGAAATTTTGCACAAGACTAGAAGCTAATGATAATGATAAAACATTTTTCATCTTCCTTGCATGGTATGCTTATTTTAGAAGGTAATCACTAGACATGGCAACCTATTCTACAAAAGTTAGCATAAGTCCACTTACAATTTATCTTTCAATTGTATTTGGTATATAACAACATAATCTTTCATCCATATATGCAACAACACTTAATAGTAGAAAACTAGTTAATGCACTCATTGGACCTTTTTTTTTCTTTCTCCTTGCTCTTTTTAACATTATGAGAATCAAATTCACTTGGGATAAATTCATTATTCTAGTCTATAGATGATTCTTTAGTAGTGATGGCTTTACCACGTGAGTCATCCATGCCCAAAATTTTATGTATTTGGCTCCTTAATGCCCAAATTGTAAAAAGAATAAATATTGTTCACATTGGTTATAGGAATTCACAATAAGCATAATATGACTAATATAAATTTGATTCTACATGTTGAGTATAATACTATGCATATTTTTAAGATGTGGTCATGCTATTTGTGTAAAATTCAAATATTTTTAACTCCATTGCAACCAAGCAACAAAGGTTAGTAAATTATTAAATCTACATTGTCATAATTACAACTCTCACTTGTCATTTCCTATCATATTTTCTCTCAAGGAGATATACAATCTCTCATATGACACAATATTGGAACTTTATTAAATAAGGAAAAATTACTCATGTTTGATTATTATTATAGATTCTTCCTTGAAACTAAGTTGAAATAGAAAATGAGATCATGCTCTATAACTTAATCTATTATTTGGTCCCTAGATAGAGGAGAGGCCCTTTTGTATCGATTTCAATGTGTCATTATATTTTTTTTACTGTGGCAAAGGTAGTCAAGTCAAAGTTACACTTCTTGGTGGAGGTTTCATTATTAAGGACACCAATTTCCATCTCCCCATATTTATGCTTGTCTTAAATCGAGACCATAACTATTTGATCCTTTGGGAGTAAGTTGAGCAAACTCTTGAGAGTAAAGACCTTGGAAACCCTTCTTTTGTCAATTGCTTGTGTTACTGAGCTGATTATTGCCAAGATCTTACTAAGTTTATTATATTGTATGAGTTATTTGTTAAATCCTTGAATAGGATATATATGAGAGGTAGCCATGTGATTATCTTCAATAATATGGTCCTTAAGTTCTTAGATATAACGCACCTACTTGAAATGGGTAGTTTCATCCTAAGAAATTGTATGGGGAACAAACCTAGAAAGAATAGATCACTTGTTACTATATGTTTATTCGAATTACTTTTCACTCCTAGAATAAACATGGTAATTTATAACTACATTTGATTATGAATATATCATGCCTTAACAATCTCCTTGATAAAGTTTGACAAATTATCATCAATTTCTACTATTGTCATATTATTATAGATCCATTGTATTGGCTATATTCTAGGATCAATTACAATTATCTCAAAACAAAGTGTGCACTTAAGAAATGTAATATGATCAAACTAGTTGTTATACCTATTAAGGTTGGTATATAATCAAACTATAAAACTATCATATAAAAAGATTTTTCTTACCTTGTAATAAATTTAATTTTCTTAACTAACTCTATACTAGATATTACCTATTACATCTAGTTTTCTACTAGATACTATAAGATCATTAAAATGATAAGTGTACACAAAGTATAATTAATTATGGTCTTTATTATTCCTACACCAAGAATAAAATTTATTCAATTACTGTGTTACTGACTATGCCAGTGATCTTATTGATAGGACATGTACCTCATGCTATGTCTTCAAAATAATGGTGCAAGTGCTATCACATGGATGGAGTAAGACTTAAAACAACAACCTTCTATGGCTCTTTAATCTATTAAGGATAAATATAACAATAGTTACAAAAGAATCAACGAAACTTAGGAATTTGTCGGAAGAGTTTCATTTCAGTACTAGTAAAAATCCTATTTTATTATATGATAACCAAATCTATTTACTCTTGCCAATGACTCGTGTTCAAACATCAAAAAATCAAGCACATTGAAGTTTATGGTCAATCCATTCAAGGGAATGTTTTCCATCATAAAAATGATTCTCCAGTTCTATTAGACTAATGATCAAGTTATAGATATTTTTACCAAACCTCTATGTAGTACCAAATTATCTAAATTTGTATCAATGCTCAGCCTTAAGGTGTTGCCATTGAGGGGGAGTGTGCATGATAATGACACCTCCCAATAGCTAACTCTGCATGTAAGACCTAAGAGAACTTGTAAGACATGTGGGCATTGTTTGTCTATTAGTTTACAAACAATAATGTAAGTGTTTTAATAGTAAAATGATGTTTTGTGGGTTTTTTACTATTAACAATTTTCCCATGTTAATTTGTGTCTCTATGTAACTGTAATCACCAAAATCACACATAGCCTCCATGAGGACACCGATGATGACTCACAATCCTTGTCACATACATGTAAGCATGAAATAATACCCTCTTAGTAGCAATTCTCTTGTTAGCATTTGGGTTCTTCCTCCTCTTATTGTTTCCCCTTTGTCATGCTAACCTTCTTCTCGCTTTCGACACTTGTTGATTCTTGTTTCTTGTCCTTGCGACTTCGTCCCTATTAGCAAGATACAGTGCATGGAGCAGAGCCAAATGGAAGCTGACGCATACATCATGTGGAGGCTGGGAGTTGACCTAAGACATTAAAGGACACGTCCCTATTTGTAATAGATACAATATATATGTAGGATAGGATAAGTAAGATAGAAGATAGGAGAAATCATAATAGAAGTCAGATAAAACATGTATGTAGTATCATGAGGCAGAAACTTAGACTTGCCAAATAATGGATGTATGATGTTTTGTTGCTATTTATATATATATGGAGATCTATTGGTACTTGATAATTCTTTGGTGTCTTATTGTTATGATATGTCTTTGATACTTTGCATATGTTATTCTTGGTATTTTGCTATTAATCTCTAACTACTTGACCGGGGTATAAACTGACTACAAAGACTTGGTTGAGAATCAGATCTTCAGACTGGTATCCCTCCCCATTTCTTGCCAATATTTGGTTCCGTTGTTGGGACCCTGGAAGAGGGTAGTAAAATATTGAAGGGGGAAATATTCAAAGAAGTAGCACAGAGTACCAGAAAGAAGAGAAGACTAGGTTGACAAGGAAATTTTTCAATTTGCAGAGAAATTTGAGTCTCTTTAAGTTCCTACCTTTGTGAGAGGGGAGCAGACACTTAAGGGGATGACAAATGGAAAGGGGGTAGGATCTGCAAGGATCTTTCAAACAAGGATACCATGGGATATAAAAGGACTAATGGAACACCAAATCAAGAAAACCCATGGTGAAAGGGGAGAACAGGAAGAAAAGAGAAATTAGCGAAGACATCTGAACCGAAATGCAGATAAGCAAGGAAGAAAGATTAAAGCAAACTCAAGAATGATAGCAATGTTGCCACAAAAGGATGGAAAGGGAACGAGAGATTAGAAAAGATATGATAATAGAAGTTACAGAAGGAAAAGAGGAACAATTTGTGGTGTGTGCCATTGAGGGTGTTACCGGAAGGGAAGAAGAGGACCAACGCATCAGGGAACATGTTGTTGAGCGCGCCATTGTAGGTGCTTTTGGAGAAAGGAGATTAGAAGGAGAAGAAATAGAGCGCATCATGGAGGATGTTGTTGAGCACGCCACTATGGGTGTTGTCAAAGAGGAAAGTGGAAGGGAAAAGGAAGAAAGAGGCAAACTAGGGTTTCACAAAACCTTAATCTTGCTATAGACTGCCAAAAATTCTGAATTAACACCAAAAAGTTTGAATTTGGGTGAGGAATATATAGAGGAGCTAATTTGTCGAAGCATAAAGAAGATGAGAGGAAGAGGAGAAGATGCAATAAACATTGAGAGGAGTTTCGAGTATTTCAGAAGGTTATTTCAAGCATCACTTGATGCCGACATGATGTCATTGACAAATAGAAGAGAATCCCCTAATTTGAAGAGACACTATGAAGATACACAACCCCTGGACCAGGAGTCACCTTTAGTGCCATATAAAGCAAGGAGAAGTTTAATTGAGGAGGAAAATATTCAAGCAAACAAGGAAGCAGACATAACTGAAGAGATCTAGAGTAATTTCGAAGAAGCTTTAGGAGAAGAGTACTTTGATATCCAAATACACAGAGACAAGGGAAGAGAAAGAACAACCTGAGTCGATAGAAGACATGTAAGATTTCTACCCAAGAATGCAAGTGATTGAGAGAAAGCAAAACAAAAATCACATATGAGCCAAATAAATTGTATTCAACTCAAGAGAATGCAAAGCAATACAATAGAATGGGATTGGATTACTCATATGAGAGCAAGAGGTGGGTATATATAGGATATTCCACCTAAGAGACTCAAAACACAACCAATATGGGATAAATTGAAAAAGTCCCTAAGTAAACTTAACCTAGTGTGAAGAGAGCTAAAGTGGAGAACACGCTAAGAAAGAGCTAGAAAGCAAAGTAACCCTATTCACACTAACACCCCCCCTTAAGTGCAACTTAGGGGGAAATGTAGACAAAATGCAAAGATGGGTCCTGACAACAAGGCCTGAGAAGGTACCCATGTACAAAATATTCCCTCAAACAAAAAAAGGAGAAAACCTAGTGGGAAAAAACTCCCCCATGAGAGGATAAAGTAGGAAGGGCTAAGTGACCTCCCCAGAAGAGAAGCAACTGTTCCAATGGTGGATGCTCGAAACTAGATGGAGAATATGCTCACACTCAGTGAACAATGTTTCTCCCCTTGGGAAGAAACAAAACCAAAGGTGAATGTTGAATGTCTTCCCATTCCTAAAAGGAATATGAAGGAATAAAGCTCAAGAAGTATGAAGTCTCTGAAAACTACTCATACGTCTCCATGTCGATGCCAAAAGATGCCACGACCAAATTAGGAGTCTCAAGCCTAACTGATGAAAGTGACAACCCAAAACCAAGTGGAAACTGAAATAGAATAGGATCCAAAGATGAAGATATCTCCTCTGAAGACAAGGATGCCTCCTCCAAATGTTGCTCAATGATCTCTAAGCCAGTGCCAAATTGTGACAAATACTGATATGGATTAAGTACCATAGAAGGTTCAGGTACAGTAACCATGGATGTATAGTGCTCACCATCGGTAAGACAACTGGACTAATGAGAATCTGGTACTTCTACAGAGGATGTCAACATGAATGATGATTGAGTCAGATATGTGGACTCATGAATATTTGTAAAAACTGTCACTGTAGAAGGAAATGTAGGCAAAGAAGGAATAGGAGGGTTTGAATGTGCCCTCAAAACATCTGAAGAAGAATCAACTCCATGAAAGAGAAGATAAATGAAATCAATAGTGTCTCCCAAATCTACAATGTGGGACTCTACAAACAAGGATGAGATGTATGGTAGGAATATATCCCAAGGAACTACTTTTGGAAGACTGATATGAGCCTACTACAAAAAATCATTAGAAATCATGAAAGGAGCTACACTGGTCTTAGATAGAACAACAAGTAACAAAGGAGGAGATGAGATCTCAATGCATGTCATTAGACTACATTGTTCATCCCCAAATGATGTTTCCACACAAGATGGCTTAGTATGAACATGTGAAATATCTGCTAATGTTGGATTGCACGAAGTCTCTGAAGGAGGAGTATTGGGAGAAGTCTCTATGTCATATGGACATTCAAGTTCTTTCCATTCATCAAGCTTCATAGTTGTTTGAAAATCATATGGTAGAAAAACATCAAGTGGTTTTAAACAGTCTGCAACTGGATCCTTTGGAAATAGAGACTCATCCAAGTCACCATACATCTCCCAAATCTTGGTCGAATGAGTATGAGGGGAAGAAACCCATGCTAATGTACTCATTGTGTCAAAGTCGACATTTGAACCAAGAAATGCTGCTACATAACCATTCTTTTGATGCCATATCATGCTTTTCCGAAATGATACAAGTTAAGGGACAAGTTCATAGAGATAGAGTAGAAGATTAAGCCATCTGAAATGTTTCAGCATACCATCTCGCTGACAAGGTGTCATTGTACCTCATCATTTAATCTATTTTCAGATGTCAAAATCTAGGGGCTGTGTCCTCGGCTGTCTGCAATTAGGGATTCTACAGTTACCAATTTCGCTAGCTAATCCTAAAAGCTTCTACTAATTTGAAGAGATTAATTTGTCTACTTGCTAAATGAATTTAAGGAATGCTGAAAATAGAATTAAATAGGAAGTTTACTCAAGGATATCTTAAAAATAGTAACATGCATCTATCTATCAAAATCAATAAATACTCTTAAACAGTAACATGCATCTATCTATCAAAATCAGTAAATACTTTTTATATCAAAATCTAAAGTAATAAAACAATGGTACTAGCCTTCTGCCTTGGTGGTGAGAGTGGGCCCTTGCTCCACACCCTTGGGGCTGAAGGCTACAGTAGGGAATCAGCACAAAAGAAGATCCCAACTAAATTCAACCTAATTCCATTCGCTTTGCATTCATGAAAGATATTGATATCACCCAACTGAGATTATTGAGAATCAGAATAAATCAATCATTGTATATTTCTTCTGATGTTTCTATCAGTATATATGAAAATGAGTGATTACATATCACTTATCTTATCTACCAGTTCTTCTATGAGATGACATCCATCTCTTTATTACACTAGTTGTCTAACTATGGAAAATAATCATGCAATAAAAGTAGACTGAGTGGAACAGAAGTCCACTCAGAATTCTAAGTTTGAGTCTTAATACATTTGGGCAGCGAGGCCCTGAAAATATGGGTATTGAATCAGTTCTATCCATAACTCATGCAAAAACTTTATAAAGATAAAAACTCCAGTAGTTTAACTAAAGATGACCCTTGACCACTCAGGTGATGATTTGAGTGAAATGAGGGCTATTGTGATCACTGTTGAGAGTGCCTGGTCGATAGCTTATGCTGGAAATATGCCCTGCTCTTAGGAGGTGCCAGAGATATCTGTCTCTATCTGCAGCTCCGGAGATCTGTTTTTAGCTCCGGAGATGTCTATAGCTCCGAAGATGTCTGTAGCTCCGGAGATACCATTGTGGCCTTCTTTGTTCAGCTCCAAAGAGGCTTTCTCTTTCCTTCAAAACTTCTGGTGTCGTGGTATTCTGGTATTGTCTCTGGAGATACAAAATTACTGTTCTTGGCATCTACACCTGTTGATTCAAAAAGAGAAGTTTCTGCATTTTTCCATCAATTCCATGCACATTAGTCACTTAATCAGAAATTATGATCTTAAGTAATCTATCTTAATTAATCATTAACTAGAATGATCTTGCTAGCTTATTTGGGTGCAGACATTAGGAAAGATGGACTCAGGAAGGAGAAAAAGAGAGGTAAAAAAAATGTATTTCATGGGTGCAACTTGGCACTCATCACTTTCCAAGACTTATAGTTGCCTCTTTTTAGTTCAATTACAACTGGATGCTTTGTGATACCCATGATTACTCCTTAAATTTAGTCACACATAAGACCAATTAAGAGACTGAATCCAACAAAAGAAAGAACACTAAGAGACCCCCAAATTACTCAATCAAGAAACCCCCCCAAGCAAAATGATTTGACACTTTATAAGTAGTGCGGTTACAATGGCCACTAGAAAGAGAACGCTGGGTGGACTTGACTTTAATGCGTCTACAAATCCTCACAAAATGAACATATATTGAAATTACAATGTTAGTACAAAACATAGAGGAATTACTAGTACCACTGCGAAGTACACAAAAAACATACACTTTCAAAAAAAGAATCGCCTCAATCCGAGGTCGTATGCAAAAGTTATGCACCTTTGAAAGTCCCAAAATGGGAACTGCGTAGTCACCTGTGAGAATATAAGATTTCTAGGGAATCCATGCACCAAAATCTAAAACTATCTACACTAGTGCGTAGAGCACGAAAAATTAGCCCAAATCAAAATGAGAAGCTCAGAAATCAGAGGTCGAGAGCCCGAGTTATAGCCTTCAAAAGTTGAACTACAATTTCCAAAATCCCAATGGAGAGGGGGTAGGATGGGGAATGCTTTTAACCATTGGATAAAATTCCAAATCTTGTAGATCATGCTTCATACCATTGGATAAAAGGTTGAACCCTGTAGATCACGCTTCAAGACACTAGGTAAAAGGCTGAACTTGTGGAACACCCTTCAGACTACTGGATAAAAGGCTGAACCGTGCAGATCACACTTTGGACCACTAGACAAAGGGCCAAACCCTACAGATCACACTTCGTATCGCTAGACAAAGGGTCGAACCCTACATATCATGCTTTAGACCACTGGGTAAAAGGCCGAACATGCAGAACACCCTCTAGACTGTTGGATAAAACACTGAATCGCACAGATCATGCTTCAGACCACTGGATAAAGGGTCGAACCCTGCAGATCATGCTTCAGACTGTTGACAAAGGGCCAAACCCTACAAATCACGCTTTGGATCGCTAGACAGAGGGTCAAACCTTGTGGAACACCCTTCAGACCGTTGGACAAAGGGTCGAATCATAGAGCACCCTTCAGACTACTAGACAAAAGGACGTACCCTCACATAAAATATTTGAGCTCCAATTTCAATGTTTGAATAGGTGTTCTTAGGGTTTTTGGCCCTTCTGAGCGCAATGGCAAGGCCATATTCGACCCAAACTGCTCTGAAATGGTGGCTCCTCATTAGATTTGGTAACGAATCTCTAACTTCAAATCCTCACATATCTGGCTTTTGATGTCCAAATGGGACAAAACAAAAGACAAACCTGATTATCTTGGTTGATATGGACTCAATGGTGAGCTAAGTAAGCTCCAAAAAACCTGCAACTAGCAAGTCAAAATAAGAACCCCCCAAAAAACTAGAGTTTTCTCCACACTTTTCTGATTCTCTAGGTCATCTAAAGATACAGGAGAAAAGCATACTCATGTGCTTTGAAAATAATAGCCATACACTCTTAGATTTCTAAGAAAAATGCTAACCCACAACTCACAACCACTCTGATACCATGTAAGATTACTACCCAAGAATGCAAGTGATTGAGAGAAAGCAAAACATAAATCACATATGAGCCAAATAAATTATATTCAACTCAAGAGAATGCAAAGAAATATAATAGAATGGGGTTGGATTACTCATATGAGATTAAGAGGTGGGTATATATAGGATATTCCACCTAAGAGACTAAAAACACAACCAATATGGGATAAAGTGAAAAAGTCCCTAAGTAAACTTAACCTAGTGTGAAAAGAGCTAAAGTGGAGAACAAGCTAAGAAAGAGCTAAAAAACAAAGTAACCCTATTCACACTAACAAGACAACCTAACTGAAAGAATGGAATAGAGGAAACCTACCGCAAATTATCGAAGACATTGAGAAGACCAATCATGGATATTCCTATTAAGTTACCAGTATTTGAGAAGGACACTACTGAAGCAACATAGTACATTTTTATTTTGGAGTCTATTTGGAATCAAAATGGGATAACAAAGAATCAAATCAAGTCGTTTGACTTCATAGGCACCTTGCAGAATGAAGCATTGAAGTGGTATAGGAAGACATGTCCAAAAAGTGATAAGGAATGGGATGAAATCAAGCAACTATTCTTAGAGAATTTTGGAGTTCTGGATATTCCTATAGAAGGGGTCAATAAGATGAGAGATTTGATGCAATTGGATAAAGAATCAATAAAGGAATTTGATAAAAGATTCAAGGAGACGACTAGGAAGTTAGAGGAACCACTAATTGAGAAGCAAAAGATAGAATTGTTCATTTTTGGAATAAGCCCTAAAATAAGATCCGCCTTGGATGGAAGAACATTTGCAATATATGTGGAAGAAGTGACACTAGCCTGTCAGGTAGAATCTCAATCCTGGCTCAAACAAGACAAGATGAAGGAAAACCTAAAAATGGAGAAGTTGAAATTGGAATTAGTGAAATTAAAGCTAAGACAAGAGATTTTGGCCAAGCCGGAGGAGAATACACAGAAGCAAAGACCTAATATTTGGTGCTCATACTGTACAAGGGAAGGTCACTTGAGAAATGAATGCCCTAGAATAAAAGATGAAAGGCAAGCTACCACAATGAAGCTAGACATCAAAACAACAACAAAAAGAATAATTATAGTATAATGCAGATTGTGCAGAGAATGGGATGACCATGAAACACCAGATTGTCCTTCACAAAACTTCAGAAGGAAAAGAAATATTGATAATGAAGAAGATGAAACATGGTACAATGGAAATAACACAAACTCGACGGAGAGCAACAACATGACATATGTGAAAGGCATAGTAGAAAGAAACACATATGACCAAGGATACAAGCAACCAAATTGGAGAAACCAAAGGAATGTCAATGAAATACAAAATTCAAACTCTAGTGGTCCATCTTATGGGAATAGCTACAATAATGATGATAGAGAGCAGTTTGGAGGCTATAGAGGGGCCAAGGCCATGGAAGAGGTCAAAGAAGGAGATAGGATGCCACATGTTTCAAATGCAGTAAGCTAGGACACTTTGCTATTGAATGTTGGGGAGACAGAAAAACACAATGTTCATTCTGTAGCAGTACATAGCATGACCTATTTTCTTGTGATAAAGAACAATAATACTTCTAGATTGCACCACCATAATCTAAGAGTGATGAGTTACAGAACCTGAATACACAAAAAGGGGATAGGATCGTAAGAAGGGAACCTAAGGGTCAAGGAGCAAGAACTTGCCAGAAGAACAACAGGGAGGAAACCGTCACATCTTCAATAGAATCTATAGAAGAAGAGTATTACCAGAGAAGTAAGTCAAAAAATATATGAAAAGATAGAAGAAGATTGAAGGAGAAATTTGTGGTACTGAAAAAACAAGGAACAAATACTAGAAGACATTACACCATTGAGATAGAAGAGGAAGACAATGAGGAGGAAGAATAATTTGTTCCTACTAAGAAACAACACGAGGAAGTTTTGTAGGAAGCTAAAAAAAAAATAAGGAGCAAGAAAAGGAGAAACAATACAATCAATTTTTCACCAAAGAAGAAGTGGAAGCTCTCAAGCAGTTAGCTTAATTGACACAACAACACAGACTCATTGAGAAACTTAAGTAATTTTCTAAATACTGGAATAAGAAGCAAGGTCAAAAGAGCCAACTCTAGAGGATGGAAAGGATAGATAGAGCATGGAAGAAAAAGCCACTTATGGTGGACGTTCATATAAATCACAAAAAAGTTTGCAATGTCATGATAGATCTAGGAGCAGATGTCAACATATTGACAAAGAATCTTTGGGAACAGTTAGGAAGACCTAAACTAACAAAGACAACTTACAATATAATCTTGGCAGATGAATCTAATATGTAGACAATTGGAACATGGAAACAAGTGGAAGTTAACCTAATGGGGGTCAAACAAGTCTTAAACTTTATCGTTGTAGCCGTGAAGGATCAAGGGGAAGCTTTTAATGCACTTTTGGGTTTGAGATGGTTTGTAGATGCAAACGGTATCATAGAGTCCCAGAAAGAAGAGCTATGATTTGTTAATGATAACAAAATTTTCAATATTCCTTTGGGATCATCAATGGAAGAAGCATACATAGAAGAAGTCAATCAGGCAGAAGATAGTGATAAGGATTCAAAGAATATCTACACAATTTCTAGGTTGGATGCGGAAGAAACAACAAAAGAGCCCAACCCTGAGGGAGAATTGGAGATAGAGGATGATAAATACAACACAATTAGTGAGGAATTTATAGAAGTTTGGTTGAGAGAAGAGCTAAAACTAAAAACACATAAAATGGTTGTTTACCAGAGGATATTCATGTTGCAAGTATGTGCTATCAGTGTTTTCATTGATGTCAACAAGCTTGTGTTGTCATTGGTGTCAACTATGTCAAGAGTATGAGTTAAGAAATTATGCAAGAGTATGAGTAGTTTGTGTTGCGCAGAGATTAGAGATAAGGTTGAGCAGAGTTGAGGATGTTGTAATGATATGAGCTATTTAATTAAGTTGCCTTAGGTGATTTGGTTGCTTTGTAGAAGTGATGAAGATGTTAGGAATATGCTTCTGTTGGTTGGTTTCCAAGTGCTTTGGAGAAAATTTGATTAATAAAGGAAACAGTCTGTTGAAGATGTGTCCTGACTTAACAAAGTAATGTTTTGGTTTTGCTCCACATTTCTTCCTTATTGAAGATCTACTTTTGTGGTTTGAATATGTTGTTTAGAGGTGTTAAGAGATGTTATGATCCAGATTTTGTGCTCCAGTTCATTGTGCAAAGAAAGTTGTGCTCACCAGTGTGTGGGCTGTGTTTCTAGGTTGTGCAAAGGTGTTTAGGAGAAATTGTTTTGCTCCACATTTCTAGATTTATGCTTATAAGGTCTATATATTTCTTCAGTTCAAGTGGTTCATGGTTTGGTTCTCTGCAAGTTCATTTCTTGAGTTGTAGTTGATGACAAAGTAATCTAAGTGCTCTGGTGTGAACTTTATTCAGGTAAAAGATGTTGCAAAGATTTTTTTGGTTTTCAAGTGCTTGTGGATGTTTCTAGATCATGTTCAAGCTTGGTGTGTGGTCTGCATGTCATCTTTTGGTTTTGAGGAAGCGTGCACTTAAAAGTCCATAGTGTTAACACAAGTTTGGTTGACTTGGTTGTTTACACTAATTGTGGTTGTGCTTCGTTGATTATGGAAGCATGGAATAATGTGTAAGAGTGGATTTAGGTCTTTGCTAAGGTGTGATGTGGTCTACATTCATTCCTTTCCTCCGCGGGAATGTTTTAGTCCAGACCTGATTTGAATTTTCCAGGTTAAGATGTGTTGCCAACCTTGGAGAATATTTTTAAGGTTGATGATGGTATAAATAAGTGTCAAGGATTCGTGACTGGATGTATGCATGATGAATATGATGCATGTGATGTGAATTTGATTAGTGCAATAAGAGCTTTCATGTGTTAGGCTACCGGATGTGGTGAACAGAAGGTGTCCACTATTTTTCAGTGTTGCTGTGAAGATGATGTTTGTGTTGTGGTGAATATTGAGCTTCATTGGAATTGTACTCCATGCATAGGTTAGATGTAATTATATCAATTCATCCCTGGTAGTGAGACTCCTCTTCTATCTCTTTCTTCTGGATAGTGAGTCCTTTGGCAATGAGACTTTTTATTTGTTTCTTCTGGGTAGTGAGCCTTTTGTAATTCGACGTTGCTACTACTTTATATTGTGAGCTAATCCTCATTGTGGTTTTTCCCTTCTTGGGTTTTCCACGTAAAATCTAGTGTTGTCTTGTGTTTGGCATTGTTATGATTCAGTTTCTGTTATTTTCTTTTCATGCTTAACCATCATAACAAGTTTAAAGGTTAATGTGGATCTGAATGTTTGTGAGGGTTTGAATTTTTTGATACAACTAATTCACCCCCCTTTCAGTTGTCTTGTGCATTCAATAATTCATGGTCAAGATTGGCGAGGAAGACATATCGCAATCCTCCACACTTCATCAAAACTCACCAGAGATCACATGCGGCGCATCTATGAGGATATAAAAGATATGGATCAAATACCTCACCGGGTAAGTCACATTTTGAAAGGGATTTCACATATTAAGTTACCTAGGATTTCAAGAGTACAGAATCTACATACATATCTAGCAGAAATGGGGATAGTTTTTTAGATGAAGACATAAGATTACAGGTTGTACAACACACATTGGTATACAATGCCACAAATTGGTGGAACACACACAAAGACACATTCAATCGATGGACAACATTCAAAATACTCATCAAGACAAGATCTTTTCCAAAAGAAGGAGAATATGACATCATACCCAAATACTTAGGTCAAATCTCACCACAAGAACATTTACCCATGTGTACAATGGTATGGAGAGAAAGAAATGAATATAATGAGATATTGTATATCCATTTATTTTATTGGACACTATCGCCAATTGGACAAACATGGTATATAAATCAGGAACGAAGGAAAGAAACTAAATATTGGGAAGAGATGCAAAAGGACTTCATTCACACATTCTCATTCTTTAGTCTAGACAAGAATATACACACAACACTCCTCAGAATCCAAGAGATCATCTTTCAACAAGATGTGAAAGAAGAAGAAGCAAAACTGGAACAAAGCTCACCACTTGCAAGAATAGAAGGCATATGGAAAATCATAGAATAGATGGATAAAAAATCATATCTAGAGAAACATAAATGCTACAAAACAACACAACAAGAGGATGAATAGAGTACGGAATGTAAATAAAGATTGAGCAAGGAGAAAGAAAGCTGGCAGAATCAAGAACTATCAAGGAGAAATACTATAATAAGCCCATCCATCTAAGGGAAGAGAACATTTCCAAAGAAGGAAATCCCAAGCTGGCCAAAATAGGAGACTATTGGGATGAGAAGGTAGTGGCGCAAGTGGCATAAATTTTGTTTAAGTATGAAGATTTGTTTCCTAGAAAATTCATAGAGATGAAGGGAATCAAAGAGGAGGCTAAAACAATGAAAATTCAATTAAAAGAAGGCAATGAAACAATCAAGGAAAGACCATATAGATTGAATCCAAACATGAAGAAAAGAATTAAAGCAAAACTTGATAAGATGCTCAAAGTAGGGATCATAAAACCAGTGGAGGAAGCAGAATGGATCAATCCAATGGTAGTACAAAATAAGAAAATAATAGAAATCAGGATCTGCAGAGACTATAGAGAATTGAATAAAGCTTGTCTCATGATCCTTTCCCTACACCATTCACAGAGGAAATCTTGGAATCAGTTGTTGGCAAGGAGATTTACTCCTTCATAGATGGATTCTTTTGATACCACCAGGTAAAAACTAAAGAAGAGGACCAACCTAAAACAACATTTGCCTCAGAACTAGAATCTTTCATGTATACTGTTATGCCAATTGCATTGAAAAGTACACCTACAATATTCAGTAGAATCATGGTAAATGCATTCAAGGAGTTTATACATGATTTCCTAGAAGTCTATTTGGATGATTGGATTGTATTTGGACTAGTAAAAGGTCACACATAGACATTAAGGTTGATGTTGAATAAGTGCAAAAGCTTGCAAATCTCCCTGAACTTGAAGAAATGTACTTTTGTGGTACTGTTTGGAACACTACTGAGTCATATAATATGCAAAGAAGGCTTGATGGTTGATCCCCTAAAACTTGAAATTATTCAAAACTTACCACCACCAAAAACTACATTTGACGTCAAAGTATTCCTAGGATATATCGGTTACCACTGCAAGTTTATCAAGAATTATGCAGCCATCTCAGCACCTATAGAAGAACTATTGAAAAAAAATAGGGCAAAAGTATTACTTGGAATGAGTAGCACCAAAAGGCATTTGACACATTGAAACAAAAGATAGCAGAAGCACCCATACTCATATTTCTGGATTGGGATAACACATTCCATGTTCATGTCGATGCATTAGGGATTGCAGTGGGAGCAGTACTTACTCAACCTAAAGGTTCTAAGGATCATCCTATAGCATTTGCAAGAAGGAAGTTGTAAAAAGTAGAAAAGAATTATACCACAACTAAAAGGGAAGCCCTAGCAATGGTATATGCATTACAAAAGTTCAGACATTACTTCTTGTTGATACATTTTGTATTCTACACTAACCATGAACCATTGACATATCTACTCAACAAACCAATCATTCAAAGAAGAATTTACTAACAGCTACTCTTGTTTCAGGAATTTGAATTCTCAATCATAGTGAAACCGGGAAAGCACAATCAGGGACTAGACTACTTGTCTATAACTGAGATAGGGGAAGATCCGGAAGTACAGGAAGAAGAACTACCTAGCGCAAATCTTTTCAAAGTAAATGCTATACCAGAAGAACTGAAAGATATAGCATACCTATTGGCTACATGTGAACCTCTAGCAAAGATGTCAGCACAAGAAAGATAAAACCTAATGCGGATGTCTTTTCTGTATACATTGATTGAAGGAGAGCTACATATCCAAGGAAAGGATAATATTATCAGAAGGGTAGTGTATGAACATGAAAGAGAAGAAATTCTAAGAGAAGCACATGAAGGGATAGCAGGAGGGCATAATGTTAGAGAGATGACAACAAGAAAAATCAAACTAGCCAGGTTATGGTGGCCTACACTTTTCAAAGATGCAAAGAGATATGTTAAGAATTGTGATGTATGTCAAAGAACAAGGAGACCTACCGTAAGAGATGAAATGCCATTAAGGCCAGTTCCAACACAATTATCTTTTTAGAAATGGGTTATTGATTTCACTGGACCTATAGATCCACTAGCAAAGCAGTCAAAATCTAGATTCATCATTATCGGAGTGGAATATCTGACTAAGTGGGTTAACGCACAAACAACTAAATATTGCATTGCAAAAACTACCACCAAATTCATCTATGAGAATATACTTACTAGATTTAGTTGTCCATTGAGTATAACCAACAATCAAGGTAAACATTTTGTAAACAAGATGATTTCAAAACTATTAGACAATTTCATGATAACACACAACAAGAGTTCACCATATCATCCACAAGAAAATGGAGAAAGTGAAGCCTTGAATAAGATCATTGGGGTAGCATTAACAAAGATGTGCAATGGGAACAAGATAGACTAGGATCGAAAAGTACCTGCAGTACTTGGGCATATAGAACAACTTTCAAAAGAACCACTAAGTTCACCCCCCATGAATTGGTGTATTGAATAGATGCTACAATACTGGCACACTTCATATTGTCAAACTTTCACATAGCACAGACTATCAAGCTGGGTGAAGAAGACTCTCTCACACAAAGGATTGAAGAATTAAAGAAAATGGATGAGGACAAATTGATGGCAACATATAATGTGAACTTAGAAAGGAAAAGACAGAAATCCCAACATGATAGAAACTTGAGTAATAAGACATTCAAGGAAGGTGACCTAGAAGTCCTATATGATAGAAAACTTAAGAAGCAGGGGAAACTAAAAATAGGGTGGTTAGGACAATTTTACATTGAAGAAATTGTAGATTATGGTGCAGTCAAACTAAAAAACATGGAGGGCCAAATATCAACTGGCTATGTCGATGGTGCCAGACTCAAGAAATATTTTTCAACCAAAGCAGAGCATGTCTTGATAACAAAACATAGTTTTGAAGGGTGGATGATGTTAGCACGATACAGGGCATGGAGCAGAGCTGACTGGAAGCTAGCGCATACATCATGCGGAGGCTAGAAGCTGACTTAAGACACTAAAGGACACATCCCTATATGTAATAGATACAATATATATGTAGGATAGGATAAGTAAGATAGAATATAGGAGAAGTCAGATAAAGCATGTATGTAGTATGATGAGGCAGAGACTTATACGTGTCGAATAATGGATGTATGATGTTTGGATGTTATATATATATATATATGGAAATCTATTGGTATCTGATAATTCATTGGTGTCTTATTGTTATGATATGTTTATGATACTATGCATATGTTATTCTTGGTATTTTGCTATTAATCTCTAACTACTTGAACGAGGTACAAACTAACTACAAAGACTTGGCTTTGGACTGGATCTCTGGATTGGTATCCCTCCCCATTTCTTGCCAATAGTCCCTAAGCCTTATATTCATCTTTTTGTTTTGATTTGACCTTTCCCTAGTGTTTTTCAGCCATTCTCGCCTGTAGGAGCCCTCTAGAGGACCTCCCAAGCCATCTCTAGCTTTTAGTTTTTAGTTTTGGTTAACCAATCCAAATCTCCCCCTATTACTTCAAGATCTCCCCCAGGACATTTGACTTTTGCAAGTGGAGATTTGGATTTTGACCCCCTTTCGACTAGTTTCCAGAGGCAGTTCACCTCCTTTTCCCCTAACTAGCAATCTCCAAATTCACTTTCCACCCTAGGAACTCCCCTTTGTGGGTCTCCCATGGGTCTTCCTAGGTGACCTAGACTGATGAAAGGGGTGACCCATGGGTGACCCTATCATTTTTCCAACCGCGAAAGAACTTGGGTTTTTGACTCAAAAAAGCTTCGTTTTGACCCATTTTTCTTCCTATTTGCATGAGTTTTTGGTCTAAACATAGAGTTAGATATTCCAAGCCTCCAAGCATGCATAATTAGCTCCTTTTTATCTCAACTTGTCAACTCATACATTCTTGTTAACTCCATTTCTTCTTTAGTGATAAGCTATATTGGCTTGATCACTCCTTAATTAGCCCAGATCACTCCTTGGTCTTCTGAGTTAACTCTCCAATCAAGGGAGTTAACTTTCCATCCTCTCCCACCTCTCTTAGCCTCTTTTAACCTATACATACCCCCTCCCTCAAGTACAAAGAGAGGCAATTTCATTTGTGCATCTAGTCTTTGCAGGTTTTGCTCTCCAACTAGCATCCATATGCTCATACAGGACATTCAAGCCTTTTGCTTTATTGTTATTTCATCCTAGCTTTACTAAAAGCTTCATATCGCATCGATACGCTACCCAAATCGTAAGCCATAGAGCTCACAAGCTCACATTGAGCTCATGTTCAAGCTTTCAAAAGCTCTTTTCACATTCCCTTTCCTATTGTTGCCAAGAGGATATCCCTGCTGTTGTAAAAGGACAAAGAGGTGGTTGACACAAGGATTTATGAGGGTAGTGGAGGTTCACGTGTCTCGTATTCTAGGTTCTGGTGTAAAATCTCAATTTTCTCTTGGGAATAGTAATTTCGTATTGCAATTTCCTTGACAGGCTAAATAGGATTTACATTGTTAGATTAGTTTGCTTTCAAAGTAATTTCATTTTCCTAGAGTAGTTGTTCCAAAAATCCAGAAAACCAAACAAAAACATAGATCAGATTGCATTAGTTAACTACATACTAGATTGCATACATATTTCAATTCCTAGATTAGAAAAAGCACTTTATTTCCATAAATATCTAAAAAAGCACAAAAATATTGTTTTGCACTCATATAGGCTTGCATGCATTCAAAAAGCAAAAAAAGCATAAAAACATTAGTATCACAAGATGATCACAAACCCTTGATTCAAAAACAAGGTCAAGTTAAGTCAACATTGGTCAAACCCTTGATTCCAACATAAGGTCAACACAAAGTCAAACCTTAGGTCAAACAAACCCTAAGTCAAATCAAGGTTAAACTTCAATCAACTCTTTCTCGATTCGGGCTCACGAATGTGCCTTGGGATTACAAGCGAGTGGGTGAGGGAAATCCTCAAAGAGATTGAGGAAATTTACCCTAGACCACAACACAATCAACAAATGATTCAGGAAAAACACAGGTTAAGGATATTCCAAACACAATTCATCATCCAACAATTTGAAGAACAACTCCAACTTAACAAAAGTATCAACAAGATCAATCATCAACCTACACAGTGTTGGAATCTTTGGAATCCAAATAGAAGAACAATGACTAGTGACCCTTCAGGTCATATAGTTATTTCAACAATAACAATCACAGAACATTAGATTAGGTCAACACATAAGAAAGGCCCCAGGACCAGCCAACCACTCTCTATGAAGTCCAACTCTCAAGCAAGCCAGATCACCCCCGTGTCTCGCCTCCTCTCGACTAGCTACTTTCACGAGAGCAAGAGTGACGTGGAGGTTCACCTCATGGTAAGGAGAGGGGTCCGTGTGCTCACCAAAGTTGACTCAACTGCCCTAGGCTACCGAGTCATGTTTTTGAGTGTACATATTTTGGTGAACTTGACGGGAAGAGCAAAAAATTTTGTTGTGCTTTTTGCATGTCCTTGCAGTGTCTAACCATTCTTTCTTTTGCAACCGTCCTCGTTGTCTTTGCTGCTTTTGCTCCTACCATCTTCACCTTCGCTCATTCCATTTATTCTATGGTGTTTACGATATCTCCAAATACAAGGAACTAGACTTGAACTTAGAGAATATTCCTTTAAGGGAGCTTGAAACTCCCCCTTTCGACAGGTATGTGCGACCTGATCCAAATGCACCAGTCTCTAACTATTATAACTATGAAGATTTAGATTATGAACAAGATAGAGGAGAACCTAGACGTTCTCTGTCATTTAACAATCCTGCATGGGAACATAATCCTGTAGTTCCAAACACACCTCATAAAATAAGAAGAATACAAATGAGGTCAGAAGTCCATCGCATGGAGCAACCCTCCACAAGCAATTCAAGTACTCATCTTGAAGATGAAGTAAGAAGACTCAAGAGAAATTTACAAGAGGCCAACGATGCTTAGGAGGCCCTAAAAGTTGCTCTATGAGAAGAGCAATGTGAAAATGCTATTCATGACAACATTCGAAATGAGATCCCTAGAAACGAGGAAGTGTTGAGAGGTCCTACACCTATAGATCTCATTGCAAAACTAGTCCAAATAATTAGGACTTTGGAAGTAAAGCAATACTTCCCAGATAGAAGACATAAATCACATGAACACATTAGAGTCAAGCAAGACCAGGGGGCATCTCAGAATCCCCCTTACTTCAACTACTACTCACAAAATGGGAGTAATGAAATGTTCCCAAATGAGAATCCTCTTATTCAAAACACCCAAACAATATAGGGAAATCAAGCAAATCAAGCAATGGCATTGGGTTATCAAATCCCACCCATGGGGTTAATGATGTCAACTCCATAGTTGCAAAGTGCCTTCTTGGGCACATACTTGGAGTATTTAAAAGAGTTTCTTGATGTGGCTATAAGAAGTGTTCCATTGCCATGACCATTACCAAATCTCCCGAAGTTCAAAGGACAAGGAGACCCTAACTCACACATCAAGGCATATACAATCGCTATAAGAGAACTCCTCCCTTGGGATGGGGTCATCGCAGAAATCTTCCCAAAGACACTAGAAGGAATATCCCTGGATTGGTATTATCACCTGCTAGAGGCCTCAATACACTCATTCAAATAGTTAATAGGAGAGTTTGTCATGGATTTTGACATGAACAAACTCATAAAGACAGGGATCTGAGAATTTTTTACCATGAAACGAGAACCTAACGAGTTGGTGGCCCATTTCATCACTCGATGGAGACAATTTCTCTATTCTTCAACAAGTGCTCTGAATATGGATCATTGCGAGTTGTGTGATCTCTTCCTACATGCTTTAAACATGGATACAAGGGAAGAAGTTCAAAAACTGCTTTACAAGTCTTATGAAGAAGCTTTAGAAAGTGCCTTACGAATTGACCAAGCAACCATTGACAGTGGCCGAAGAACATATGACACCAATGTAAAACTCAAAGTCTCAAAGGGCACTAAGAAGAATGCCTCAAACATATCAATAGATAAAGGCATCAATGTCATAAGAAATTCGCCCAACAATGATAAATTGTGTCAAAAAGGAAATCAGGGACCAAGTTGTTTCTCTTACGATCCTAACACATACTGTTGGTTCCATGGAATGAAAGGTCATAATATGAAGGCTTGTTATGGGTACAACAAAGCTATTTCAAAGCTTACCTCTGAGAAACAACAAAAGTTCTTCGTTTTCTTACAGTCCCAAAGAAAAGAGAAAGAGCCTCAAAATAGAAAAGGGAATACCCATCAAAGAAGTTTGAATCATGTGGAACTAAATCAAGAAGTATTTGTGATCCAAGAAACAAAACGATAGATCAAATGAAAAATGTTTTCTCGCAAGTAGTAAACTTGTTAAAAACTTCCCCTTTATATTAAAAAACCTTCTTGGAAGTATTAGAAGTGCGATGTTCAACACAAGAAGAATTGACCCCCTTTATGTTCAACACCACAAGACTTTTAAAAGATGAGGGAAATAAGAACAAAGATTCACCGTTATACATATAGGTTTAGGTTGAAGAGGTTATCATAAAGAGAGTAATAGTGTATGAAGGATCAATGGTCAACATCTTACCAATTTCCTTTCTACGAAGAGGGGGATATAGTAAAACAGGCATAAAACAACAAACTACCATATTAAGGATATACGATAGTTAAGACATCCAAACAATTGGAAAAATCAATTTACCACTTACTTTAGGACCCAAGATAGTTCCAACAGGCTTCTATGTCGTCAAAAAGGAGACCAATTACAACACAATTCTTGGAAGACCCTGGGTTCAAGACATGAAGGCCGTCACCTCCACATTGTTTCAAGAAATCCACTTTCATCACTTGGGAAAAACACATATTGTAAAGGTGGATCCTGATCCTTTCATTGTCTATAGGAAGGAGCAAGAAGAAAGAGATAAAAAGTCAAACATACAGGAGAAGACAATAGGAGAAACATAGGAAATTGTAAATACCCTCAACATATCGTATCAAAATTTGGATCACTTCAAAGAGTTTCCCTTTGATCCCCACACTACGAAGTCTCATACCCCATTCGGCTTAGCAACCATTCCTTGCATGAATTATTATGACGTCAAAAATCTCTCAATTTGGACAATAGAAATCATTGAAGAAGGGGAAGAGAAGGAAGAAAAGCAAAAATCAACTTATGAATTCAAGTAAACTTCAAAATCGTAAGATATTCAAGATTTATGGACTCTCCACTTTGACAGAGCATGTTGTAAAATAGGGGTAGGGGTAGGAATAATTCTCACCTCACCAATGGGGAAAGTTCTCCCCTTTGCATTTAGACTCAACTTCTTCTGCACAAATAACATCATCGAATATGAAGCTCTATCCTTAGGAGTTATGCTGGCCATGAGAATGGGAATCAAGAAGATCTCTACCTTTGGGGACTCCTAGCTTGTAATCAATCAAGTTGCAAAAAACTACAAAACAAAATTAGAATGACTACGGCCATACAAAGAAACCATTAGAAAGTTGGTTCAATTCTTTGACTTCTTTTCCATAAGAGCCATACCCAGGAAAGAAAACCAAGTCACAAACTCAATGGGCACCTCAACTGCCTTGTTCTCACCCCAAACTCAAATCCATAATTTAGAGTTCATTGTGTCAATTCAAGGAGAACCATAATTGGAAAGTGAAGAGTTACCAAACATTTTAGACTATGCCGCAGATTGAATGGAAAAGCCAACCTGAGAATATGTTGAGAACAATGAAGCCATCCTAGAGTATTTACATGCTAATGATGGGCTCTCCAAAGTGTATCATAAGAAAGGATACATGCTTCTTCCTCATCTAGATGATTATTTCAAAAATGAGAAAGAAATCCTCCAAGTTGACAGAAATTTAGACTTACCACCTATGCCTCAAAAATTTGAAGGATGCTGAAGAGTTGGAAGAGTACACTGAGTTCCTTATCAAATACGTTGACGTCTTCACTTGGACATATTCAGACATGTTGGGGCTAGACTCAAATATCATAGTACATAACCTAGTGACGAAGCCTAATGCAAAGCCCATAAAGCAAAAGTTGAGACCCATGAAACCTCAGGTAGCTGAAATTATGGTGAAAGAAGAACTGAAGAAATTGTTAAATGTAGGTTTTATCAAACCAATGGACTATTTAAATTGGGTGTAAAACATCATCCCGGTCTTAAAGAAGAACGGTTTTTTTTGGATATGTCCTGATTTTAGAGACATAAATCAAGCTTGTCCAAAAGACGACTTCTCCATGCCATCTATTGATCAAATTGTTGATTCAACCGCGGGATATGAAGTACTTTCCCTCATGGATGGGTTCTTAGGATACAACCAAATCAAGATCTAGGAAACTGATCAAAACAAAATGACATTCACAACCCCTTGGGGAACCTTATGCTATGTGGTTATGTTGTTTGGGTTGAAGAATCTTGGGGCTACCTATCAAAGTGCAATGACACACATCTTCCATGATTACATTCACAAAATAGCGGATACATATGTTGAGGATCTCGTGGAAAAATCTAGACAAAGATCAACGCACATAGAGGATCTTCGCAAAATTTTCACTAGACTGTGAAAATACAAAGTAAGACTAATTTCTGAGAAGTGTGTTTTCGGGGTTACAACAAGCAATTTGTTGGGTTTCATAGTTTCACAAAGAGGAATAGATATGGATCTAGCCAAAGTTAAAGTGATTTTAAACACGACTCTGCTAACTAGTGAGATAGCAGTAAGGACTTTCTTGGGACAATTAGGTGCGATCAGGCATTTCATACTGGATATGACTTTCAAAATTCACCCAATTAATCAACTATTGAAGAAACAAGTTGACATAACTTGGACTGTAGATTGTCAAAATGTGTTTGAGAAAGTAAAGAAATTCTTGTTGGCTCCACCTACACTAATTCCACCAAGGCATGATAAGCCTTTCATCTTGTATTTTAGGGTCACCAACATTTCCATAGCATGTATATTAGCTCAAAAAGATGATGATGGAAGGGAAAGAGTGATATACTTCATAAGTCAAACCTTGTTGGAGTATGAGAATAACTACACTCAAGCCAAAAAGGAGTGTTTGGCCATAGTTTTCACAACTCAGAGACTACGACATTACATGCTGAACCAAGAAACTAGAGTCATTATACGATTTGAATAGTTGAGAACGTTCCTAAACCAACAAATGTTGTCAAGAAGGGCAGGGTGATTTGTGACATTATTAAGCATCTTTGAACTAACATACGTTAATAAATAATCAATCAAAGGACAAGTAATAGCAGATTGGTTGGCAGACAACTCGACTCCTCAAGAGGAGCCCATAAACAAAGACTTCCTTGATGAAGTGATCTACGCGATCGATCTTGAGAAATACGCTGTTTCATATTGGTATAGAGATATTCTGAGCTATATAGCAAACAAAACTTACCCAGAGAATATGAATCCATTGGGGAAAAGGCATTTATGCATCCTTGCCACAAGGTATGTATTGATTGATAACATGTTATATCGAAGAGCATTGGACGATATGTTACTTCGGTGTGTCGATAAAGAAAAAGCACATAAGATCTTGGAAGAATGCAATAGTGGAATTTGTGGTGGATATTTTTGTGGTCACACCACATCAAGAAAGACACATCGGATAGGATATTTCTGGCCATGTTTAGAGGGAGACATAATCAAATTCGTGAAAAGATGCCTAAAATGTCAGGCTTACGCACATGTTCATCACACACCAACAAGAGATTTACAACCCATAGTTACCCCTTGATAATTTTCAACTTGGGGTTTGGACCTGGTGGGAAAGATCTCCCCACCATCAACTGATGGACATCTATACATCATCACAACAACAAAATATTTCACCAAATGGGTGGAGGCCATGTGTCTCACAATAGTTTCAAGGATAGTGATTGCAAAGTTCATATTGAACTAGATCATATGCAGATTTGGGATTCCCCAAGTGATAGTGATAGATATTGTATCATCATTCAAAAATCCGCAAGTGCGAGAATTGTGTGAAATATTTCATATTAATCATAACTCAGCATCAGTTTGCTATCCTCAAGGGAATGGACAAGTAGAGGTGACAAACAAAACATTAAAATCGATATTGGTCAATATTGTGAAAGACTCTAAAAGAGACTGGTATCTACAATTATATCCCACTCTTTGGGCTTATAGAATAAGCATGTAGAATCCAATTGGGACTACCCCCTATGCCCCCACTTTTGGGTCAGAAGTGGTCCTACGTTGGAAGTAGAATTACCTAGCCCAAGAGTGGACCCTTACAAGGATTATTGGACAATGAAGAATACCAAGCAGTAAGATTGGCTAAATTAGAAATGATGGATGAAAGATGACTAAGAGTTGTACAAAGACACGACTCTTACCTTGCAAGGGTAAAGAAGCAGTATAACAAGAAGGTTATCCCAAGACCATTTCAAGTGGGAGACTTAGTACTCAAGTCGATAAGAAAGGAAGAGGACACAAGTTCAAACCCAACTGGATAGGTCCCTACATGGTTAAAGAAGATATTGATAATGGTGCCTATCTCTTGTGCACAATGGAAGGTGAGGAATTTGGTGAAACAATTAATGTCTTTCACCTTAAGAAGTATTATGTCTAAAAACATAAAAATCATAAAAATCATAAAGCATAAAAAATCCAATTTTTTTTTCTTTCAAAAATACAAAAAAGTACAAAATCTCAAAAAGATAAAAAAATTGTTTATTGCATTTCAACATCATTATGTCCATCTTTCACTTTAGTGAATGACTCACTCTTGTATTATTTTCATTTCAGTAAGGAGTCTAAGGTTGTCTAGGTGTAGGGCAATCCTTTTAGGTTTTGAGATTCCCCTATTTTCACAGTCACCATTCTTCCCCTTCATTCCCTGTGATTCTAATTAGAGCCTAGCTCTTAGCTTTACACAGATCCCAGTCTCAATGAGTCATGTTGTTAATTCTAAGAAAGTCAATATTCAAACCCATAGTGTTCAAAGGAAGCTTGCAAGTAGATCTTCCCTAGTAAAAAGGAAGTCCAATTGGATTATGAAAACTTTTGGTGGCACTCAGCATCTTATCTTTCCCAACCAAAAATATCAGGAGGATCATAACTCTGAAGGAATCAATCTAAAATATGAGTGAATAAAAAAATGAGTGATGAAAAAAGTGAGAATAGAGAGATCAAATTATTGTATAACCAAAGATTGAAAGCATTCCTTTTCATAATAGTCAAAAATCCAAAAAAATGAGAAAATCAAGTGAGGCATTCCAAAAAATACAAAAAAGAGATAAAATATAAAAAAAGAGTGATAAAGAGAAGATTTCCAAGTGTCCCTTGGGTGGAGATAAATCTAAGCTCGAAGCTTCGAGGGTGACATTCTACCAGAGGAAATAAAAGAAAGAGGTACAAAGCACACACACACACACACTAGCTGAGCAAAGCCAACAATCTATTAGTCTTTAGGGCCATTTTCTACTTAGGGACCCTAATTCATCCCCTTTTTTCCTTTACCCCATGTTTATCTTGCTTGCCATCTATGATCTAAGTTTAGCAAACACTAATAAAATTTGTTGCTTGTCTAAGTTGAAAGCTTGTCAAAATGTATCATCTAGATACGGATCAATGTTTAACCTTTAGCAAAGCCCAAATTCAGAAGCACTCCATCTCCTCCCCATTCCCCACTTGAGTTCTAAATCTTAATCTCACAAAATTGAATAGGTCTCCAACACCAGGATAACTTGCAATCCCCTTAATTGAAAATCATGCTAAAGAGCGGTCATAATATTTGTTTCATATTGCATTCATACCAAAATCAGAAAAAGAGATCCAAAGCAATAAAATTTAGTGTCATAACTCATGACATTCCATAGAAGTAGAATTTTTACCCCAGCATCGCTTTTGTTCTTGCATTTGCATATCGTCCCTTGCATTCACACACACACACACACACATATCCGAAAAGAACTAGAAAACACATCATTGTTATCATGCTTGCATTCCTTGAGTTAAGGGTCTACACAATCAAAAGGTTATAAAAACTTCAAAAATTACACAAGAGATAAGCATTCATAGATAGTGGTAATCATGAAGAGACAGATTTTCATAGACAAATCAAAGGTTCAAAATTTTACAAGAGCTTAGACAAAATGCTCTCAAGAGAAGTAAGGCTCCCCATGCAAGGGGGCACAATTGTGAAACAAATAGGTGAAAGCCTCAGGGATGGCTCCCTCTAATTGAACCATCAGGGCTCCTACTCCTCTACCTCTGAATGACACTAGAGTCTCCATTAGAACTATGGGAATAAGGAATCTTGCTGTGAGCCCAAGAATGAGAAGGACCTTCTGTGCTTTAGCTAGAATGTTGAATCCCAAGATGATCCATCTCTCGAAGAATGGCATTCTCACCCCTAAGGATGAGATTCTCTGATCTCAAAGAAGAATTCTCCTTACACCTGTGGTAGGCAGGAGCAAGGATGTTAGTGTGTTGACCAGCTCTAGTAGGCACTCCAAGATCAATAAGAAGTCACTCTCATGGTAGACCAGTAAAGGACCAATTAAATTAACGGAAGTATCATGAAAGAAGGTCCTCCATTCCTCAACACTACTTGAAAGACAAAGACAAAAGGAATGATGATTCATAATTTTAAGCAAAGAGGGACAATGCAAAATACGAAAACAAAAGTAAAACTTACGAGGATCACCAAATTTCTAGGAGGGATCAAAGCACGCATCTCATCATCAAAAGGAGGAGGTCTAGGACCTGAAGAAGTAGTCCTCAGTATCTCCCCCTCATTAGAGTCAGCCTCTTGGTCATCTCCAACTGAGCCATTGCTTGATCGATCATCTCCCTCAGGAACATAGCCCTCATCAATAGAATCAGAGTCCTCCATGATAACAAATCCTTGGGAAGGAGCTCCTCTCCCTCCCCTCTGTCCACCTCTTGGGGTCCTAGAAGTTTTGGTAATCAAAACCCCAGGAGCCAAAGGAGTCCAAACAACATGTCTCTGGCCGACCTCACCCATCTCCTTGACATACCAGTTTTTAAGTAGGAATTGGGGGCAAGTCCTCTAGAAAGTCATCTCCTAGCTGTTGAAGGACTCGCTTGACATGGTAAGCCTCAACAAAACTATTACGATCATAAATCTTGGAAACGATACGATAATAGTCTCAAATTTGCCTATCATGAGATCAAGTGCCCTCCATATCAACATAAGGATCAAAAATCATATCTGAATTAGTAAGAGTAGCCACAATGCATAATGAAGTATCAAAGTAGCTCACGTGAGCCCATCTAGTGGCTCTCAGAAGTCTATGATCAAGAAGTGGAACCTCCTTCTGATATGGCCTTATGTGCTCATAGATCTAAGTCATGATCAGAGTGGAATGGTTGAACATAAGAGCCCTGCGATAGAAATCTTAGTAAACCATAGCGAGGATGTTATCATCCCATGCAAAAAATGTACCCTACTCAATGCACTGAATGATGGGTGCCCAACACCATCTGAGATGAGCTGAGGCCTTGTCTCCAGATAGCCTTGATACAATCAACCCAATAAGGAAATTCCTCAAGAGAGGAATGCAAATTTGTGATACTGTAGTGAGCTGGACACCTGTCTTCTCCTCGAAATGACTCAACCCCATGATCAAAGCCTAAGATACCTTGTCCTCAGGGGACTCACTAGTAGGTAGAACAAGTGGATGTCCTCTCACAAGGACTCCAAGGATGCGATAAACATCATACAATGTAATAGTCCACTCCCCTGAAACTTGGGGGAACCTGAAGGTGTTCCTATCAGCATCCCAATAGGTTAGAATATCACAACAGATGTGAGAGACAAGATGTACAACTAGAACCTAACAGATCCTCCCCAAGCCTGCCCTCTTTAGGACAACAAGATCATCAAGAGATAAGGAATCGTACATCTCAGATAGCCATAACTGCTCATGGTTAGCATTCCAATGAATGCACATATCCTATCATCAGAGAAGAAATTTTGTTAGATCCCATCAAACTTAGAAAACCCAAAAAAATCATATAACTTACAAAAATTTCACAAAAAACATATAAAACCTTCAAAATTGCAATAAATTGACGAGTTCAGTGTTTAAATTAGACTAAAACAGAGTGTAGTAAATGTCAAGAAGCTTCAAATTTTAGTCAGAAATGAACTAGCTGGGTCACCCCTTTTATCAGATCAAATCTCCCCCAGGTGACTCAGATGTATAATAGGATCTCCCCCAGGCGGCCCTATTGTACAACCAGATCTCCACTGGGCGACCCAGATGTGCAACAGGATCTCCCTCGGGTGACCCTATTGCACATCCAGATCACCATCGAGCAACCCTATTGTTTAGCTAGATCTTCCCTGGGTGACCTGGATTGGCAAAAGGGGCGACCCTGTTTCACCTTCCCTCATGCTAAAAGTGCTCTAAAAATTGCAAATTTTGACTGATTTCAACAAACAAAAGATCAATCCTACTCTAAACGACAAGACAAACACAATGCAACAAGAAAAATTAATAAAAACTGATACTTTCACAAGATTTTCACAAAAATAAAACTAGGGTTTAAAGAAGGGTTTTTGACTGATTGTGCACCTGATTCTCAACAGTGAAAGAAGTAGTGGCCATCTTTGCGATCTCCTGAGCGATATCTTTCCAACAATTGCTTACACAACCAATTCTGTTAGCGTTTCTCTCCATTCACACTAATTTCTCCACTCTTTTCTTCCCTTAACTTAATTTATTTTATGCATTTTTAGACTAGTTGTTGCTTTTATGCATCTTTCGTGCTCTTGTTTAACATGCTTTCATCCTTGTAGATCTCTTTAACAAAGGTAAACAACTAGGAAAATTCATGAATCCATGTTACGTTCGTCATTTTAGTTTTGTAACATGCCTTCTCATATTACTTAAAGTAACTCATAAATGTAGAAGTAAATAAACTTGGTAAACATGAGAGAGAAATTTTTTTATTAAACATTTGCATATTCACAACAAATCAAATACAACTTTCTATGTAATTTCAACCTTGAAATCATAACATAATCAAAGATAGAATCAAGTGAAATCCTTACACTTTTCATTTACAATACATAAACTGTACTTGGCATAAAGAATAGTTTTACCTCATAAATTTGACTATCATTAGTCATGACAAGGAATACACTGCATCTGGAATATTGATATCTATCTTCATGAGTCTTAGTGAGTCATCTGCTACAGAGGGAGAGCATCATTAAAGTGCTTTACCTCCAACCATAGACTGGTGGTCCCCTTCACACCTTCCTATTGGAAGTGGCCCTACCCTTCACGAAGAGAATACATATAAGGATCCAATAGGTTTTTTCCATCTGAGTCCTAGTACTGTGTCCTACATAACTCAATCAATAATACAACTCTAGACCCTTCTAGCTAAGTATGATCATTCTGATTGGTCATGCCATTTGGACACTGTGAACCGACTAACACATGCAGAGATGGATGCATTACTTTGGCCAAAGATTCAATATAAATAGATGTTCACAATTAACATAGTAATGTGTCCACACACCTCTGAATTGACTTGGAGACTATTGCATCCTATAGTTTGATTTTCATCACTTAGAATCTCTAGACATAAACTTGTCTGTACTGTAAATCCATTCAAGTCAATCTGACTTAAAACTAACCCTTAATCTAGGATAAACTTGCAATATAAAGATTTAGGTATTTCTAACCTTTCAAAGAGTCCCTCCTTGCATACTTGCAATGCCCCAGGGTCACCATATTGGTGATGATGTCATTTGATGACCCCTAAATCACATTTTGGTTATGACACCATATTGGTGATGATGTCGTTTGATGACATCTTGGATTGTTATGGTTACCCTCATACATCATGTAGATGCATGGAAAGTTTATTATGGTATAATCATTTTGGCCTTATAATCAAACTCCTTTCTATTATTAATGTATATGTGTTTTGAGTGATTAGGCTGACATCACCCACAGTTAGTGGAATGAGTGGAGGCCATTTTGGATCCACTTAGATCCTCACCCTCATTGTCCACTTGATAATGGCAAGTAATGGACTATGATAAATGAACGAGGCCACGGGGTGGCGAAGTGGGGTAACCGCTTTCCCTTCATGGAGCTCTAAGGTGGTGAGCTTATCGCATGCAAGACATGCAAAAGAGAAGGAAAAATTCTTTTGTGAAGTAATATTTCTAGGTGGTGCTCGGGAGAGGAAGAACAAACGAATATACACCAAGTTCTCTGGAAGAAAACTATTGTCATAGATATTAACAAGTTGGAAATTTGATAATGCTTAGATGACAGCCGTCGATAGGCTGACTCCAATAATCGTATACAATACCTATAGGTATGGTTTGTAAACTTGTAAGACTTCTATCAGTTAGCATGATAACTAAACGTTACCACTGTGTGTGTGTGGTTGATAGTGTCAATGTATAAAAGTTAAACTTGTTGTGATTATTACTCCGTGGTGATTGATGAAGGCCCATGAGGCTGAAGCATTATATAGGTTAATATAATCAAACCCTCAAGGTCTTATACTCTATTTGTATAACTTTGACATTGCATACAATACAGAGAGCACGTCCAAGCCCTTGAGGCCGTATATGAATCTATATTACAAACTTGTAAAACCAGTTGATGGCCAAGTTGTTCGAGTCCCTCGGGCCAAGCTAGGGCTTACTATAGCATGTAAATATGATTGTGTGCTGATATGGCATGGACTGAAATGATTTAATGACAACCTAAAGCTATTATTATTGTGCTCGATCTCACTATGCTCAGTAAATAAAGTGTTTAAAACTATTATGATATGGTATGTGCGTTGGAGAAACGACTTTTGCATGTGGGTCGAGAACCTTTCCCCGAACCATAATGATATCCATCATGAATCTTTAACCAGTGAATGTGCATGGAGAACTTAGCTACCATTCTTGAGAATTACAACCATAGTGATTGACTGCTAAAGTGAAAGGAAGCAAGGTACGCAGAACACACTTCCTACACTAATCTAATGAGGGAAGTAGAGTGCAAATTCTTTCAAATCCTTACAATTACCATGTTATCAACCCAATAACAGAGATATTGCAGCAAACAACATACACATAGAATGGCACAGAAGAAGAGAGAGACAAGATTTAACATGGGGAAAACCCTTTCAGGAGAAAAACCTCACACTCTAAAACCTGCACAATGTATTAACAAATCTAAATGTTGTTTACAATACACTTGCAATGCAAGCTCTCAGGAGTCTTTGACACTCATATCTGGAGGTATTTCGGTAGCATAATAGTACTTGTCAATCACATAATGCAACTCCTCCTCAAAGCACCTGTTTATATAGAAAATGCAAGGCAAAATTGCCTCTATCTTGGAATGGGCATCCAACTTGGCCTCATGGCCCAAAACCCATGCCTATGGAAACTTGGTCAATATTGTAAGATGCTTCTGACACTTGTCCACACACCCCATCCCGAAGAGGTCGCCTATTTCCAAAATGGGCTATGACAGATGCTCTTACGATTGTCATAGAATCTATCATAGCTATCATAACTTACAGCTGTAAGAGAATCTATCATACACAGGCTATAAATAGCATATTCTCTTACAACATGTCATAGTCCACCTTGGGACGCCCAAAGATGCCTTTTTCAAAGATGCTCTTCAACACATGTCTTCACCTGTCATAGAATCTCCTATTTCTGACTCTTACATGTCATAACTTCGTCATAGGAATCTGTCACGACTGTTTCAGTCAATATTCCCTTACACAACATCCAAGATGTCAACACATGGCAAAATATTCTTACCACAAAGTGGGACGCCTATCTCCTCATGTGAGGACAAAATTACAAGTTGTCATCTTCCATGTAGGATGACACACCATTGTGCCACATTCCACAAGATGACAATATGAATTTACAATTTAATTTACAACATAGGTAATAAATAAATAAATACAATAAAAATAATACAAGGAATTACCAAGGTTGAGACACCTTAATTCCCAATATTCTCCCACTTGTTGAACACCTTGTAAGAGCCAATAGGATTAACAGGATTTAATTGCTATAGGCTGAGAGGCCGATAGACTCCGAACACCATCTGAACTTCTCTATGCCCACTGGCTTCGTCAATGCATCTGCAACATTCTTCAAAGTATCTACCTTCTCCAAATTTACCTTCCCATCCTCTACCATGTCTCACATGAAGTGAAGCTATACATCAATATGCTTTGTTCTGGCATGGAAAGTTGGATTCTTCACAAGGCAAATCACACTTTGACTGTCACAACAAATCATAATTTGTCCTGCATCAACACCAATATCTGAACACAATCTCTTAAGCTAAATGGCTTCCTTACAAGCATGAGTTGCTTCCATGTACTTAGCTTCTATTGTGGATAAAGAACCACAGGTTGTCGCTTACTCATCCAACTAATTGCACCACCAAACATAAGGAACACATAAGCACTAGTGGATCTCTTGTTGTCAATGTCACCCACCCAATCAGCATCCACAAATCCACAAATACAAACTGAATGCAGAGGTCCTGTAACATTACCATGATAGCATATGGAATACTCAGAAGTACCCCTCAAATATCTAAACACTCACTTAACTGCATCCCAATGTACCCATCCAAGATTAGCCATAAATCGACTAAGGACTCCCACTGCTTGGGTAATGTCTGGTCTTGTGCAGACCATAGCATACATCAAACTACCAATAGCACTAGCATAAGGTACTATGCTCGTGTCCTCCACCTCAATAGGAGATTTTGGACAATAATTAACAAACAACTTTGTCCCCAATGAAATAGGAACAAACAATGGTTTGCAATCTGCCATGCTGAACCTATCCAACACGGTCTTCACATACTTAATCTGGCTTAACCCAAGTTTTATGTTTGCTCTGTCTCTTCTGATTTCCATTCCCAGAATGTATCTGGCTGCCCCTAAACCTTTCATTTCAAAATTTGCTGACAACTGAGACTTAAAATCAGAGATCATATTCTTACCCTTCCCAATCAGCAACATATCATCAACATATAATGTAACAATGAGAATACAATCATTGTCTAACTTGTAGTACACACAATGATCTGATTTTGATCTCAAAAAACTAATTGACAACACAAAGGCATCAAACTTCAAGTACCACATCCTAGGAGACTACTTTAAACCATACAAAGACTTTTTCAACTTGCAAACCAATTTTTCTTTACCTTTCACTATGTAATGCTCTGGCTGTGACATGTAAATCTCTTCCTCCAAATCACCATGAGGGAAAGTTGTCTTCACATCCATCTGTTCTACCTCTAAGTCATAAGCAGCTGCAAGAGATAACAAAAATCTAATGGATGTCAGCTTTGCAACAGGAGAGAAAATTTCACCATAATCAGTTCCCTCCACTTGTGTGTACCCCTTCGCAACCAATCTAGCCTTGTACTTTTCAACACTGCCATCTGCACTGAATTTCTTCTTGAACACCCATTTGCATCCAACAGGTTTCTGTCCATCAGGCAAAGGCATCAAGTCCCATGTTTTATTCTTTTCCAAAGAAGGCATCTCATCTTCCATGGCCTCCTTCCAGGAACCTGCATCTTTCATGCCCATAGCCTCTTTCATAGTTCTAGGCTCATCAGTGTTAGTAAGTAAAGCAAAAGCACAACTAGAATCAAGCAATGAATAACTAAACCTATCAGGTTGCTTTCTTGTTTGTGTAGACCTCCTTAATAGCTGAGGTTGAGGTTCTGCTTCTTCTTCTAAGCTTTCAGAGCTGCTAGAGCTCTCCTCATCATCAGGTCTCACAGGGTCTGTTTGTTTAGTCTTCTCAGGGGTAGAAGGAAATTGAACCGCATCCTCTTTCTTTTCTGTTTGTTCTGGCTGTAGAACAACGGAAGATGGTGTTAGCTATTTGAAGATTACACTTCATCTATACAACACCTTTTCAGCCATAGGATCCCAAAGCTTGTATCCTTTCACACCGACACCATAACCAATGAAGATACACTTAACAACCTTGTTCTCCAATTTAGACTATTTCTCCCTAGGCACATGTGCATATGCCTCACAACCAAAAACACAAAGACGTCTAATTGAAGGCTTCTTACCAGACCACACCTCCATAGGTGTTTTACCAACAAGAGTTGATGTAGGAGATCTATTTACCGGATAGCAAGTAGTGGCTACAGCTTCAGCCCAAAACTTTTGTTCGAGGCTTGCTCCACTAAGCATACTCCTAGCCTTCTCCATCAATATCCCATTCATCCTCTCTGCAACTCCATTTTGTTGCAGGGTATAAGGAGTTGTCTTATGTCTTTCAATCCCTTGCTCTTTACAGAAATTTTCGAACTCTGCTGAACAAAACTCACCACCGTTATCAGTTCTCAGAGACTTAATCTTTTTACTAGTCTGATTCTCAACAAAAGCTTTAAACTCTTTGAACCGACTAAAGACTTCAGATTTGCTTCTGAGAAAATAAACCCATGTCCTTCTATTATAGTCATCTATGAAAGATACAAAATATACATATTTGGAAATCGAAGGAATATTAACAGGACCAAACACATCAAAGTGAATAAGATCCAATAAACCAGAAGACTTGTGAGAACTAGAGTAAAACTGAACACGGTTTTGCTTTCCATAAATGCAATTTTTGCAAAAGTCAAACTCGAGATTACAATCATTTAACCCCTCAACAAGCTTTTTATTTTTCAGGGTATGCAAACCCTTCTCACCAATGTGGCCATATCTCAAATGCCATAACATAGTCTTTTCAACAGGAAGCTTAACTTCCAAAGCATGTGCACTACCATCAAACTAGTTACAACAAATTTCTTCACTGCTCATTCAGATGGTGGGGATGAAGTGACTGCAACTCTTTTCTTCAAGTTAGAAGAACTATTACATTGTGAAGTGCATGCCTCCAGTTGAAACAGAGTACCTCTCCGAGTACCCTTCGCAAGCACCATAGATCCTCTAGTCATCTTGCATCCATCCTTCGAAAAGACAACCTGCACACCTACATCATTCAACATATAGAAAGCAGGTTTTGTGCTAGGCCTGGGATGTGCATAACCCTAGTGATCCCCTTCATTCGTCCTTCATGGAATCAGATTGAGACTCTTCCATGACCAACAATCTTCAGATGAGAATCGTCACCCAGGTACACTCTTCCACCATCGAACTCTTCATATTTTGTAAACCAGTCTCGATGCGAGGTCATGTGGAATGATCCACCAGAATCAATCAACCACACATCATCAAATGCATGGGTGGCCAGGGCTGCGATGAAGGCATCACCATCATCTTGTGACTTGTCAGAATTTGAATCAGGAGTATTCTTCTTCTTCTTTTTCTTCTCCTCTTTGCATTCCTTTCAGAAATGCCCAGTTTTGCCACAGTTCCAACATAGAGCCTTAGACTTTCTAGGAGATTTGGATCTGCCCTTCTCAGCTTTCTTGTCCTTCTTTTCCCTTGCTCCTTGGGTCTTCCACAAACCACAAGAGCTTCTTTGGCTGCCTCAGAAGACTTTCTCCGCATCTCTTCAGACAACAGCGAAGATACCACTTCATCCATTGTGAAAGTGGATGTGGTACTTCCAATAGCCATCACAAGATGATCCCACAAGTCCAGCAAAGAACAAAGCAAGGTCATACACTGATCCTCCTCCTCCATCTTAACACCAACTGATGTCAATTGAGCAATTAACATGTTGAAGGCATTCAGGTGATTTGCAACATATCCTCCATCCTCCATCTTCAGAGAATACAACTTCTTTCTCAGAAAAAGTTTGTTCACCAGGGATTTAGCCTGATAAACATCACCCAACTTCTTCCAAAGGTATTTTGTGCTCTTCTCCTCATTGACATTTAACAGGACAGAATTAGCTAAACTGAGTCTTATGAGATCCTTAGCCTTCTGATCTTTGAGATCCCAATCAACTTGTGCCATAGCAGCTAGTTTTACACTGGATATGGTTTCCCATAGGTCACGATCAACAAGTAGGTCTTCCATTTTGAGTTTCCACAACTCAAAATTAGTGCCATTAAATTTCTCCACCTCGATTCTTCTGGATGTGCTTGCCATCTCTTTTCCTGCAACAAGATTATAGAATACTCTGCATAGGGCTCCCACTCAAACTAAGATCAGCCCAAAAAACCCCTACCCAACAACTAGAACCAAAGGTGATCAATCTTTGATACCAACTGAAAGAAAGCAAGGTACACAGAACACACTTCCTATGCTAATCTAATGAGGGAAGTAGAGTGCAAATTCTTTCAAATCCTTACAATTACAATGTTATCAACCCAATAACAGAGATATTGCAGCAAACAACATACACATAGAATGACACAGAAGACGAGAGAGACAAGATTTAATGTGGGGAAAACCCTTTCAGGAGAAAAACCCCACACTCCAAAACCTGCACAAAGTATTAAACATTGTTTACAATACTCTTGCAATGCAAGCTCTTAGGAGTCTTCGACACTCGTATCTGGAGGTATTTCAGCAGCATAACAGTACCTGCCAATCACATAATGCAACTCCTCCTCAAAGCACCTGTTTATATAGAAAATATAAGGCAAAATTGCCTCTATCTTGGAATGGGCATCCAACTTGGCCTCATGGCCCAGAACCCATGCCTATGGACACTTGGTCAACATTGTAAGATGCTTCTGACACTTGTCCACACACCCCATCCCAAAGATGTTGCCTATTTCCAAAATGGGCTATGACAGATGCTCTTATGACTCTTACGACCGTCACAGAATCTATCATAGCTATCATAACTTACAGTTGTAAGAGAATCTATCATACACAGGCTATAAATAGTATATTCTCTTACATGTCATAGTCCACCTTGGGGTGCCCAAAGATGCCTTTTTCAAAGATCCTCTTTGACACATGTCTTCACCTGTCATAGAATCTCCTATTTCTGACTCTTACATGTCATAACTTCGTCATAGGAATCTGTCATGACTGTTTCAGTCAATATTTCCTTACACAACATCCAAGATGCTGACACATGGCAAAATATTCCTACCATAAAGTGGGATGCCTATCTCCTCATGTAAGGACAAAATTACAAGTTGTCATCTTCCATGTAGGATGACACATCACCGTGCCACATCCCACAAGATGACATTATGAATTTACAATTTAATTTACAACATAGGCAATAAATAAATAAATACAATGAAAATAATACAAGGAATTACCAAGGTTGAGACACCTTAATTCCCAACATAAAGAAGGTTATTAGGATAATCATAGTGCAGTCCTTAAATTTAAAAGAGTATATGTATCGACTCCTACTTTAGGGAGGGGGGTTTGATAAATGATAGTTAATATTATTACACCAGGGTAGCAATAAATGCATGCCGGGGTTATTGAAGAGTCTGCTCTTCTTGATATTTATTTCTTTTCAAGATTGAAGACTAAGTTTAGTCTAAATCTCTTACTTTATATTGTAAATGAAAACCACTTCCTTCCTAGTGGCTAAACTTTACGAAAGGAGTATAAAATGCTATGAACTCATGTGGTATATGAGTTGGAGTCTTTTTATTTAGATTGTATTATTCGACTATTGTAATATAAGTCTTTGAAGTTATGAACTTGAACATAAACCCCATGGTAAGTAAATGTGAAACTATGAACCTAAGAAGGTCCTAAGTTGGAAAGCTCAATTTGACTGTTGCCATGTTGAAAAATAGAATAAAGTGACGAGGAGTTACAGGTTCCCTATTACAAAAGCAACATAATATATTCAATGTACTCCTATGATAAGAGTTGAATGTCGAAGATTTGGACTAAGGATGAACCGAACTTATTTATCCTAGACCTAAATGAGGGTCAAACTATGAACACTGTAGGATGAGACAACTTCTAAGTCGAGTCAAGGTGGTGGACATATGACTATGTTCACTGTGAAACGTATACGTATGTAAATATTTGGCCAAAGTAATGCATTTGTCTCTGCGTACATTGTTGATCCACAGTGATCCAGATGGCATGATCTTTCCAGTAGTGTCATACATAGTTAGAGAGGATCTATAGTTGTATGACCGTGAAACATCATGAAGGACACAACACCAGATACTTAGATGGCAAAACCTAACGGTTCCTTATATCTATACCTTCCGTGAAGGGTAGGGCCACTTCAAGGTAGGAAATTGTGCAAGGGACCGCCGGTCTATGGTTGGAGGAAAAGCACTCGAATGGTGCTCTCCTTCCCAAGTAGAAAACAAGTCGAGGTTTACAAAGACAAATGTCAAAGTTCCAAAGTCAATGCTTTTCTTTATATGATTGGATAGTCAACTATTATGTATATTTTTATATTTGATGCCTTGAGCATAGCTTTGTACATGTATAGTGATGGTCATTCACTATTGTGGTATCTCTAGATAATGTAATTCTAAGTTTTGTTATGTTTTGGAAAATAATAACATACTTAATTTGGATGATGATGATGATAATTCATTTTGTGTAACTATGATTTTCTTAATCAATATGTGATCTTACTTTTAGTTAAGATGAATAATTATGGTTATTTATGAGCATTATGAAATGTCATGTTTCACTATGGTATCAGAGCTACTGGGTTCAATACATGGACCTATGAGCTCACTACTTGATGATTATTTTTATCCAACATTAACAGATGCTAATGTTTGGATGATCTATGCCAGAATGGTAAGAATCAGAACAACACCCAGAAAGAAGGTAACGGAAAATGGACACTACCTACGTTATCCTAAGACCTTGAGGGAGTGAGCCTCAAGAATGAGATGTCTTGAACAAATTGGTTGCTTAGTAGGAGCATGGTTGATTGATAAGGAGACCTTCATTGATGTTGTTAAATGCATTAAGTAGGAGTTGAGGAAAGTAGTTAGCATTGTTGCTCCTAACACTAATGATGCATCAACAAAACCCTCTACACCTAAAGCACCAGCTATGGAAAGCAATCCTAAGGATTTTGATGTAAATAAGGAGGTTGTGGATGAGTACCTACGAGTACGTCCAACTCCTAAAACTGAGGTGATAAACCTCAAGGTTGAGAAATAAACATGGGAAGGTATACTAAACTAATAATGACTTGCAGTAGCAAGATGTAAATAAAATTTTGTAATTTTGGGATCGATTATATCTAATCCATGGAAATATATAATGCAATTGAAAAATTCTGGCAAATCTTTCCTTTCTTGTTAAAGATTACATGAATGAGAATAGATTTATGTTATGAATGGATTCAATGATATGGAAAACTAATCTATGATTAATCTGCAAACTTTAGGGAGAAGTAGATTGCAACAAGGTCAAATAAGAACCGCGATGGGAGATTGCTAGGATGAAGGGCAACCTTCAAGGCACTCCGAATCTAAACTTGACCAGATCCTTGTTTTACTACAAGAGACAAGAGCGAGAGTAGGAATTCTCAAGTAGGAGGTCAGGTGTCAGCAAGGACCCAGGCGAGAAGCCTATTATGGGGGTGACGACGAGGCATGTCATAATGACACCACCCAAAGTGGGCATGGAGAGAATAACTTTGAGGCTAGACAAGAAGAGGATAGAAGAAGCCATATGGATTTGGAATTATCCTGGGACATGAAAAAGGTTATGCCTCTAAAGTTTGATGGGTCTGTAAGCGGAGATCCTGCATAGGCATGGCTTACAGAGATGGAAAAGTATTTCGATATAAGAAATTACAATGAGATCACTAAAGTGGTATGGGGAGCATACCAATTAGCGAGTGAAGCATCCACATGGTGGATGAACAAAAGGATGGAGTTAGGCTTGAGGTCTACAAGTCTCACCTGGGACAGGTTCGTGGAAATCTTTAGGCAAAGAGGGTTGCCTCAACTATTTTATGACCAGAAGCTTATAGATTTTTAGAATCTAAAATAGGGTGAACTATCTATGAACAAATATTGGGAAAAGTTCACTCGCTTACTTAAGTATGTGCCACAATACCAATAGGATGAGAGATTTCACATCCAAAATTTTATAATGGGATTGAACATCTAGATTGGGGGTGAGTTTGACGTGCATGGTCCCACTTCAATGGACCAGGTCTATGAGAAGGCCATCAAATAGGAATAAAAACTAAAAGCTATGTCTGCCTACATGGAAATACGCTGAAAGAGGTTTAATTGCTCCCAATCCTCCCAATCTTCTAAGAAAAAAGGGAAAAGGTAGGATTTTGGTGAGAAAAATAATAAAGGGGCCAAGAATAAGAAACATGAGTCCAAAGGGGAGAAAAAGGGTAATAACCACTCCAAGAAAAATGGAGAAAATTTTGGGAAACCTCAGGAAAGGAGAGGGCCCATTGGAGGATGCTATACGTGTGGCGAAGATCATTATGCTAACCAGTGTCCTAACAAGATGCAGGGAGCACAACCACGAGGAAACCCTCTACCTTCTCAACAAGTGGCATTCCAACAACGCATCCATACAACCTTGGACAATAGGCATGCTGAAAACCAAATTACTCCCATTGAAACTACGGGTATTTTATCTAGTCTCCCAATTTCAATCTTGATAGATATTGGTGCTACCGAATGTTTTGTTTCCCCTAAAATTTAAAGAAAAATTCCTAGAAAAGATGGATATATGGCAAACACATGGTCAATGGAATATGCAAATCAGACTAAGGCTCAGGTAGAGCAATGCCTATTTGAGGCAAGGGTTGAACTTCCAAGTTTCTCCACTGAAGTAAACCATTATGTAGCCCCACTAGGCTCATATGATGTTATCCTTAGAATAAATTGGTTATGGAGACATCGAGCCAAAGTGGATTGTTATGCAAAAATAATAGAATGTCTTGATGACTTAGGAAATGTCTTTTTACAAGGGAACCCTAGGGAAGTCAAATTAAGACAAATTTCTGCCCTACAAATGAAAAGAGCTCAAAGAAAAGGATGCCAACCTTTTACTGTCAAGATGGAAAAACTAAATGGTCTTAAGGAAACCAATTTCCAAGATTATTTATTGTTTTATGAATCTTAGAAACTCAATTAAGTTGGGAAGGAGTCCGTAGATCAGGAGAGATCAGATATGGACAGGTATCCTTTTCTCAGAGATTTTGAGGACGTATTTCTAGATGAGCTACCAGGATTACCTCCTAAAAGAGATTTTGATTTCTCCATAGATATAATTCCAGGATCGGAACCTATATCTAAAGCTCCCTACAAAATGACTACTACAGAGTTAATGGAGCTAAAGGCTCAATTACAGGAATTGTTGGATAAAGGGTTGATTAGTCCCAGCGTGTCACCCTTAGGAGCACTAGTTATATTTGTGAAAAAGAAAGATGGCACTTTCCAGTTATGCATAGATTACCGCATGTTAAATAAGGCAATAATTAAGAATAAATACCCATTGCCTCGCATTGATGATCTTTTTGATTAAATGAGAGGAGAAACTATATTTTCCAAGATCGATATTTAGTCTAGGTATCATCAATTGACGTTAAAGGATGAGGACATCCACAAAATAGCCTCCAGAATAAGGTATGGGCATTATGAGTTTATTGTCCTGCCTTTTGGGTTAACAAACACACCTGCTGCATTTATGAATTTAATGAACAACGTGTTCGGGGATTATTTGGACAAGTTTGTCCTAGTTTTCCTTGATGACATTCTAATCTACTCTAAGAATGAGGAAGAACACCTTCAACATTTAAGGATTGTTCTTCAGAGGTTGAGAGAGCATAAACTGTATGGCAAGATCTCTAAGTGTACTTTCTTTCAAAAGGAAGTGCAATATTTGGGCCACATAATTTTAGCTAAGGGAATAGCTATGGACCCCGCTAAGATTAAGGCTATCTTGGAATGGCTAGTACCAAGGAATGTTCATGAGGTTTGAAGTTTCATGGGCCTTGCAGGTTACTATAACAAGTTTGTGAAAAACTTTTCAAAAAATTTATACCCTATAATTTCCTTGCAGAGAAAGGGCAAGAGATTTGAGTGGTCAGATAAGTACCAGGAGGCCTTTGATCTACTAAAGGAAAACTTGACTTCAACACTAATATTAAAAGTACTTAACACAGAGGGTCAATTTGTAGTCATTACTAACACCTCAAGGGAAGGCTTAGGCAGTGTACTAGTCCAATATGGACAAGTCATTTCATATGAATCCCAAAAATTGAAAACTCATGAGCAAAACTATGCACCTCATGATTTGGAACTAGCAGCAGTCATTCATGCACTACAAATGTGGATACACTATTTGCTCGAATTTGAGTTGAAAACATACCATCAAGGGCTCAAATATCTGTTCACTCAACCACATCTAAATGCTCATTGAAGAAGATGTTTAGAGTTATCTTGGATTATGATTTCAAGATTAAATATATCCAAGGAAAAGAAAACTGGGTGGCAGATGCCTTGAGTAGGAGAAGACATATCTCCTCAATAATCTCTATACATTCTGATTTTAGGAATTAGGTACTATAGAAGTCTAAGGGAGATGAGTTTTACGAGTAGGTAAAACAAGCCCTTTTGTAGAATTCCAAGAATTTGAGATATGATGGATTTAACCTTGAACCAGATGGGTTATTAAGGTATAAAGGAAGAATCTATGTACCTAACTTTGTGGAATTAAGGAATATGGTGTGGAAGGAGGTTCATTTTGCACTGTATTTGGGACATCCTGGAGTAACAAAGTTACTTGCTGATGTGAAACCCCTATATTTCTAGAAAGGAATGAATAGGGATGCTACACATTTTGTAGCTACATGTATAGAATGCCAGAGGGTGAAGGCAGAACACCATCACTCGGCACGACTCTTATACCCTCATGAAATTCTTGAGTGGAAATAGAAAATCATAAGCATGGACTTTGTGCAAGGGCTTCCTACATCAAGGAACAGGCACAATGCTATTCTAGTTGTGGTGGATAGACTCACCAAAGCCACTAATTTTATACCTGGGAACTTGACGGATGGGGCACCTGTCAAAGCCCGTAATTTTGTTCAAGATATTTTTAGTGCATGGCATTCCTGAGAAGATTATCTTAGATAGGGATGCACGAATGATATCAAGGTTTTGGAAAACCTTATTCTCTTCACTTGGAACTTGGTTGAACATAAGCTCTTCTTATCATCCTAAGACAGATGGTCAAACTAAAAGGGTAAACCAAGTGCTGGAGGATTTGTTGAGAATGTATTGTATGGATCAACAATAAAAATGGGAATATTATCTTCCTCTGGTGGAATTTGACTATAATAATTCCTATCATTCTGCAATTAAGATGGCTCCATTTGAAGCATTATATGGAAGAAAGTGTCAAACCCCTATAAGCGGGGACAAGCTAGAAGATAGGGTTAGCCTTGGTCTAGAAATGCTGTCATAAATGGAAGAGCAAGTCCATCTGATTAAGAAAAGGCTAGCAAAAGCCAATGATAGGAAAAAGAGTTATGTGGATGCTAAGTACATCAAAAGGCATTTCTCAGTGGGAGAGAAAGTTCTTTTAAGGGAAAACCTCAAAAGAGTTCCATTAAATTTGGGAAGACATCCAAACTAGCACCTATATACATGGGTTCCTTCAAAGTTCTTGAAGAGGTCAACCCAGTTGCATACAGAATTGCTCTACCACCAACTCTTGCAATGATGCATAATGTTTTTCATGTTTCTTAATTGAAAAAGTTTAATGCTAGAGATAATCAAATTCATATTCTTCACTGGAATGCTATACAAGTGAAGGACCTAGGGGTGGTGGTGATTGAGCCCATTAAGGTGCTCGAAACACATAAGCTACACTTACGTAACAAAGAGATAACTCAATGCAAGGTCTAGTGGGACCAATATGCAGAGGAAAATGCCACCTGGGAAAACTATGAGGATATTTATGCAAGATTTCCCCATCTCTTTTGAAAAACTTTTTATTATGCTCACAAAACATTTTTCTTATTATGTTGGTTAACTTCGAAGACATTTAAGCATGGGGGACGATGATTCTTATGGGGGGAGATATGTTACATCCTCAACTTATGATTTAGCTTAATATTATTGTTGTGTGGTAATCAGGATGATTAACCATGGTTTAGTGATTAGATGTTGTGGAAATGTCTGATTTAATTATTGATTATGTTGATACTGACTAATGTTAGTTAGACATGAGATTACATATTGATATGATTATTTAATTATTATGAATTACAAAACAGATGATGACACATTGATCATGATTTTATGATGGTGAGTGTGAATAGGAAAAAAATCTTCCTTCGAAGATGGATGGAGAGTATCATCTAGGAGGAAGAGATAAATGTTGGGAAATGGGTCAAATTGCTATCCGAGTATCAGATTTTTTGCCCTTAAGAATCCTTGTAAGTTTGAGTGAGTTCTGTCGTTTCCTTGCTATTCGTTTTCCTTTTTGTGTCATCATGTAAGTTTGGGTTATCTTGACAATGTTTACGTCGATTCGACTAAACAATGTTCCTAGAACATTGACGTAAGTCGAGAGATAGTCTCACCAAGTGGTCAAGTACTTCCTTGTTTCTTTATTTATTTCCAAACTGGGGTATTGAATCTATTTTCTTTCCTTTTTATATTATACTTAGGGTTTATAGCGAAGAAGGGGGAGTGGTACTTGACCCCTAAATCAAATTTTGATTGTGTCACCATATTGGTGATGATGTCATTCAATGACATCTTGGATTATTATGGTTACCCTCATACATCATGTAGATGCATGGGAACTTTACTATGGTATAATCATTTTGGCCTTGTAATCAGGCTCCTTTCTATTATTAATGTATATGTGTTTTGAGTGATTAGGCCGACATCACCCCCGATCAGTGGAATGAGTGGAGGCCATTTTGGATCCACTTAGATCCTCACCCTCGCTGTCCACTTGATAATGGCAAGTAATGGACTATGATAACCGAATGAGGCCGCGAGGTGGCGGAGTGGGGTAACCGCTTTCCATTCTTGGAGCTTGAAGGTGGCAAGCTTATCGCATGCAAGGCATGCATAAGAGAAGGAAAAAGTATGTTGTGAAGTAATCTTTCTAGGTGGTGCTCGAGAGAGGAAGAACATGCGAATATACACCAAGCTCTCTGGAAGAAAACTACTGTCATAGATATCAACAAGTTGGAAATTCGATAACACTCAGCTAAGAGCCGTCGATAAGCTGACTCCAATAATCATATACAATACCTACAGGTATGGTTTGTAAACTTGTAAGACTTGTATCAGTTAGCATGATAACTAAACATTACCACTATGTGTGTGTGGTTAATAGTGTCGACATATAAAAGTTAAACTTGTTGTTATTATTACTCTATAGTAATTGATGAAGGCCCGCGAGGTCAAAGCATTGTATAGGTTAATATAATTAGACCCTCAAGGTCTTATACTCTATTTGTATAACTTTGATATTGCATACAATATAGAGAGCACCTCCAGGCCCTTGAGGCTGTATATGAATCTATATTGCAAACTTGTATAACTAGTTGATGGCCAAGTCACTGGAGTCCCTTCGGTAGAGCTTGGGCTTACTATAGCATGTAAATATGATTGTGTGCTGATATGGCATGGATTGAAAGGATTTAATGACACCCTAAAGCTATTATTATTGTGCTCGAGCTGACTGTGCTCAGTAAATAAAGTATTTAAAACTATTATGCTATGGTATGTGCAAAACCTAACGAGTCCTTCTATCTATACCTTCCGTGAAGGGTAGGGCCACTTCCAGGTAGGAAGTTGTGCATGGGACCGCCGGTCTATGGTTGGAGGAAAAGCACTTGGATGGTGCTCTCCTTCCCAAGTAGAAAACAAGCCGAAGTTTACAAAGACAGATGTCAAAGTTCCAAAGTTAGTGCTTTTCTTTATATGACTGGATAGTCAACTATTATGTATATTTTTATATTTGATGCCTTGTGCATATCTTTGTACATGTATAGTGATGGTCATTCACTATTGTGGTATCTCTAGATAATGTAATTCTAAGTTTTTTTATGTTTTGGAAAATAATAACATACTTAATTTTGATGATGATGATGATAATTCATTTTGTGTAACTATGATTTTCTTAATCAAGATGTGATCTTTCTTTTAGTTAAGAGGAACAATTATGGTTATTTATGAACATTACGAAATGTCATGTTTCACTATGGTATCAGAGCTACGGGGTTTAATACATGGGCCTATGAGATCACTACTTGATGATTATTTTTATCCAACATTAATAGATGATAATGTTTGGATGATCTATGCTAGAATGGTAAGAATTAGAACAACACCCAAAAAGAAGGTAACAAAAAATGGATGTTACCTAAGTTATCCTAAGACCTTGAGGGAGCGAGCCTCAAGAATGAGATTGTTGAAAACAAGGCAGATAACTAAAAGGGGGGGTGAATCCATTATCTCAAAATTTCCTTAATTTTCTTTTCTTTCGTTATCTCAATATTCAGTGTTATATCAAAACATGAAAGCATATGTAATAATAAGAGCATAAGTAAAATCAACACACATAACATAAGGATTTTTATGCGCAAACCCTATTAAGGGAAAAACCATAGGATGACTAACCCAAGATTGTATTCTCTATTAAAAGAATAAAGGAGTACAAAAATGGCACTTGCCAATTAGGGCTCACTGCCCGAGCACACTGCTCACAAGAGGCACACTACCTACAAGAGACTCACTGTCTACAGAACTTACAGAAGATAATCAAGTGTTTGAACTAATGAGAAGCATCTACAAATGCAAGAGTTCAGTTCCGGTTAGGCACAGTATACTGATCTGATACACTTCATTCTTCCTCTGTTCAATGTTGTTATTCAGTCACATATCGGACTTGAATTGTTGTTCTCACACTTATCCCTGCTTTTCTTCACACCTTCTTTTTTACATCTTTTGCACACACACTTACATGCTAGAATCCATCTGGTATATATATCTGCATCAAGGATTTTCATCAACTTTCTAGTTGGCAACAAGAACACTCAAGATATCTGCAAGTTATTGATTTGTCAGCTAAATCCATGCTTGATTTGCGATGCGTATCAAAAGCTTAAGCATAGAAGTCATTAATCATGTCGGACAACAATGTATAATCCCACAAATTGCTTGATTAGGACCTTTTACAAATCTAGATTGAAGTCTGATACTCTGCCGGTCAGTTCTTCCTCTGTCTTCTCTGCCTGATTAAAACCCAACACTCATATGCTCATATCTTTTTCATGCTTTATCACCGGAGGCTAAATCTCTAGAATAAAATAGTAATGATACCCCTCTTGACTTGTCCAAGTCAGCAACTTACTAAGTTACACCATCTGAGAGATCTAGACCTGATTGTCGAACCTTGTTACATACTCTGTTCTTGTTCACCGGACCAAAATAATCTTCAATCTAACTTCCGGTATAGGCATACTATGTACTGCGAATGTGTGGGATAGACTTTGTTGCCATCAATGACAACACTTATGAAGCCACACAGTGTTTCTTGCCAACAATCTCCCCTTTTGGTATTGATGGAAACACTTAGTGAAAAATGGCTAAGTGTCGCAATAACTCCCCCTTCGCTGATGCTCTGTCTTTTGCACTATTTTACCGGAGCCCCCCTTTAGCTGGATTCCACATTTTTCACTACTCTTCACTCCCCCTTTGACATCAATGGCAAAGGGCAGAATCTGCATATCGAAATTTTGCAAAAATTGTTCTAGACATGGCCGCATAAGTATATATAAATCATATGTTATACTTACATATACTTAAGTATATCCGCAAAAGTAGTCTTCAGTTGTACAAACTCTGTGGACCAGCTGCTCTTCATCCTATCCAAAATGGAGATGTAACCACTCAACAAAAATGCATATGCTTCTACCCTTCTTAAATATGTTGGATCACTGGTCCGTGTTGTGGTCTGAGCATCTGTCAAGGCCTTATGCATTGCCTCTAGCTTAGGGATAATTATCCCTCTAAGTTCACCCATTCTATTCATTATGTTCTTCTTTTCTTTGCCTAGTCTCTTTATTTCATTTATTATAACAATAGCCTGGCATTCTTGATTCATTAACGAGGAGGAAAGAGGGTCAAAATTCTGAACTAGGCTTGACAGTTTTTCTTGTTCTTTTACTTTCTCCTTAATATATTTTGTTACTTTAGGCCAAGTCAGACAAAATTTGAATAGGTCCCCACCATCTTTGAGAGAATTTTCAAGGCTCTTTATTCCAATATCTAGAGTCCTCCTATCATTTGCAATAAGTCCTTGCACCTCAGTGAATCTTTTTCCCAGAAACTCTTTCTGGACCTTTATTTCTGCTGATTTCTCTAAAGATTCAAAATAAGTGTCAACAAAGTTGACTAGGTTTTTCAGATTACCGGATGTTGAGGCTGAAGGATCCTTTTGATAGGTTGGCATGATCTTTTCCAATATCCCAGATGCCCTTTCCAATAGCTCACAATCCTCCATATGTGATTTCAAAAGTTTCTCTTTAGCCTTGGCCTGAGCGAATGATGCAATCTTCATCATCTGTACCAGAGAGAGAGTGTTCAGATTTAGAGGCCCTTGAAGTAGCTCCAGTTCATCTAACTCCACAACCTCTTTGTTCAAGAAATTCTGCACTGTCTCTTACTGGTGATTGAGTCTTCTTTTCTTTTGGGATATCAGAACAATCATCATTAGTCTTTTCTTCTTGTTCTTCTTCTTTTCCCTTAACCTCTTCTTCTTGAATCTTCTTCTCCTCTCTTCTACCTTCTCCTTCAGCTTCAAAGTCTGGAATGTTTGTCATAGCTGCAGTGGGATCTAGAGGAGTGATTTACCAGTGTCTGCTACTTTATGAACTTCCTCTATCGGAATAGAGGAGTCTAAGTCCTCAGACTTCTCTTCATCTATTTTATTTAATTCTTCGACAACCTTGTCAGAAAGTTCTTCATTGATTACATTTAATCCTTCAACATCCATGGTAGAAGGTTCTTCATCTGTTTCCTCTACAATAGGAAGATTGAATCTCTTCAAGGCATTCCAGAGGATATCTTTTGTTTCACTTGCTACTTGGTATGTTTCTCCAAGCACGAGTTTATTCATTCTCACCTTACTCCGGAACTCATCCTTACAATCCTTGAAAATCATGTCCATTTGTTTTGGAGTGATGGAAGGATAAAGCTAAATCATTATATGCTCCCAGATTTCTAAGTCTTTAACCATTACATTCTCTTTTCTTAGCTCAAGTACCTTTTCTAGGCTCTTAGGAATTAATGATATAATTTCAATGAAGGCTTTATTGTAAATGTTCAAGTACCTGATAGTAGCCTCTTCTAGAATTCTCTTGTTAGCATCACTATATGCATCATAGAACTTAGTCACCAGCTGCAGGTTCCCATCCACAGTAACTGCCTTGATGATGTCATCAATGGAAAGAGTGGGCTTTTCAACAAATTCCTCTGCCTTCTCTTCCTCATTTTTGCTAGCAGAGAACTTTCTGGATGTTCTCTTCTTCTTCATTTTCTTGATTTCTTCATCTGATTCTATTTCTTCATCATCCTTATGGCTTGTATATGTTCTTGAGGCTTTGCTCTTCATTCTCTTTTCACTTTTGCTAGATGGCTTGACTTCCGGTTTGGTAGCCTTTGAGCTTTTAGGAGTGACAGGTGCAGATTTCTTGGAAGATCTAGTCTGGGAGGAGGCTTGCACTGGAACATTTCCTTTCTTTGCTTCTTGTCTCTCTTTCTCTGCCTTCTCCATTTTCTCTCTATTTGCATCTACTGCCTCTTTTGATAAGCCAAATCTTTTGGCAATTTCTTCAACTTCCCTTCTTACTTTCCTCTTCATCTCCAGCTGTCTTAACTCAACATGTATTTTTCACTTAGCTCTTCAAAGGTGCCAAACCTTTCTGCTTTAGTGTCCTTAGGTTGGCTCAGCAGGTGTTGAATATGCAGCTCCAAGATTTTTTCATCGACCTCATATCCCATAGGCATTATCCATACAGTTCTTGGCTCAACTGCCTCCATTAGACATTGATCCGTGTCAACCATAAAGCAAATTGTGTCCTTGTATTTCTCAACTATGGATTGTGTTATTCTCTCTTTGGTTTGTATCATGCTTTGGAAATTCTTAAAGTAACCCCAGAGGGCTATGTTTTGGGCTTGAGCATCACCAAGTCCATACATGTAATCTCTGATCTAAATTGCAACTGGTTTATCATTTTGCCAAACCCAACCATTTGATCCAGGTAGCTCATTCATATAATAGAAGAACAGACACAGTATTAGACAACCATATTTAAAGGAATTTTTCTTATCCTTTTTGATCTTCTGCAAGTTTTCCAACAACTAATTTAGAAGAACCTCACACAGATCATAATCTGCATCTTCCCTCAACATCTGACATGCAACATAGATTGCTGTACCAGACACAAAATTCTCCCTGCTTGAATGGTAGATTTTGTAGCCGATTATCATTGAAGCAAACTTGACATTCGGATTTGTGATGTCATCTATAGTCATTTCTCTTTTGTCAAATTTTGATTTGGTGGCTTCAGTTACCGTTTGGTTCTTCATAGATTTAAGTGTGGGTACCCCACCTGATGAATGTAGTCTGATCACTGCCTTGATGGCATCTTTAGTTATCTTGAATGGCCTCATTAGCCACATAAAATTATCATGCATCCTACTTAGAACATACCGGACCCAATCGTCTTCTATAAAACATGGAAAATGTATGCAATGTTTGAAGTGTTTGTCCCGGAGGGCCTTGAATTCAGGTTTGAGTTCAAAATTCTCATCTATTAGCTGTTTGTGATAAATATCCATAAATTTTGAGTCTCCAAATTCTTCAATGTTTGCATGGATATAAATCCTAACATCTTCTACATGCAAAACTCCATACAGAATGCTAGAAAACGCGTCCAAGGGATCAACTTCTAGAGATTTATAAGGCTGTTTCTTGAATTTAGGTCTCGACCTATCAGAAATATTGACAACCATTGGAGTAGCCATTTTGCAAGAGATTCAGAGAGAGATTTTTAGAATGGAAGTACCTTTTCACGCTTTAGGGTTTGACGCAGGAGCCGGAACGAATCGCTGGTTGAATTCAATTTTCAGTTGATCTTGAGTGAACTATAGAATCTTCTTCGTAGAGCTCTTCTTTTCTTCTTCATGAGTGCAAGTGTGTAAATAATGAGTGAAAGAACCCTTTTATCCTTGCACAAACCCTAATTTCCTTTTGTGATAAATGCACAACTTAAGTTATCCGATTGCCCTGTTTTGAGAGAGATTTTCTTGAATCATTGCATGGAACTTAGAATCATTGTCTGTGAGGATTGACAACGTATCTTCTTTTATTCAATCATGTCATGGGTCTGTAGATCAAAGCATTTCAATTTTGAATCATACCGGATCTGTCTGTGAAATTCTACTTTACGGGATAGCTGTTGGAACTGGATTAACTTGAGCGGTTATAAATCTTGCAAAACTCCATGTAGACCTTTCACATTTTGACTGAAGGTTATTTGGAGGTTTTTCTGAGAACCCTTTAATCCGAAGCATCAGATGTTTACTCAATGTGTTGAATTTAGGCACTAGCTGACTGGCTGGGGGAAATTGTTTTTCTCTATGACTCCCCCTGAGCCAAAGCTCACCTTTTTAGTTTTCAAAAGGAATATCAGCACCGGATTCCGGTGCAGATCCATCCCCAATATTCATTGTACTCCTTTTTACCCAAATCTTGCTCATCTCCTTTTGAACTTCATCTGCATTTATTTTACCTTTGCCTTTATCTTGTTTCTGATCATGTTCCACCAGACCTTTTCTATCCTGATTTCTACTTCTGTAGAATTTGGCAATATGACCAGATCTATTGAAATTGTAACATACAACATTTCTTTGCTTATTTGATTGATATCTTTTTGATCTGCATTGATTAGCCATATGTCCCATTCTATTGCATGCAAAGCATCTACCATTGAATGAATTGTTTATTTACATATTTCTGCATTCATGAGATTTGTGACCATACCTTTTGCAATTAAAACATTGTTCAGAGAAGGATGGATTATTCTGATTCATTCTCCTCCTGCACTGAGTTGCTTTATGACTGAAATTGTTGCAATTGAAGCAGTATCTATTGAAGGATGGTTATCTTTGGGCATTTGGTTGTCTTACCAGAGGTCTTTTAGGCCTGCTTCTTTGATTTCCTAATCCAAAGTTCTTCTGACCAGATCTAGAGCTTTCACCTTTCTCATATCCCAAGCCCCCTTGTCATCTACCCTCTTTTGGCTTTCAAGAAGAACTTCAAGTTGGGCAGAGCTTATCTTGAATTTTTCTTTGTATTCATTTGCAGTTTGAAGATCTTGTTTAAGAGTGTCTATCTGATTCTCAAGTTGTTCTTCATTGTCTCTAGCTTCTTCAAGATCAGATTCAAGATGCCTGATTATTCTGTCCATTTTGTGGCAGTCCTTTGTTTTCTCCTTGAGGGATTGTTTTAGATTATCTTCAATCTTTCTTTTTTCTTCAATTTCTTGGGTGAATCTCATAACCCCTGATTCCATTTCATGCCTTACCATAATGACTTCTTTTGACAGCTTCTCCCATAGCTTATTTTTCTCATTCAGATCTTCATTTGTATCATTGACTTCACTCTAATTGGCTAATTTTTGAAGTAGTTCCTTTCTCTTTTTCGTAGAGATACTAAGTTTTTCTTTTAGCTCATTTATGAAATCATCAGCTTGTTTGAGTCTTTCTCTCAAGTTATTAACTTTAGAGTGGGATTGTTCAAGATCATCTAGGGCAGATTGAAGTTGTTCCTTCATACCATATGCATCCATTGAGATTCCCAGATCTTCCTCAAGCTGTTAGGCTTTGTTCAGAGGCACCTTGCTTTAATACCAATTGTTGAAAACAAGGCAGATAACTGAGAGGGGGGGGTGAATCAGTCATCTCAAAATTTCCTTAATTTTCTTTTCTTTCGTTATCTCAAAATTCAGTGTTATATCAAAACATGAAAGCATATGTAATCATAAGAGCAGAAATAAAATCAACACACATAACACAAGGATTTTTACATGGAAACCCTGTTAAGGGAAAAACTGCGGGGTGACTAACCCAAGGTTGTATTCTCTGTTAAAAGAATAAAGGAGTACAAAAATGACACTTGCCAATTAGGGCTCACTGCCCGAGCACACTGCTCACAAGAGGCACACTGCCTACAAGAGACTCACTGTCTACATAACTTACATAAGATAATCAAGTGTTTGAACTGATGAGAAGCATCTACAAATGCAAGAGTTCAGTTCCGGTTAGGCACAGTATACTGATCTGATGCACTTCATTCTTCCTCTGTTTAATGTTGTTATTCAGTCACATATCAGACTTGAATTGTTGTTCTCACACTTATCCCTGCTTTTCTTCGCACCTTCTTTTTCACATCTTTTGCACACACACTTACATGCTGGAATCCATCTGGTATATATATCCGCATCAAGGATTTTCATCAACTTTCTAGTCGGCAACAAGAACACTCAAGATATCTGCAAGTTATTGATTTGTTAGCTAAATCCATGCTTGATTTGTGATGTGTATCAAAAGCTTAAGCATAGAAGTCATTAATCATGTCGGCCAACAATGTATAATCCCACAAATTGCTTGATCAAGACCTTTTACACATCCAGATTGAAGTCTGATACTCTATCGGTCAGTTCTTCCTCTGTCTGCTCTACCTAATTAGAACCCAACACTCAGATGCTTATATCTTTTTCATGCTTTATCACCTGAGGCTAAATCTCTAGAATAAAATAGTAACAATTCCCCTCTTGACTTGTCCAAGTTCGCAACTTACTGAGTTACACCATCTGAGAGATCCATACTTGATTGTCGGACCTTGTTACACACTCTGTTCTTGTTCACTAGACCAAAATAATCTTCAATCTGACTTCCGGTATAGGCATACTATGTACTGCAGATGTGTGGGATAGACTTTGTTTCCATCAATGAAAACACTTATGAAGCCACATAGTGTCTCTTGCCAACAGAGATGTATTGAATAAATTGATTTCTTAGTAGGAGAATGGTTGATTCACGAGGAGACCTTCACTAATGCTATTAAATGCATCAAGTAGGAGTTGAGGAAAGTAGTTAGGATTGCTGCTCCTAACTCTAATGATGCATCAATAGAACCCTTTGCACCTAAAGCACCGGCTATGGAAAGCAATCCTAAGGATTTTTATGTAAATAAGAAGGTTGTGGATGAGTACCGACGAGTATGTCCAACTCCTAAAACTGAGGTGATAAACCTCAAGGTTGAGAAATAAACATGGTAAGGTATCCCAAACTAATAATGACTTGCAGTAGAAAGATGTAAATAAAATTTTGTAATTTTGGGATGTATTATATGTAATCCATGGAAAATTATAATGCAATTGAAAAATTCTGGCAAATCTTTCCTTTCTTGTTATCTATTACATGAATGAGAATAGATTTATGTTACGAATGGATTCAATGATATGGAGGACTAATCCATGATTAATCTGCAAACTTCAGGGAGAAGTAGATTGTAGCAAGATTCAGATAAGAACTAAGATGGGAGATAGCCAGGATGAAGGGCAACCTTCAAGGCACTCCGAATCTAAACTTGAGCAGATTCTTGTTTTACGACAAGAGACAAGAGTGAGAGTAGGAATTCTCAAGTAGGAGGTCAAGGGTCAGCAAGGACCCAGGAGGGAAGCCTATTATGGGGGTGATAACGAGGCATGTCATAATGACACCACCCAAAGTGAGCACAAACAAAATAACTTTGAGGCTAGACAAGAAGAGGATAGAAGAAGCCATATGGCTTTGGAATTATCCTGGGACATGAAAAAGGTTATGCCTCCCAAGTTTGTTGGGTCTGTAAGCAGAGATTCTACGAAGGTGTGGCTTACAGAGATGGTAAAGTATTTTGAAATAAGAAATTACACTGAGATCACTAAAGCGGTATGGGGAGCATACCAGTTGGCGGGTGAAGCATCCACATGGTGGATGAACAAAAGGATGGATTTAGGCTTGAGGTCTACAAGTCTCACCTAGGACAGGTTCTTGGAACTCTTTAGGCAAAGATGGTTGCCTCAACTATTTTATGACCAAAAGCTTATAGATTTTCAGAATCTAAAACAGGGTGAACTGTTTGTGAATGAATACTGGGAAAAGTTCACTCGCCTACTTAAGTATGTGCCGCAATACCAATAGGATGAGAGATTTCACATCTAAAAGTTTATAATGGGATTGAACATCCAGATTGTGGGTGAGGTTAACGTGCATGGTCCCACTTCAATGGACCAAGTCTATGAGAAGGCCATCAAACAGGAACAAAAATTGAAAGCTATGTCTGTCTACAGGGAAATAAGCTGAAAGAGGTTTAATTGGTCCCAATCCTCCCTATATTCTAAGAAATAGGGGAAAAGGTAGGATTTTGGTGAGAAAAATGATAAAGGGGCCATGAATAAGCAACATGAGTCCAAAGGGGATAAAAATGGTAATAACCACTCCAAGAAAAATGGAGAAAATTTTGGGAAACCTCAAGAAAGGAGAGGGCCCGTGGGAGGATGCTATATGTGTGGCAGAGATTATTATGCTAACAAGTGTTGTAAAAAGATGCAGGGAGCACAACCATGAGTAAACCCTCTACCTTCTCAACAGGAGATATTCCAGCAACACATCCATGCAGCCTTGGACAATAGGCAGGACGAAAACCAAATTACTCCCATTGAAACTACATGTATTTTATCTGGTCTCCCAATTTCAATCTTGATAGATACTGGTGCTACCGAATGTTTTGTTTCCCCTAAAATTTTAAGCAAAATTCCTAGAAAAGATGGATATATTGCAAACACGTGGTCAATGGAACATGTAAATCAGACCAAGGCTCAGGTAGAGCAATGCTTGTTTGAGGCCAGGGTTGAACTTCCAAGTTACTCCACTGAAGTAAACCGTTATGTAGCCCCACTAGGCTCATATGATGTTATCCTTAGAATAAACTGGTTATGGAGACATAGAGCCAAAGTGGATTGTTATGAAAAAATAGTAGAATAACTTGATGACTTAGGAAACATCTTTTTACAAGGGAACCCTAGGGAAGTCAAATTAAGACAAATTTCTGCCCTACAAATGAAAAGAGCTCAAAGAAAAGGATGCCAACTTTTTACTGTCAAGATGGAAAAACTAAATGGTTTTAAGGAAACTAATTTCCAAGATGATTTAATGTTTTATGAATCTTAGAAACTCAATTAAGTTGGGAAGGAGTCCGTAGATCAGGACAAATAAGATATGGACAGGTATCCTTTTCTTAGAGATTTTGAGGACGTATTTCTGGATGAGCTACCGGGATTACCTCCTGAAAGAGATTTTGATTTCTCCATAGATATAATTCTAGGATTGGAACCTATATCTAAATCTCCCTACAAAATGACCACTATAGAGTTAATGGAGCTAAAGGCTCAATTACAGGAATTGTTGGATAAATGGCTGATTAGACCCAATGTGTCACCCTGGGGAGCACTAGTCATATATGTGAAAAAGAAAGATGGCACTTTGCGGTTATGCATAGATTACCGCATGTTAAATAAGGTAACAATTAAGAATAAATACCCATTGCCTCGCATTGATGATCTTTTTGATCAAATGAGAAGAGCAATTTTATTTTCCAAGATTGATCTTCAGTTTGGGTATCATCAATTGAGGTTAAAGGATGAGGACATCCACAAAATAGCCTTCAGAACAAGGTATAAGCATTATGAGTTTATTGTCTTGCCTTTTGGGTTAACAAACACACCTGCTGCATTTATGAATTTAATGAACAACATGTTCAGGGATTGTTTGGACAAGTTTGTCCTAGTTTTCCTTGATGACATTCTAATCTACTCTAAGAATGAGGAAGAACACCTTCAACATATAAGGATTGTTCTTCAAAGGTTGAGAGAGCATAAACTATATGGCAATCTCTCTAAGTGTACTTTCTTTCAAAAGGAAGTGCAATATTTGGGCCACATAATTTCCACTAAGGGAATAACTGTGGACCCCACTAAGATTAAGGCCATCTTGGAATGGATAGTACCAAGGAATGTTCATGAGGTTTGAAGTTTCATGGGCCTTGCAGGTTACTACAACAAGTTCGTGAAAAACTTTTCAAAAATTGCATACCCTATAACTTCCTTGCAGAGAAAGGGCAAGAGATTTGAGTGGTCAGATAAGTGCCAGGAGGCCTTTGATCTACTAAAGGAAAACTTGACTTCAGCACCAATATTGAAAGTACCTGACCCAGAGGGTCAATTTGTAGTCATTACTGACACCTCAAGGGAAGGCTTAGGTGGTGTACTAGTCCAATATGGACAAGTCATTTCATATGAATGCCAAAAATTGAAAACTTATGAGCAAAACTATGCCCCTCATTATTTAGAATTAGCAGCAGTCCTTCATACACTACAAATGTGGATACACTACTTGCTTGTAAAACCCTTTGAGCTGAAAATAGACCATCAAGGACTCAAATATCTGTTCACTCAAACACATCTAAATGCTCATCCAAGAAGATAGTTGGAGTTCATCTCGGATTATGATTTCGAGATTAAATATATCTAAGGAAAAGAAAACTAGGTGGCAGATGCCTTGAGTAGGAGAAGACATATCTTCTCAATGATCTCCATACATTCTAATTTTAGGAATCAAGTACTACAAAAGTCTAAGGGAGATGAGTTTATGAGTAGGTAAAACAGGCCCTTGTGGAGAATCCCAAGAATTTGAGATACGATGGATTTAACCTTGAACCAGATGGGTTATTAAGGTATAAAGGAAGGATGTATGTACCTAACTCTATGGAATTAAGGAATATGGTGTGGAAGGAGGTTCATTTTACACTGTATTTGGGACATCCTAGAGTAACAAAGTTACTTGCTGATGTGAAACCCCTATATTTCTAGAAAGGAATGAAGAGGGATGCTGCAAATTTTGTAGCTACGTGTATAGAATGCCAGAGGGTGAAGGCGGAACACCATCACTCGGTAGGACTCTTATACCCTCATGAAATTCTTGAGTGGAAATGGCAAATCATAAGCATGGACTTTGTGCAAGGGCTTCCTATGTCAAGGAAAAGGCACAATGCTATTCTGGTTGTGGTGGATAGACTCACCAAAGCCACTCATTTTATACTTGAGAACTTGACAGACGGGGCACCCATTAAAGCCCATAAATTTATTCAAGATATTTTTAGATTGCATAGCATTCCTGAGAAGATTATCTCAGAGAGGGATGCATGAATGACATCAAGGTTTTGGTAAACCTTATTCTCTTCACTTGGAACCCAATTGCACATAAGCTCTTCATATCATCCTGAGATGGATGGTCAAACTGAAAGGGTAAACCAAGTGCTGGAGGATTTGTTGAGAATGTATTGTATGGATCAGCAATATAGATGGGAAGATTATCTTCCTCTGGTGGAATTTGACTATAATAATTCCTATCATTCTACAATTAAGATGGCTCCATTTGAAGCATTATATGGAAGAAAGTGTTGAACCCCTATAAGCTAGGACAAGCTAGAAGATAGGGTTAGCTTTGGTCCAGAAATGCTGTTAGAAATGGAAGAGCAACTCCATCTGATTAAGAAAAGGCTAGCAGAAGCCAATGATAGGCAAAAGAGTTATGCAGATGCTAAGTGCATCAAAAGGCATTTCTCAATGGGAAAGAAAGTTCTTTTAATGGTAAAACCTCAAAAGAGTTCCATTAAATTTGGGAAGACATCCAAACTGGCACCTAGATACGTGGGTCCCTTCAAAGTTCTTGAAGAAGTCAACCAAGTTGCATACATAATTGCTCTACCACCAGCTCTTGCTAAGATGCATAATGTTTTTCATGTTTCCTATTTGAAAAAGTTTAATTTTGGAGATAATCAAATTCCTATTCTTGGTTGGAATGCTATACAAGTGATGGACCCAGGGGTGGTGGTGATTGAGCCCATTAAGGTGCTCAAAACATGTAAGCTACACTTATGTAACAAAGAGATAACTCAATGCAAGGTCCAGTGGGACCAATATGGAGAGGAAAATGCCACCTGAGAAAACTATGAGGATATTTATGCGAGATTTCCCCATCTCTTTTGAAAAACTTTTTATTATGCTCACAAAACATTTTTCTTATTATGTTGGTTAACTCTAAAGACATTTAATCATCAGGGATGATGATTCTTATGGGGGGAGATATGTTACATCCCCAACTTATGATTTAGCTTAATCTTATTATTTTATGGTAATCAAGATGATTAACCATAGTTTAATGATTAGATGTTGTGGAAATATCTGATTTACTCATTGATTATGTGGATACTGACTAATGTTAGTTAGACATGAGATTATATGTTGATATGATTATACAATTATTATGAATTACGAATCAGATGATGATACACTGATCATGATTTTATGATGGTGAGTGTGAACTGGAAAATAATCTTCCTTCGAAGACAGAAGCAGAGTATCATCCGTGAGGAAGAGATAGATGTAGGGAAATGGGTCAAATTGACATCCGAGTCTCAGATTTTTCACCCTTAAGAATCCTTGTAAGTTTGAGTGAGTTCTATCTTTTCCTTTCTAGTTGTTTTCCTTTTTGTGTTTTCATGTTAGTTTGGGTTATCTCAACAATGTTTACATCGATTCAACTAAACGATGTTCCTAGAACATTGATGTAAGTCGAGAGATAGTCTCCAGGTAGTCGAGTACTTCCTTGTTTCTTTATTTATTTATGAACCGAGGTATTGAATCTATTTTCTTTCCTTTTTATATTATACTTAGGGTTTATAGTTAAGAAGGGGGAGTAGTACTTGACCCCTAAATCACATTTTGATTATGTCACCATATTGGTGATGATGTCGTTTGATAACATCTTGGATTGTTATGGTTACCCTCATATATTGATGCAGAGCCACTTGTGGAAATGCGTGAAACCCACTCAGGAAATAAATTGGAGTTTAATTACTCCTATCGGCAAAAATTGCCGCTGTCGGCATCCATCCTTTAACTTTATTTCGATGCCACAGTCTTCCAGACACATTTGGCTTTGACAGTCAAAATGAGCCGAATTGACACAGTGGTTGAACCTTCGAACCACTTGAACCCTTGAACCAAAACTATCAGTTCAATCCCTTTAGCGTAAAATCACTATCAACAACCCCCAGTTACACAGTTGAACCATAGGAACTAGTGCCCGTCATTGAACCTACCGGGTTCATTGAACCATTGAACTGGTTCAATGGGTGGTTCTACAATCTAATAAACGTTATACCACCTCTGTCGCTCTGCGGGATCTCTGAACCAACACACTATTGAACCTTTGAACCCTTTGAACCGTTGAACAAGTTCAAAGGTTCAACCAAAAGGTTTTCTCTGTCAAACTTACCATTCCGATCTCTGTTGGCTTAACACTTTTTATGGAGCCCGACAGTGAAGTTTATTGTCGGTGCTTCGCTCTCAGTCATTGACTTATGGAACCTGTTGACTTTTTTCCCAGACTGGATGCTTATTCCCAGAGTCCCTACAAGGTAGCCATTAGTGATCAACAGGATCTCTGGGCCAGGGGGTCAACAGTGTAGGAGATAGACTCTATATTTTATCTCCTCTTCTTCTTCAGGCTCTGCAAGACCTAGGGGGGTATTCCCTACTCAACATCCATGAGGATATGCATGCAAGGCTGGGATGTTGACAGAAAGCAGATGAGTCCTCCTGTAAGTAGACCAAAACTGAAAGATATGGGCAAAGGGGCTAGCTTTTGGCCTATTTGCAGTTGTAGACAGAGGACTGAGGATCCTAAACTAATTCTAAAGTCCTAATATTGGTTTTAGATTTTGCTTTGGAGTTTAAGTGTGGATGCAAAGCTGGATATGGTTATAACACAAAACAAAGCATGATTGGTGCCTATCCAGGGCCTGGAGTCAGTAGACATACACCTGTGAATGTCTAGCATGAACAACTAAAACTGGATTTCAAGGGGATCTATGTGATACCTGCCTTACAGGCATCTCCCAATACAAAGTGTTAGGTTATCTCTACTTATGGTATCCCTACTGCAGTATACTCTTCCCAATGTTCAACCTGAAAACAGTTTAATCTACCCCTTGAGTAGAAGTCAGAAGATCAGACAGTCAACATAGGAATTCTATGTTCTAGAATCTAAACATTACCAAACATCCAGATTCAGAAGAAGAGTACATGCAATACTGGAGACAGAATTAACACAACACATGCCAAACAACATTTCTCATATAAGTTAAATCATGAAATCAGTGGGTTCATGCCAAAAACAAACAACAAGAGATACATAAACTCACAGGTAAGCTGTACAGAGCAACCAGATCAGCTTGTTATGCATCACAGAGCCAAAATCATCAACTTTCAACAACCACACAAATGAGCAAGACTACCTGCTTATAACAGCCAGGTAGGTGCTCAGCAATTAATTACAATGTTGACCAAAAATTTCGCCAGATACACAGTATCATGGAAATGGCGCTCAAACACAACCGGATTGGCACCCAAACTTGAATGCAGCAGGTAGAGGAGGAGACAGGAAGATTTCTCGAGCCCTGCGCCCCTGTCCGCTGATGTACACCCTCAGTCAGGTACAAGATCGACCCACGCCATCGCCCATACCTCTGCAACAATCGCCATTAATGGCGCACCAACCCGCGGCCTTGGGAAGATCATCATCAGACTATCGCAAGCATTTCCCGCCGAGATTCATCATCATCATGTTTTGAATATGCAGGATAACAATATCCCACATGCACCCCGCGACGACCTCAAAAACACTTTATATACTAGGTCATGAGCATATACCATGTCGGCGCTTTTGCTCCTGACGACACTAGTATAGACCTCATCATCATCATCTTTCAGCAGTATGATATCCTGTTGTTCGAAAAATCACCCTGACGTCATCATGATATTTGAAATATAACCTTCATGATAATCGCCTTCATCGGCACAACCTGATCCATCGGAGAAACATCCTCCTGCTGAGCCTATACCAAAAGTCTGGCCGATGAACATCCTGATGATGTCATCATCATATCCTGCTGACGTCATTATCATATCTGCCTACTGCGCACCTCCTCATATCCGGATGACGTCATCATCATGTTTGCAAATATCAGGAGGTTTCTTCAAGATGATCAGTTGTTAGAAATATAACCCCCGCAGACCTTGATGACGTCATCATCATATTAACATCATCATGATATTCGGAAGACAACCGGATATTTGGAAATATCCTCCTGATGTTCAAACATCAGGTTGCACTGTAGCTCCTCTGTAAGATCGGGGCGATAGAAGAATATGATGATGCTTGAAAAGATCACCCCCAGTAGATAATGCGCGAAGCCGGCAGGCGGATATCTCCTTGATATCAACGTCATCATGATGTTCGAACAAACATATATCCGGGTGATATGAAAATATCACCCCCTCCTTCGCGAATATCATGATGCAGATAGGCAGAAAGAAAAATATCACCCTGATATACGGATGACGTCAGCATCATCAGGATGAGAAACAAAGAACAAGAAGTGATAGAACATCATCAGGATGATATTGATTAAGATCATCCTGACGTTCAAAATATGATGACCCTAGTGAATATCGGGTCGCAATTACAACTCTTCAACAACATCATCAGGATGATGTTAACCAAGATCACCCGATGATAAAAATATCACCCCGGCGAAATATCATGAAGGCAGAAAATATGATGACCTCCACAAGCAGCAGGATGATAACTGGAAATATCATGATGACGACCACCCTTAGGAAAAAAACAAGTTAGGTCGACAACTTAGAGAATAACCCCTCCAGGATAATGGGGCAACATCATCATCATGCTTGGGCCAAGTGATATTCGGAAGATCACCGGATACTTGAAAAATCACCCCCGCAAGCAACTGAGGGCGCACTGTAGCTCACCAGTATCATCAGGATAATAAGCAAACATCACCCGATAGTTGAAATATGATGATGACGATGAGAAAAACAAGTCGACGAAGAACATGCTGATGAAGATCATCATCGAAGACAAGATGATGATGACGACCTCCTCCTCAGAAAAATATGATGCTGCAGCTGAAAAACGCTGAGGAGGTCCAACACTTAGAAAAATTGGGCAAGAGGATGAAGGCTTCAAATGAAGAAACCTCCTGATCATGACAAATCAACCCCAGGTCAAAATAAGTGCTAACAGTGGCTCCGAATGGGGACGTGCAGGTGAAAACCTGCAGCGAGAACCAGATCTCCGGGCAGACCTGACCAAAAGCAAAAAACGCGAGCTGTACAAGGCATTTACACTACATACATATTTTACAGATGTGCACAGCAACCAGATATTCATGTAAAATAGAACTTAAGGAATTGGCCATGCACAGGCAATTCCAGAATTTCACCATCTAGGGCCTGGAGGAAATAAGAATCCTCCCCATGAGTATTGCAAACCTGATATGGGCCCATCCATAAGGGCTGAAATTTGCCATGTTTACCCTTTTCCTGATCTTTAGCATTCCAAATAAGCACCAGATCATTAACTTGAAACTTCCTTTTTGTAGTTCTCCTGTCAAACTGATATTTCATATCCTGTTGTCTTTTGAGATTGATCTGGTGGGCTCTCCTCCTGTCTTCATCCAATGCAACCAGCTGATTCACCCTTTCTGTCATGGGGTCTTCAATGTCCTCATCATTTTCCTGAATGAACCTGTAAACTGGTAGGAGATTGTTTATGGGCAGTCTAGCTGATGTACCATATACCAGCTCAAAAGGTGACTTCCCAACAGCCCTTTTCACAGTCACTCTGTCAGCCCATACTGCTAAATTCAACTTTGAATCCCAAGCCCTCTTGTTCTTGTCCAGTATCCTCTTGACAATTTTCATGATGCTCTTATTGCTTGATTCTGCTTGACCATTTCCTTGTGGGTGATATGGTGATGTATATGACAAATTTATCCCATACCTGTTGCAAAAATCAACAAACTCACCTGATCTGAAGCACATAGCATTATCAGTGATAATCCTAGATGGTACTCCAAACCTGATGATGATGTTCTCTAGTATGAAGTCTGTCACCACCTTACTTGTAGCTCTTTTAGTTGGAATGGCCTCAATCCATTTGGTAAAGTAGTCAGTTGCCACCAAAATCCAACTGTGTCCCCCACTTGATTTGTCTGCAATTTCCCCTATAAAGTCAATTCCCCACTGCTGGAATGGAGCATCCACAGGTACAGTTCTGAGGGGCAAAGCACCATTATATTTCAGCTTTCCTGAGAATCTCTGGCAAGGGTCACATTTTCTTACTAACCTCTGTGCATCTGAAAAGAGAGTGGGCCACCAATATCCTGCCCTGAGAATTTTATGAGCTGTTGTTTGGGCAGTATAATGGCCACCACACAATCCTTTATGCATGTCAATCAAAATATTGTTAGCCATGTTCTTATCCACACATCTCAGCAGTACACCATCAGGATTTTTCCAGTACAGCTCACCTTGAACAACAACATACCTGATTGCATGTAGCTTGAGAGTCCTCTTTTGATTGTCACTGAAATGGGAAGGACAATTCAGATTTTGCAAATAGTAGACAAGATCCTTGTACCATTCAGATCCTGATACACTTACATTCTCATCTTGGACTGCATTAACTTGGCATGCTTCCAAGTTTGATTGAGCCATCATCTTGGCTAGTCCTTGTCCCCTTATCAACTTAGTAACTTGTATGTCTATGTTGAATTCCTGCAGTTTGTTTATCCATCTGCACCTTCTTCCAGTCACCTCCTGCTGAGTGAATATGTCTTTGACTGCAGCATGAGGTACATATGCAATGATATATGACCCTACCAGGTATGGTCTGAAACTTTTGATGGCTCTAACTAGTGCATATGCCTGCTTCTCCATAATGTCATATTTCAACTCAGAGGCCTGCAGGGACATACTGAAGAAAGCAATGGGCTGTTCAAAACCATCTTCATTTTTCTGTAACAAACATGCAGCTACAGTATGAAAGGAAGCAAAAGAAAACACTTGAAATGGCCTAGAAAAATCAGGAGATTTAAGAACAGGGGCCATCTTAATTGCCTCTTTGATATTCTGAAATGATCCTGTTGCTTCCCTTTCCCAGTTGACAGTTGCATCCTTCTTCATCATCTTGGAGATGTTCCTTGTGATTTCTGCAAAGTTGGGAACAAATCTTCTAACAAAGTTTATCTGTCCAAAGAAGGACTGAACTCCTTTCACAGTTTTTGGCATTTGAATCCTGTCAATAGCTGCCACTCTCTCTGGATCTATCCTGACTCCATCCTTGGAAACAATGTGTCCTAGAAGTTTTCCTTCAACTACTCCAAAGGCACACTTCTTTGGGTTTAAAGAAATACCATATTCTAGTGCTCTTATGAAGATCTGCTCTAGATGCATACAATGCTGCTCCTCTTTCTTTGAGTAGGCAGTCAGGTCATCCTGATATACTGCCAGGATTGAATCAATCAGCCCTGCAAAAGCAACATCCATTGCTCTTTGAAATGTAGCACCTGCATTTGTCAGTCCAAATGGCATTCTAACATACACATATGTCCCCCATGGAGTGGTAAAGGCAGTCTTATACTGTTTTGATTCTTTTACCTTTACCTGATTATATCCTGAAAATCCATCCATCATGGATAGGAGTTCACAACGAGTCACTCTCTGCAACATAGCCTCCATATTAGGCAGTGGATAGTTATCCTTCAAAGAGGATACATTCAAGTTCCTGAAATCCACACAAAGCCTAATATCACCATTCTTTTTCCTGACTGGGACAAGGTTAGACACCCAAGTTGAATGTCTGATGGGCACAATTATTCCAGCCCCCCTGAGCCTTTTGAGTTCTTCTTGCATCTTGGGAGCTAAGGTAGGATTTATAGGCCTTTGCCTCTGTCTAAATGGCTTAGCTTCAGGCTTCAGTGGGATCTCATGCTGGAATAAGTCTTCTCTATAAGCTTTTAGGTCCTCATATGACCAAGCAAAAACATGTTTATACTTTTTTAGCAATGCAATCAGCATATTTCTTATGTGTGGTTTTAGCTGTTTACCAATATATACTTTCTGAGGGGCCTGAGATGTCCCCAAATTTATTTCTTCTAAATCCTCCTTATTTGTGGGGGATGTCTTTGTGACCATTTTGTCTCTACTGTCAAAGGCTCTTTCCAAAGCCACTAACCCTCTAGGGATCTTGTTGGTCTTCAACTGGATGATCTCCTTCCCTACAAGAGTCTCTTTTCCATCTACAGTTTCTACAAAAGCTTGGAAATCAATCTGTTGGTTCTCATACTCATCTATGCAGTGCAAAAATTTCAGCAAATCCCTATCATCATTAAAAACTTGCCAACTGCATATGTTTTCTGGTATGGCAGGCCTAATTTTAACTTCTACATTTGTGACACCTGACAGAGTGATGTCATCTGGCCTTATTGCAACATTGGCTAAGAAATCAGCCATAACATTTTTTGACCTTTCTACCCAGCCAATTGAAAATGCATCAAATAACTCAATAGTATCCCAAACAACATGCTTGTATTGTTTCAGTCTTTTATTCTTTGCAGCATACTTATTTCTGATTTGGGATACAATCAGCTCAGAGTCTCCAAATACTCTTAACATCTTAATTCCATGTTTGAGAGCAATATTCAGGCCTAAAAGTAAAGCCTCATATTCTGCAATATTATTTGTGCAATCAAACCTCAGCAAGAAAGAGGATTTGAGGAGCTTACCAGTTGGAGACAGGAAGACAACTCCAGCTCCAGAACCTTCTTTTGCACAAGCTCCATCAAAAAACATGGTCCACAACCCTTGCTGATCCAGCTCTTCAGTGCAGACATTTTTCTTTTCATCTTCTGTATCATCTGAGACAACCCTGAAGTTATCACAGTCAGTGTCCACAAAGCATACCTGTTCATTTGCTTCTTGGTCTTCCACTGTCTCTGATGATCTCTGCTCTCTGATTAACTTGACATCCCTGCCATTCATTGGAATCATGGCATATGACAGGTCCAGCTGCATACTTCCACCTATTAGTGCTGCCCATCTTCTTGACAGCAGCATACCATACTGTGGCTTGATGTCAACCACTGTTATATTCATCTTATATTTCTTTTCAGGAAATGCTGCCAGTTTGAAATCCACATCCTTCATGATTCCAATAACTGGTACCTCTCTGGCATCCATTGCATAGCATTTTCCACATGCCTTGTCAATTTTTAATCCTGTTTGTTGCATGATAGCCAAAGGCATGACATTTGTGGATGCTCCAGAGTCAAGCATACAATTTCTAATTATTTTACCATTTATAACCAGGGAAACATAAAATGGTTCCACCTGTGAAGGACACTTTGTCATGGTCATTCCTAAATAGACTTCAGGAGTCTCATCTTCTTCATTGCACATGACCTGTTTCTCACCCTGGGTCTGATCATTTTGCTTAGCTTGAAAAGGTACCCCTGAGATTAGGGATATTGTTCTATTCTTGATCTCTTCCACTTTCATGAGTTCCATAAGTGGAACAGAGACCTTTACCTGAGTGAGGATCTGGGCTATATCAAATGGAGCACAGTTTTGTACAGCAGTTGTAGCTTGCTCCACAATCTTGCTTTTATCCTGAGCTGACTTAGCTTTCATTCTCATAGTTCCCTGATCATCATTCCTGTCTTGGGAACCTCTACTTTGATCTTCAGCCTGAGGGGTTTTGTTTTCTGGTCCTTGGAAATCATGACCTGTTCTGTATCTAAAGTTCTGCTTGTTATTTACCCACTGCCTTTTTTGTGGTTCAGTTCCTTTATGACCATGCATCTGCTGACCTGCAGAAATATCTTCTGGCTGATGTGGGCTGCCAACCTGATTTTTACCTCTGAGATTGTAGTTGCTCTTGACCTGAGCAACTGCTGCAGCTGTGAAGGCTCTGATTTCCTCATCAGAAGGTCGGTGTAAGCTACTCAGAAAATTGTGTGAGTTCTGAGCATACACATAATTATCCTCATGATCTTCATCATATGGGGACTGTTGGCAGGCCTGAACCTGATCATCTGTCTTCTCATCAGCACCATAAAGAGTATATCCATTACCTATGGACATCATGTTAACATCATCATCCTGCACATGATGTGGCTCATTGCACTCATTACAAGATGTAGCATTATCATACAAAGATTGGGCAATCATGCACTGTGACTGTGAATGTGGCATCTGACAGATTATACACCACGGAGCATCATCAGCAATATTTATAGTTTTCTTCAGGGGATTAGGAGTTTCCTTGGCATGTTGAGCCCTCTGACTTGTGTTGTTACGTGGATATACAGGCTTACCATCATGCCAATTGGTGTTATAAGGCATATCATGTAATGATGGCCTCTTTTCCTGTCTTTGATAGACTTGCCTATCAGGACCCATCCCTTTTTCACTTCTAGCTAATCTATAGCTCAGGTCCTTAACAACATTTGCCAGTTTGTCTATCTTATCTTCAGGAGCAGATGTACTACCTTGAGTGTTCTGAGGCTTATTTGGATTCTGCAGAATTTTTACATCATCCCTTCTATTTGTCTTGCCTGATGCTTTCCTATTGTTTTCAATATTTACTGCAATCCTGAAAGCATCCCTGAGAGTGGCAGGACCTTTATCTCTCAGTCCATATGCAGTCTTTGCATCAAAGGCATTGATGTACAAAATTATGCACATTGGTTCATTTGGCCTCATATGATGTGGCAATTTGTTCAACACTTTAGTAAATCTTGCATTAAAGTCTGCAACCTGTTCATTTGACCCTTTGGTGATGCTGGTGAACTCATTTACAAAGAAGCTAGGGTCAGTTTTATCACCATATTGCTCCTTGAACATCCTCTTAAAATCATCCCATGATGATATGCTCCGGTCAGGCAGATTCCTGTACCATTCTCTTGCCTCATCTATTAAGGATTGCATGAATGACTTCATGAAAACATCCTCATGCTCAACCTCAAAATTGTCCATGACATTTTGGAAGGCCTTTAGATGATCTTCTCCTGACACTGTATTGTTTCCTGAAAACTTAGGCACTTGCAGCCTCAGATGCTTGTCAATGGGGTTAGGATACCCAGGAATACCATCAAACACCAGCTGCCTGAATCTATCTAGCTGCATGGGCTGTCTGTTTGACTGATTAACATTAACATTTCTATTTGCATTTTGGTTTCCTGCATTGTTTAGTGGTATCCTAGCATCATTCATATTTTGTCTGTCATCATGATGCTGATGATGCACTTCATATCTTTGCTGATGTCTTTGCATATTTGCATTTTCTAAGGTAGGAACTGAATTATTTTGGGCAGTTCTCAAGGCTTGCACTTTCTGCTGTATATCATCTCTGATTTTCATGGCTTGTAGGTATTCTAGTTCTGCTCTTAGGCTTTTGATTTCTTCTGCCAATTGTTCATCCTTAGGTCTGGAGGTAGATGGTCTCATACCATTTGGGTCATCATCTTCATCATCCCTTAGGGACTCTGCCTCTTCAAACCTCTCACTTGGGTCTAGAAAAGGGCGTTCTTGGAACACCTCTGACCTCATTCTCATACTACCACCCTGTTGCCTCTCATATGCACCTTGGATATTAGCTTCTGCACTTGAAAAATAAGGAGCATGCTGTCCTGATGGCCTAGGGTTATCTTGTACCTCATCACTTTTTCTGGGGGAGCTCTCATGACTAGCTGAGACAGTTCCCTTTCTTCTATACATCATTCTTTTTGTTAATGGTAACTCTTCAAATAGAGGATTTTGTTGGGATCTTCTCCCCTGCATATAAATTTACTTTGACCGGTTGGGAGATTACTTCGGAGTCGCCACCTATTGCTAGGAACTGTTTTCTTCTGAAAACCAGGGTTCTTTCACAAGATTCCCCAGTGGAGTAGATTACTATTGCTGACTCAGATGGGTCACATATATATCACTGGAGATGATTAGATAGTCTTTTACTTCTCACTCCCCAGCAGAGTCGCCAATTTCTGTTGACTTTTTTCCCAGACTGGATGCTTATTCCCAGAGTCCCTACAAGGTAGCCATCAGTGATCAACAGGATCTCTGGGCCAGGGGGTCAACAGTGTAGGAGATAGACTCTATATTTTATCTCCTCTTCTTCTTCAGGCTCTGCAAGACCTAGGGGGGTATTCCCTACTCAACATCCATGAGGATATGCATGCAAGGCTGGGATGTTGACAGAAAGCAGATGAGTCCTCCTGTAAGTAGACCAAAACTGAAAGATATGGGCAAAGGGGCTAGCTTTTGGCCTATTTGCAGTTGTAGACAGAGGACTGAGGATCCTAAACTAATTCTAAAGTCCTAATATTGGTTTTAGATTTTGCTTTGGAGTTTAAGTGTGGATGCAAAGCTGGATATGGTTATAACACAAAACAAAGCATGATTGGTGCCTATCCAGGGCCTGGAGTCAGTAGACATACACCTGTGAATGTCTAGCATGAACAACTAAAACTGGATTTCAAGGGGATCTATGTGATACCTGCCTTACAGGCATCTCCCAATACAAAGTGTTAGGTTATCTCTACTTATGGTATCCCTACTGCAGTATACTCTTCCCAATGTTCAACCTGAAAACAGTTTAATCTACCCCTTGAGTAGAAGTCAGAAGATCAGACAGTCAACATAGGAATTCTATGTTCTAGAATCTAAACATTACCAAACATCCAGATTCAGAAGAAGAGTACATGCAATACTGGAGACAGAATTAACACAACACATGCCAAACAGCATTTCTCATATAAGTTAAATCATGAAATCAGTGGGTTCATGCCAAAAACAAACAACAAGAGATACATAAACTCACAGGTAAGCTGTACAGAGCAACCAGATCAGCTTGTTATGCATCACAGAGCCAAAATCATCAACTTTCAACAACCACACAAATGAGCAAGACTACCTGCTTATAACAGCCAGGTAGGTGCTCAGCAATTAATTACAATGTTGACCAAAAATTTCGCCAGATACACAGTATCATGGAAATGGCGCTCAAACACAACCGGATTGGCACCCAAACTTGAATGCAGCAGGTAGAGGAGGAGACAGGAAGATTTCTCGAGCCCTGCGCCCCTGTCCGCTGATGTACACCCTCAGTCAGGTACAAGATCGACCCACGCCATCGCCCATACCTCTGCAACAATCGCCATTAATGGCGCACCAACCCGCGGCCTTGGGAAGATCATCATCAGACTATCGCAAGCATTTCCCGCCGAGATTCATCATCATCATGTTTTGAATATGCAGGATAACAATATCCCACATGCACCCCGCGACGACCTCAAAAACACTTTATATACTAGGTCATGAGCATATACCATGTCGGCGCTTTTGCTCCTGACGACACTAGTATAGACCTCATCATCATCATCTTTCAGCAGTATGATATCCTGTTGTTCGAAAAATCACCCTGACGTCATCATGATATTTGAAATATAACCTTCATGATAATCGCCTTCATCGGCACAACCTGATCCATCGGAGAAACATCCTCCTGCTGAGCCTATACCAAAAGTCTGGCCGATGAACATCCTGATGATGTCATCATCATATCCTACTGACGTCATTATCATATCTGCCTACTGCGCACCTCCTCATATCCGGATGACGTCATCATCATGTTTGCAAATATCAGGAGGTTTCTTCAAGATGATCAGTTGTTAGAAATATAACCCCCGCAGACCTTGATGACGTCATCATCATATTAACATCATCATGATATTCGGAAGACAACCGGATATTTGGAAATATCCTCCTGATGTTCAAACATCAGGTTGCACTGTAGCTCCTCTGTAAGATCGGGGCGATAGAAGAATATGATGATGCTTGAAAAGATCACCCCCAGTAGATAATGCGCGAAGCCGGCAGGCGGATATCTCCTTGATATCAACGTCATCATGATGTTCGAACAAACATATATCCGGGTGATATGAAAATATCACCCCCTCCTTCGCGAATATCATGATGCAGATAGGCAGAAAGAAAAATATCACCCTGATATACGGATGACGTCAGCATCATCAGGATGAGAAACAAAGAACAAGAAGTGATAGAACATCATCAGGATGATATTGATTAAGATCATCCTGACGTTCAAAATATGATGACCCTAGTGAATATCGGGTCGCAATTACAACTCTTCAACAACATCATCAGGATGATGTTAACCAAGATCACCCGATGATAAAAATATCACCCCGGCGAAATATCATGAAGGCAGAAAATATGATGACCTCCACAAGCAGCAGGATGATAACTGGAAATATCATGATGACGACCACCCTTAGGAAAAAAAACAAGTTAGGTCGACAACTTAGAGAATAACCCCTCTAGGATAATGGGGCAACATCATCATCATGCTTGGGCCAAGTGATATTCGGAAGATCACCGGATACTTGAAAAATCACCCCCGCAAGCAACTGAGGGCGCACTGTAGCTCACCAGTATCATCAGGATAATAAGCAAACATCACCCGATAGTTGAAATATGATGATGACGATGAGAAAAACAAGTCGACGAAGAACATGCTGATGAAGATCATCATCGAAGACAAGATGATGATGACGACCTCCTCCTCAGAAAAATATGATGCTGCAGCTGAAAAACGCTGAGGAGGTCCAACACTTAGAAAAATTGGGCAAGAGGATGAAGGCTTCAAATGAAGAAACCTCCTGATCATGACAAATCAACCCCAGGTCAAAATAAGTGCTAACAGAACCCTTGAACCATTGAAGAATGGTTAAATTCCAAAAGGCATAACACTTCAGAATTCACTGATAGAGTCTTCTAAATCCTTCTCAATTTCCTGACTGTCTCTCCTACAACTGGCCACACTCTTTGAGCCTCTCGAACTTTCAAGCTAGTTCAAACAAAAGACTTCAGCCCGAATATTTTTCGGTGAAACCTGATATCTTTCGCCCGATGGTGAATTCCACATCAAACTTATACGCTGTCTCTGATAAACTTCCACAGAGTTTAATCTTTCCTATCCTAGCACATGAGGATGCTAGGATTCACCACAACATGACATTGATCGATCCTATAACTGCAAAACTCGCACAAATAGAAAATGCAAAAACAAAATCTAATCTAATATGTACAGCCATTCCACCAATTACAAAGTAATCAACCGGTGGAATGGAAAAATCCCATATCGACCGTAAATCAAAAATTGACTACAGAAGGAAATCAAACACAAAACAAGATCTTTTTATTGCTTCTGGAATTTGATACAGATACTTGATTTCACAACTTTAGAACTTCTCAGTCTCTTGCAGAAATCTCACCCTACCTTAATCTATCTGTATCCATCTATCTCTAATCGATCTGAGCTGAGCTATTTAACTACTTTCCAATAGTAGTACCTACTTGATTCCCAGCAACTGGGAGATAATTCCAAGCAGTTGGGAGGGATAACAAACTTCTAACAACTAACAACCTTATCATGACAGCGCGATAAGTGTCCTAGGGATTACAAGAAAAAATTGAATTACAAACACCAATGACAAGTCTGGTCAAACAAACCTTATTACATTTAATATAGAAAATGCATAAATTGCATAAGACCCTAGTCTTTGTGGGGTGCTCCTGCACCATATATCATGTAGATGCATGGGAAGTTTACTATGGTATAATCATTTTTGCCTTGTAATCGGGATCTTTTCTATTATTAATGTATATGTGTTTTGAGTGATTAGGCTGACATCACCCATGGTTAGTGGAATGAGTGGAGGCCATTTTTTATCCACTTAGATCCTCACCCTCATTGTCCACTTGATAATGGCAAGTAATGGATTGTGATAACTAAATGAGGCTGCGGGGTGGCGGAGGGGGTAACCGCTTTCCCTTCATGGAACTCAAAGGTGGCGAGCTTATCGCATGCAAGGCATGCAAAATAGAAGGAAAAACTATTTTGTGAAGTAATCTTTCTGGGTGGTGCTCGGGAGACGAAGAAGAGGCGAATATACACAAAGCTCTATGGAAGAAAACTACTATCATAGATATCAACAAGTTGGAAATTTGATAATGCTTAGCTGAGATCCATCCATAAGTAGACTCCAATAATCGTATACAATACCTACAAGTATGGTTTGTAAACTTGTAAGACTTCTATCCGTTAGCATGATAACTAAACGTTACCACTATGTGTGTGTGGTTGACAGTGTCAACGTCTAAAAGTTAAACTTGCTATGATTATTATTGTTGTTATATGGAGCCTAATCAAACTCGGAGGTTAAATTTACCCCACTTTTATCGGCGCGGCTTCCCCCCAAATTCCTATGGGGTCAAGGGGTAGCAGTATTGATGTACTGTAGCATTTGCAGCGGTATTGAGTTGTAGGGATTGCTAGTTGTAATCGGTTTGATTTATTGGATAATAATATTGGACTCTCTGTTTGGTGGATGTAGACCAAGTTAGGGTGAACCATGTTAAAACTTGTCTCTCTATGTTATTATTTCTGTGTATTTCCATTCCTCTGTTTAATCTTTATTTGCATTTAATTGATATCTTCTGTTAGCTAATCCTAATAAGTGGTATCAGAGAGGGTTGTGTTTAATTATCATTTACAGGAAGGTCTCATGGTTGAGTGGAATTTAATGGGCAAAACTATCAGTTATGGAAGATGTAGATGGAGGATTACCTCTATCAGAACAATTTATGGAGGCCGTTGGAAGGAGTATCTAAGAAACTGGTAGGAATGACGGATGAGGATTGGGAACTTCTAGACAGAAAGGCACTGGGAACCATTCAGTTGTGCCTGGAACCATCTGTGGCATTCATTATAACAGAAGCAAAGACAACAAGTGAACTGATGAAAGCTTTGGCTAAATTGTATGAAAAATCCTCAGCCTCAAATAAGGCATTTCTCATGAAGCGTTTGTTTAATCAGAAAATGATTGAAGATGGATTTGTGACAGATCATTTAAATGAGTTTAATACGATTGTCAGTCAGTTAACTTCTGTAAAAGTGAAATTTGATGAAGAGGTGAGGGCTCTCTTGGTTTTATGCTCTTTGCCAGAAAGCTGGAATAGCTTGGTAATGGCTGTAAGTAACTCTGTCTCTGGTTCAAACACTTTGAAATTTGATGATGTTGTTGGTGTTATCCTTAGCAAGGAAATGAAATGAAAAAGCTTAGGAGGGTCCACATCAGGTAGTGTTTTGAATGCAGAAAGCAGGGGCAGATCAAAGGAGAGAGGAAAAGGTTCTGGAGGTCATGGGAAGTCACGAGGAAAATCAAAGGACAAGACATCCCAATCCAGAGGACAGAAGGATTGCTGGTACTGTGGGAAACCAGGTCATCTAAAGAAAGATTGCTGGTCTCGGAAGAATAAAGAAGGAGACAAACAAGAAGGCAATAAGGAGGCAAATGTGGTAAGCAATAAATCTGAAGATGATGCTTTGATTCTTTCCCTAGATAATGTTGTTGATTCATGGGTTTTAGATTCAGGGGCCTCATTTCATGCTATGCCCCATAGAAGTTATTTTCTTGATTATGTCCAAGGGGATTTTGGGCTAGTTTATTTCAGAGATAGTGAACCCTGTCAGATTGTTGGAAAGGGAAGAATTAAGATTAAGTTGCAGAATGAGAATCATTGGCTACTACAAGAGGTAAGGCACGTTCCAAGGCTCAATAGGAATTTAATTTCAACAGGGCAGCTAGCTGAAGAAGGTTGCATTGTTACATTTACTAATAAAAATTGGAAGGTTTCAAAAGGTGCCTTAATAGTAGCAAAAGGTGTGAAAGTAGGCACCTTGTATCTTTGTATAGGTCATACTGTTCCTTCTACTTTTGCTATTACAGAGAAAAAACAAACAGGTTCAAGAACAGTTGCTGCAGGTTTGCAGGAAGAGACTGAAATAGTTGTTGCAGGTTCTGAGACAACATTGTGGCATAACAGACTTGGGCATATGAGTGAAAAAGGTATGAAGGTACTTCATTCTAAGAAAGTTTTACCAGGTCTGAAATGTATTAATATGGATTTATGTGAAATTTGTGTGTATGGAAAACAAAAGAGAGTTTGTTTTCTCAAGGATGTGAAGCAAAATAAAGATGAAAAGTTGGAGCTTGTGCATATAGATGTATGGGGACCAACTCAGGTATCTTCTCTCAGTGGTTCTCGGTATTATGTTACATTCATAGATGATGCAACTAGGAAGGTATGGATTTATTTCCTTAGACAGAAATCTAATGTATTTGAAACATTTAAGAAATGGAGAAGCTTAGTTGAGAATGAGACAGGTAAAAGATTAAAATGTCTCAGATCTAATAATGGTGGTGAGGCTAATCCTAACAATTACTCTGTGGTGATTGATGAAGGTCCGCGAGGTTGAAGCATTGTATAGGTTAGTATAATCAGACCCTCGAGGTCTTACACTTTGTTTGTATAACTTTGACATTGCATACAATACAGAGAGCACCTCCAGGCCCTTGAGGTCGTATATGACTCTATATTGCAAACTTGTAAAACCAATTGATGGCCAAGTCACTTGAGTTCCTTGAGTCGAGCTGGGGCTTACAATAGCAAGTAAATATGATTGTGTGCTGATATGGCATGGACTGAAATGATTTAATGACACCCTAAAGCTATTATTATTGTGCTCAAGCTGATTGTACTCAGTAAATAAAGTGTTTAAAACTATTATGATATGGTATGTGCGTTGGAGAAACAGGTTTTGCATGTGGGCCGAGAACCTTTTTGCGAACCATAATGGTATCCATCATGAATCTTTAACCAGTGAATGTGCATGGAGCACTTAGCTACCATTCTTGAGAACTACAACCACAGTGATTGACTGCTTAAGAAGGTTATTAGGATAACCATAGTGCAGTCCTTAAATTTGAAAGAGTATATGTATTGACTCCTTGTTTGGGGAGGGGGGTTTTGATAAATAATAGTTAATATTATTACTCCAGGGAAACATTAAATGCATGCTGAGGTTATTGAAGAGTTTGTTGTTCTTGATATTTATTTCTTTTCAAGATTGAAAACTAAGTTTATTCTAAATATCTTACTTTGTATTGTAAATGAAAACCACTTCCTTCCTAGTGGCTAAAATTTATGAAAGGAGTATAAAATTCTATGAACTCATGTGGTATATGAGTTGGAGTCTTTTTGTTTAGACCGTATTATTGGACTATCGTAATATAAATCTTTGAAGTTATGAACTTGAACGTAAACCCCATGGTAAGTCAACGTAAAACTCTAAACCTAGGAAGGTCCTAAGTTGGAAAGGTCAATTTGATTGTTTCCATGTTGAAAAATGGAACAGAGTGATGAGGAGTCACATGTTCCCTATTACAAAAGCAACATAATATATTCGACGTACTCCCATGATAGGAGTTGAATGTCTAAGATTTGGACTAAGGACGAACTGAACTTATTTATCCTAGACCTAAATGAGGGTCAAACTATGAACACTGTAGGACGAGACAACTTCTAAGTTGAGTCAAGGTGGTGGACATACAACTACATTCACTACGAAACATATATGTATGTAAATCTTTGGCCAAAGTAATGCATCCGTCTTTGCGTGCATTGTCAGTCCACAGTGATCCGGATGGCATGATGTTTCTAGTAGCGTCATACATAGTTAGAGAGGATCTATAGTTGTATGATAGTGAAACATCATGAAGGACACAACACCAGATACTCAGATGGCAAAGCCTCAAGATTCCTTATATCTATACCTTCCATGAATGGTAGGGCCACTTCTAGGTAGGAAGTTGTGCGGGCGACCGCCGATCTGTGGTTGGAGGAAAAGCACTCAGATGATGCTCTCCTTCCCAAGCAGAAGACAAGCCAAGGCTTATGAAGACAGATGTCAAAGTTCCAAACTCAGTGCTTTTCTTTATATGATTGGATAGTCAACTATTATGTATATTTTTATATTTGATGCCTTGAGCATAACTTTGTACATGTAAAGTGATGGTCATTCACTATTGTGGTATCTCTAGATAATGTAATTCTAAGTTTTGTTATGTTCTGGAAAAGAATAACATACTTAATTTTGATGATGATGAAGATAATTCATTTTGTTTAACTATGATTTTGTTAATCAAAAGGTGATCTTACTTTTAGTTAAGATGAATAATTATAGTTCTTTATGAGCATTATGAAATGTCATGTTTCAACTTCAAAAATTGCATTCTTCCAAAACTCTCTTGCAATGTTTTCTAGTAAAAATACTCTAAGGCCGATCTTTGTTAATGGTTTATGCTTGACCTTATGGATTTTATCAAGAACATAGGCATAACCTATATTGAAATACAATCTAATAGGCTCTTACACACACTGTTAAGGCCAACTAAAAGCTTCTCCTAAACTTTAAACAAGAATATCTACTTTTATACGTTCCAAAATATAGCTTTAAGAAATTTGAATGAAGTATCAAACCCAAGACACAAAGATTCTACATTTCGACGATAATCTCTCATTATTTTCTGTGGTATCTCAGACAGACATTTATACTACTGTGTCATATTCTCATAAAAATGAGCTACAAATATTTAAATGCCTACAACTTACTCACTACTATGTAAGACCTCAAATAGGAAACAATACTGAGTAATGCAAGATTTAGCTTAGGATGGATATCCTACCTATTCGACATCAAAGGATTGCCTGAGATTTGAAGAGCTCACCCATGATAACAATGCTATTCTCTTTTAAGAAACAATACAGTTCTCTCTTATCAACTCTATGAGGACCAATGTTCTATCCCTTCCCATAACTTCACAAAAGCTCTGATACCACAAAATAAGTCATTCCCCTATCTAACGACCCACGCTTGTCTATCATTAAGACTCCTCTCGAATTGTTATTCCACTTTCCTAAGCCATGGGAAAATCCAAATTATAAGCCTCTCATTTCTCATAGTTCAAGCATGCAACAAGAGGGGGATGTGGGTATTAAAGCACCACTCCCTCAAACAAACAACGACTCTAAAAAAGGCATACAATGCTCTCGAGTTGGTTAAGAAGGAAAACCTCTTCTATAATGTATGTTGTCATCTTTTAAAACTGACCAACAACCTCAAACCAACCTCTTAAGAATAATAACACAATAATAATCTAAAATAAAGCACATATATTAATTTCAATAGGAATTATAATAATGTGATGTAAACTTATGCACAAGCATGATTGGGGTTGAGTTCATCTCCCCTTCACGAATAAAAGCAAATCGCATTGATTTCGTTTTGACAATAACAAAATTTGATGTTAAAACTATAAACAAGAAACATGCTAACAATTCTACTAACTACGCCATTGAAGACACAAACGTAATCTCATTTATGACATAAAGAATGATGTGTTCGACAGAAAGTCACATTAGTCACAAAACGACTATTGTTCAACCTCGACAACATTGACAAGGTTGTCATTTTCAAGACATCAAAAGATACTAAACGACTTCAACAACTTATCGAGTCGATCAACAAACTAAAACCACTTGAATAAACATGACTTACCTCAATCGACAAGTGTTTACTAATTTGCACCAACACAAGACTTAAGATGGTGACAAACTGTTCTTTTCCTTATATCTATTCCCTTCTCTTCGATGATGCTCTCCCTCCCTTTCTTAGAGGGGTGGAAACTTGTTTCCTAAATACAACTTGCAATTACCAACCTGTGATTAGTGTATCAATAATCATTTCATAATCCTTATGAAATCATAACATCATGACAACATATAAACACATGTCAGTTCTCATAATATAAACATAATTTCATGAAATCATTGATTTCTCCTGACATTTCCACTAAACACCAAATCATTAAATCATGCATAATCATCTACTAATTATGAATAAGTAAAAAGTAAAGTATAGTTAGAATTAGGGATGTGACATATTTCCCCCCATAAGATTCATCGTCCTCGATGATCCAATGTATCCAAGACAATACTAAGATAAATAGTTTTGTTCAACTCGCAAAAGAATAGACAAATGAGAAAATATTTGCTATAAAATCATGGTAAACTTCCCATATGATATTACCTTCTAGATACTGGTCCTATTGGACCTTGCATTGAATAACCTCTCTATCATGCAAGTAGAGCTTGTGATCTTCAAGTATTTAAGAAGCTCGACCATGACCATTCCTGGGTCCTGTACCTGTAAAACATTCTAGGAATATAATTGTCATCTGTTGTATATATTTTTCAAATAAGAATCATAAAAAGCATTATGCCTCCTGGAAATAGATGATAATAGAATGATTCTGTAATCAATCAAATTGATAACTTTGAGAACTTCGAAGTGTCCTTCATATCTAGGAGCTAGTTTGGAATTCACTCCAAACTTTATGAAACTTTTCTAGGGTTTGACCCTCAAAAAAACTTTTCTTCAACTGAGAATTATCTTAGTGTACACTTGGCATCTACATAACATTTCTATCTATTATTAGCTTCCAACAATCTTTTTTGATTGGTTTGATCTCTTCATCCATTTCTGACAACATTTCTGGACTAATGCTAATCCTATCTTCTAGCTTATCTCAGCTTATAAGAATTTGACATCTTCTTCTATCTAATGTTTCAATGGTGCGAAATGAACTTCCGTTCACACAAGGTTTCCTAATTCTACCGAGTTAGGGACATACCAAGTGCATTCTTTGCAATTTACTCCCCTACACAATCCATCAAAGGCTCATCCAGGACATGATAGAGGTGAACATTGCATAAAACATAGTGAAGAATCAAAATATTCTAGTATAGCCACCACAACAATATAAACCAATATCAAAGTGTAAGAAATTTCATTTTTAATAATAAGTCAAAAGAATGAGCTCAATTTTGACAATAAATCAAATTTTGACAAATTGATCATAAAATAAATGATCTTCAAAATTTGATGGCTAGACTATCCCAAAATAAAGGAATAAAATAATGATAATATTTGCAAATATTAAAAGGATTATACCAAAAATCCAAAGAAGTGTCAAAATCCAGAGGAACACTTACTATGCACTACGTGACTAATTGAGTCACTAACTAGGGAGTAGATTGCTTCACTACACTTGGATTTTCCAAAAACCCACAATGAGTTAGAGATCGTGCTACAAACTCACCAAACAAATAAGTCCTATAAGACTTTAATCATGCTCAATTTTTTTTACAACTCAAATTGTTATAATACATCCATTCCTACTTCCTAGAGTAACTATCATTCATCATTCAGATGATATTATAAGATCATGTTATAACAACATAAAGGGGTTAAATTTGGGACACAAGCTTCTTCCCATTGTTCTGCTTTACAAACCTCTATTCCTTACCTCATGGAATAGGTTACTTATTCAAAACTTTAAATAACTTGACTAAATATCCTGGTGATGATTACATTCACCATTGAAGTTGTACTTTCTATCTCTACCAAGAGGCAAAATACATAGTTCTTAACCATTTGGCCAAAATGCCATGAGAATAACTAATATCTTCTCCTTACAACTGTTATGAATTATCTTGCAAACTTCATGCAGATTCTTAAAAAAAGTTTCAAAGAATGATACTAATCCCAATCTTTATTCATCAAAATATTGCTTGAGAGGACTCTCTATGCTTACGTCCTCTACTACATGTTGATACATTTTCCAAAAGGCTTCAAGAGATACTAAGGAACTCTTATCCACCTCTACTTATGCCAGTTGGTTTTCTCATGAATTTTGGAAAGCAAAAGTATTTCCAAGCCCTGTACCATTTTCTAGGCATTCTATGCCAACATAACACTACTTTCCTTTAATGATCTTTTTATTCCACTTGGCTCATTCTAAGACATCTAGGGATTAGACAAGAACTCATCTTATCTACGTATCTTCGATACAATTCTAGGATCTTCAACACTTAGTTGCTCTTGCATATGGTTTAATATTTCTGGATCTTCCATCCCTAAATTATTGAGAAATAAGGGTACTTCACTTTACCTAGGTTCACTTGTTCTAAAAAAAATTTGCATCAAACACAGTAGGCTCATAGGCCCTAGTACTTAAACCCAGGCTCTGACCTTGACTTCATATTGACACTGCTCTATTTGAGCTTTGAGTCTGATTAGCAATTGACCAAGGTTTGTGTTGTTTTCTTTCTAGCCCAATATGCTTAAGAGCATTTAGCCAAAGTCTCAAAATCTTACCACTATACACTTTCAACATTGTTAATATGCTCTTGGAGTTTTACCTCCTTAGTTGGTTCTGTCTTAACCACTAACTTGGGTAAGTGTTGGGAAATAGTCTTCCTGACAATTTTCTTGGTTATTCTCTATGCCATTCTGGCATAAAACCAGTTTCAAATATTAGCCAATTTGCTGAATGTTTAATGAGTTTTCTCACAATTAGCTCATAGGTCCATGTGTTGAACCTGGTTAGCTCTAATACCATATGTAACATGTCTTCTCATATTACTTGAAGTAACTCATAAATTTACAAGAAGTAAATAAACTTGGTAAACATGAGAGAGAATTTTTTTATCAAACATTTGCATATTCGCAACAAATAAGATACAACTTTCTATTTAATTTCAACCTTGAAATCATAACATGATCAAAGATAGAATCAAGTGAAATCCTTACACTTTTCATTTGTAATACATAAACTGCACTTGGCATAAAGAATAGTTTTACCTCATAAATTTTACTATCATTAGTCATGACAAGGAATACACTACATCTGAAATATTGATATCTATCTTCACAAGTCTCAGCAAGTCATCTGCGATAGAGGGAGAGAATCATCTGAGTGCTTTAGCTCCAACCACAAACTAGAGGTCCCCCACACACATTCATACTGGAAGTGGCCCTACCCTTCACGAAGAGTATAGCTATAAGGATCCAATAGGTTTTTGCCATCTGAGTCCTAGTGTTGTGTCCTACATAACTCAACTGATCATACAACTCTAGACCCTTCTAGCTAAGTATGATCATTCTGATTGGTCACACCATTTAGACATTGTGAACTGACTAACGCATGCAGAGACAGATGCATTACTTTGGCCAAAGATTCAATATAAATAGACGTTCAAAATGATCGTAGTCATGTGTCCACACACCTCTGACTCAACTTGGAGACTATCACATCCTACAGTTTGATTTTCATCACTTAGAATCTCTAGACATAAACTTGTTTGTACTGTAAATCCATTCTAGTCAATCTGACTTAGAACTACCCCTTAATTTAGGATAAACTTACAATATAAAGATTTAGGTATTTCTAACCTTTCAAAGAGTCCCTCCTTGCATACTTGCAATGCCCTAGGGTCTATGATCTCATGTCACTCTACTCACTGGTTCTAATATTTAAGACTCTTGTATTGAATATAACAAGTCTCAATACTGTCTGAAAGTAGAAAAATATTTATAATAAAAAAGAGCCTCTTAGACTCTTTCTGTTTTGCTCTATGGTTATCTCGACCATTCTTTGTCGACTATAATAAATAATGTCATATTCAACATTAGAATACTAGTTTTCTAAACCCTCCTAGTTTTAATACTAGGGTTTAACTTTCGCTGTTGACCAATACATGGAAATATCAAACATCCTTGTTTTCCAAAGATATTAACATAATTATAACAAAACAAAAGAACAAATACATCTAGTCTTCCCTAGACCTCTAGGCATTATTCGTCCACACATTTCACTTAGCATGTATAAACATAGTATGCGAAGTATAACCTCATCCATACAACACATTAATGGATGCTTACACTATTTGCAACTAGCCTTTTGACTAAGTTCATTATATCAACCCAAATAGGTTTGAGTCATAAAGATAACAAAATACTTTCAACCTTCTAGTCTACTTAAGTCTATCGACTTTCCACTAGGACAGGTTACAGACTTGTATGTATATTCATCCTTCAAATACATGTTAATAACCCTATATCAATAATCTTAAGTACAACAATCATGTGGAGTTGAGATTCGAATATCCCAAAATACCCAACTTAGAATAGATCATATCAGGAATACCCCACATTAGGTTAATTTTGTCTTTTATGCAAATGACACTAAAATAAGTTCATTTAAACATATAATAAGAACTGTAATTTCCCATCCCATAGTACACCTATAGCCTTAAGTTGGTTTAATAGTTTCAAACTTGAAAATGTCTCCCAAATTACTCTTCAACATAGATATTACTTAAGACTTAATCAATATTTTCCTTGAAAGTGTGGGTCATTAATATAATTATCAACATTCTAGGTTTTAATCTTTCGAAAAGAACCTCTTGTTGCAATTGCAACATGGAATCTATGACTCCCTGACACTCTATTCCTTGTTTCAAGGTTTAAATATATTCTTGGTTCTAGAGTCTAGTATTGTCATAGAGAAATAGTTTTGTCTAGAACTTCAAAGTTTATCCAAGTTAATCAATTTTCATTTAGAATACTTACCAAAATCATGGCTAAGTAGATGTCATCGTGTGACATGGTTTTATCGACCACCAATTCTTTCTGGACTATCATAAAGTTGGTCAAATTGGTACCTTAATGGAGTACAAAAGATGCTACTAATTACAATAATACATTTCCAAGATAAACATAGTTCTTCTTCTCGAACTAGTAATAGTATATTGTAACTATGGGACTCAAGAGTCTATCATCTCTAAACCTCAGTTATATCTAAACTTAGGTTTTAACTTCCTTATTCCAACGTGATGGAATAATAAATATACTTATTCTAGAAAGTAATAATATCGTAAGAAAGAGATTATCCTCTAGTTTAAAATATACTAGTATTCCTTAGTTAAAATAATGCCAAAGGTTCAATTCAAGTCTAAACTTCACCTAAGTTTAGTTTGATTCTAAAAAGGTAAAAGACTATTTCAATTTGTTATCTACTTAAGTTCCATGACTAAGATTGTTCTTTCTTTTATATACTATGTTATTACTGATCATTATTATGTGAGAACTTCATCTCCTATGCTCATATGCATATGGATATATCAATAATATCTCAAGCATTATAACCTTTATGTATCAAATACTGATACAACTTAAACAAGACATCATAAACCTCTAATGTTGTCAGTTTTACACCATTGTGTCAGATCAGAACTGATTAGATTCTATATATAAAACATATACTAAGTTTTCCAAAGGGAATATCTTACCCAAACATCCTTTGAATACAAAGTATTTTTCTTAATAAGATAACCTTTGGCATTACTTCAAAAAATTGCATTCTTCCAAAACTCTCTTGAGATGTTTTCTAGTAAAAATACTCTAAGGACAATCTCTGTTAATGGTTTATGCTCGACCTTATAGATTTTATTAAGAACAGAGGTATAACCTATATTGAAATACAATCAAATAGGCTCTTACACCACACTGCTAAGGCCAACTAAAAGCTTCTCCTAAACTTTAAACAAGAATATCTACTTTTATACGTTCCAAAATATAGCTTTAAGAAATTTGAATGAAGTATCAAACCCAAGACACAAAGATTCTACGTTTCAATGATAATCTCTCACTGTTTTTTGTGGTATCTCAGTTTACACTAAACCAAACAGTCACAAACCTTTATACTACTGTGTCATATTCTCATACAAATGAGCTACAAATATTTAAATGCCTACGGCTTACTCACTATTGTGCAAGACCTCAGATAGGAAACAAAACTGAGTAATGCAAGATTTAACTTAGGATGGATATCCTACCTATTCGATGTCAAAGGATTGCCTGAGATTTGAAGAGCTCACCCATGATAACAATGCCATTCTCTTTTAAGAAACAATATAGTTCTCTCTTATCGACTCTATGAGGATCGATGTTCTATCCCTTCCCATAACTTCACAAAAGCTCTGATACCACAAAATAAGTTGTTCCCCTATCTAACGACCCATGCCTGTCTATCATTAAGACTCCACTCTAATTGTTATTCCACTTTCCTAATCCATGGGAAACTCCAAATTATAAGCCTCTAATTGCTCATAGTTCGAGCATGCAACAAGAGGGGGATGTGGGTATTAAAGCACCACTCCCTCAAACAAACAATGACTCTCAAAAAGGCATTCAATGCTCTTGAGTTGGTTAAGAAGGAAAACCTCTTCTATAACGTAGGTTGTCATCTTTTAAAACTGACCAACAACCTCAAACCAACCTCTTAAGAAATATAACGTAATAATAATCTAAAATAAAGCATAGATATTAATTTAAATAGGAATTATAATAATGTGACATAAAATTACACACAAGCGTGATTGGGGTCGAGTTCATCTCCCCTTCACGTATAAAAGCAAATCATGTTGATTTTGTTTTGACAATAATGAAATTTGACGTTAAAACTATAAACAAGAAACACACTAACAATTCTACCAACTACGCCATTGAAGACACAAATGTAATCTCATTTATGACATAAAGAATGCGTGTTCGACAGAAATTCACGTTAGTCACAAAATGACTATTGTTCGACCTCGACAACGTCAATTTCACAAAGTGACAAGGTTGTCATTTTCAAGACATCAAAAGATACTAAATGACATCGACAACTTGTCGAGTCGAGATCAACAAACTAAAACCACTTGAATAAACATGACTTACCTCAATTGACAAGGGTTTACTAATTTGCACCAACACAAGACTTAAGATGGTGACAAAATGTTCTTTTCCTTGTATCTATTCCCTTCTCTTCGATGATGCTCTCCCTCCCTTTCTCGGAAGGGCGAAAACATATTTCCTGAATACAACTTGCAATCACCAACCTATGATTAGTGTATATGTATGTAAGAAATATAAATTTTATTGAAAAAGATTTAAAACTATTACAAACCCTAAAATTTATATCAAATACACCAATTAAAGATCAAAGATATGACATAAATAAATGTTACCGAATATTTTCAAATGTGGTTGCTCATTATATTTTCCAGCATAACTGGTCTCTAGGGTAAATTGCCATTTTTTGATAATTGGGATAAGTAGGTTTTTTATAATGTTTGGTAAAAGCGGTTCACGAGTGGTTGAATGGTAAAAGGTAGGTAACAGGTAGTTGAACATATTTTTAATATTTTTAATTTTTTATAAAGAGGTTTAGGTTTAGGTAAATAATAAATTAAGTTTGTTAAGTTTAATTTACTATTTATGGAGGGGACATTAAAAGAGGAAACTTAATTAATTAATTAAAATTAATTAAATTTCATGTGAAGGGAGGATTAATTAAGGGTAATTAAGGACACTTAGGGATAATTAGGGATAAACAGGGATTTGGTCAATTTTAGATGTCTACAGTATCAATAATCATTTCATAATCCTTATGAAATCATAACATCTTGACAACATATAAACGCATGTCAGTTCTCATAATATAAACATAATTTCATGAAATCATTAATTTCTCCTGACATTTCCACTAAACACCAAATCATTAAATCATGCATAATCATCTACTAATTACGAATAAGTAAAAAGTAAAGCATAGTCAGAATTAGGGATGTGACAAGTTTTCATTACTTATTTTGATATATTTAAATGTCGAACTAATACTAGTTATTGTGGGTACTATTGTGGAAAATTGACAACAGGTAAGGCCTATGTCGAGAATGACACCTACCCTTCATGTAGACTACCGTCCTCGAGGGGGCAAATATGTAAGCACCAAAATCACGCACAACCTCCACGAGGACGCTGATGATGACTCACAATCCTTGTCATGTACATGTAAGAGTGAAATAATACCCTCTCAATAGTGATTCTCTTGGTAGCATTTGGGTTCTTCCTCTTCTTGTTGTTTCCCCTTTGTCGTGCTAACCTTCTCTCCACTTTTGACACTTTTTGACACTTGTCAATTCTTGTTTCTTGTGCTTGCAACTTTGTCCCTAAGCCTTGTATTCATCTTTTTGTTGTGATTTGACCTTTCCCTAGTGTTTTTCGTCCATTCCCACCCCTAGGAGCCCTCTAGAGGACCTCCCAAGCTATCTCCAAATTTTAGTTTTTAGTTTTGGTCAACTAATCTAAATCTCCCCCGGGAGATTTGACTTTTGCAAGTGGAGATTTGGATTTTGACCCCCTTTCGACTAGTTTCCAGAGGCACTTCACCTCCTTTTCCCCTAACTAACAATCTCCAACCCTGCTTTCCAACCCAGGACCTCCCCTCAGTGAGTCTCCCATGGGTCACCCCCGGGTGACCTTGACTGGTGAAAGCGGTGACCCATGGGCAACCTTGCCATTTTTCTAGCCGTAAAAGAACTTGAGTTTTTTACTTGAAAAAGCTTCATTTTGACCTGTTTTTCTTGCTGTTTGCATGAGTTTTTGGTCTAAACATCTAGAGTTAGCTATACCAAGCCTCCACGCATGCATAATTAGCTCCTTTTTATCTCAACTTGTCAACTCATGCATTCTTGTTAATTCCATTTCTTCTTCAGTGATAAGCTATAATGGCTTGATCACTCCTTAATTAGTCTAGATCACTCCTTGGTCTTCTAAGTTAACTCTCCAATCAAGGGAATTAACTATCCATCCTCTCCCACCTATATTATCCTCTTTCAACCTATAAATAGAGAGGCAATTTCATTTGTGCATCCAGTCTTTGCAGGTTTTTGCTCTCCAACTACCACCCATATGCTCATACAAGACATTTGAGCCTTTTGCTTTATTGTTATTTCATCCAAGCTTTGCTAAAAGCTTCATATCGCGTTGATACACTGCCCAAATTGCAAGTCATAGTGCTCACGAGCTCACATTGAGCTCAGTTTAAGCTTTCAAAAGCTTTTTTTGCATTCCCTTTCCCGTTGTTGCCAAGAGGATATCCCCGCTACTACAAGAGGACAAAGAGGTTGTTGACACAAGGATTTTTTAGTGTAGTGGAGGCTCATGCATCTCATATTCTAGGTTCTTTAGTGCTTTTTTTATAGTAATTAGAAAATCTCAATTTGCTCTTGGGAATAGTAATTTAATATTGCAATTTCCTTGATAGGCTAAATAGGATTTGCATTGTTATAATAGTTTGCTTTCAAAGTAATTTTATTTTCCTAGAGTAGTTGTTCCAAAAACCTAGAAAACTAAACAAAAACATAGATCAGATTGCATTAGTTAACTACATACTAGATTGCATACATATTTCAATTCCTAGATTAGAAAAAACACTTTATTTCCATAAATATCTAAAAAACACAAAAATATTATTTTGCACTCATATAGGCTTGCATGCATTCAAAAACCAAAAAAAGCATAAAAACCTTAGTATCACAAGACGATCACAAACCCTTGATTCCAACACAAGGTCAACATTAGTCAAACCCTTGATTCAAACACAAGGTCAAGTTAAGGAAACATTGGTCAAACCCTTGATTCCAACACAAGGTTAATGCAAAGTCAAATCTTAGGTCAAAAAAACCCTAAGTCAAATCAAGGTTAAACTTCAATCAACTCTCTCTTAGTTTGGGCTCATGAATATGCCCTAGGCTTGCAGGCGAGTGGGTGAGGGCAATCCTTGAAGAGATTGAAGAAATTTACCCTAGACCACAACACGATCAACAAACAATTCAGGAACAACAACATAGGTTGAGGATATTCCAAACACAAGTCATCATCCAACAATTCAAAGAACAACTCCAACTCAATAGAAATATCAACGAGAACAATCATTAACCTACACAGCGTTGGAATCTTTGAAATACAAATAGAAGAACAGTGACTAGTGACCCTTTGGGTCATATAGTTATTTTAGCAACAACAATCACAGAACATCAGATTAGAATCAACACACAAGAAAGGCCCCAGGATTGACCGACCACTCTCCGCGAAGTCTAGCTCTCAAGTGACCCAAACTGCCCCCATGTCTCACCTCCTCTTGACTAGCTACTTCCATGAGAGCAAGAGTTATGTGGAGGTTCACCTTGTGGCAAGGAGAGGGGTCCATGTGCTCGCCAAAGCTGACTCGACCACCCCAAGCTACCGAGTTGTGTTTTTGAGTACATATAGTAACTGTGAGTATTTCATTTCATTTGTATTATTTATTAATTTACATCTTATCTAAACTAATTAACTAATTAATGATTTATAAATAACATTAGTCACATTAATTAATTTACCTTGTTTAATTCAATAAGTGTTTCCTATCTAAAATTGAAATAAGTTGAACTATTATTCATCTTTCATTCCAAGGTCTAGATTTTTTGGAATCTTAAAATTGGAATCAACGAGGGATAAAGTAGAATTGCATGAGAGTTTATTTGATGGAATAAATACCCCTTAATCCTTGGTACTATGCTAAGTTGATAGAATATTTCCTACTTAAAATTGAAATCACTATGATTCATTGTTAGTTGAGGTAACCCAAAATTGTCTTCCTTTCTAGTTTACAGTTTTTTGGAATCTTGCCCCTAAGAAGAAGTAAAATTCTTGGAATAATTTAAATTATGAACCACTTAATCAAGCTCACCACAAGTAGTCATTTAGGATTAAACTAAAGTAGTGAATGGAGGATGACAACAAAATTATTAAACCTCTGTTATGTGTTATGCCCATGGTAATATCTTATTCGAAACTCAAATCTCCTTGCGAAGTGCTATATCTTATAACTTACACATACCCTCAATATATGTATGATTTTTGTATATATTTCAATCATTTTTCCCTTTTTATTAATGGAAGTGACTCTTCACTTTTTTGCAAAACCCATAAACATTAACAAAATAAAAAATGTTTTAGATTTTTTGGAAGAAAAGAGAAGAGGCAAGAAAAAATAATGTATCAGTATAATGATCACTTCTATTATAACATTATCTCCATAATGACTTGCAAAATGAAAATTGGTATAGAATCCATATAATTGCACCCACAATTTTCTTGCATACAATAGAAAATGTAGAGGCAAGCTCTGTAAATAACTCAAGGATGACAAGTAATCTCAAAACTTATATGTTTTGGTATTAATAAGCTATAAACACAGGTACAGATCCCGATAACAAAAAAAAACCACAGGGTAGTGAAACAGGCCCAAGGCCACAAACAATGTAAAAACAACTGACTAGCAGCAAGAGTTCATAATAGTATCAAAATGAAACAAAGTCCAGATAACAGAACAGAAGTAAAAACTAGTTAAAAACATTTTCCAGTCATCTTTCAGGAAATTCAGCAGCACCTCCTTGTTCTCAGTCTTCTCGTCCTTGTTAGCATTATGATCCTCCTGTAGAATGGTAAAAGTGGTGGCCACCCGATGAATGACTTTCAGGCAAACGGTCACCAACACCTTGACCTTGGCTTCCATGTTTGAGAGGCGAGTCTTAACCTCCCCAAGCTCTTGCATGGGCTTCTTGTTAAATTCACCCTCCCTGGCACTTTCAAATTCTTTTTCAGGAGTCTCCAAGATCTCAATAGCATCTTGTTTAGTATCATAATACGAATTATTCATGGAGTCAAAGTGACTCACACCTTCTTGATCTTGCATAGGGGTAGACTTGACTTCTTTAATCTCAATCTCAAACTCTGGGTCATCAGGGTTAGAAGCAGAAGAGTAATCAAAACTTATATGTTATTTTTTACTTGTAAGATAATTTGTTTTATTTCTGTTGGACATAAGAATGGTTAAAGTAATCATTTTACAAACACATGTTGATGTGATAGTTGTGGGCTCAATATTTTGTTTCTATTGAATAGCCCAAATTTTACATTTAAAAAAAAAAAAATTCCTTGGGTCAAATCATTACAATATTCATATAAATATATAATAAAATTAATATACTATTATTATAATAATTATAATAGAATATAGAATATAATTTAATATTAAATGTATAATCTTGCATTTCATTTATGCATATACAATGATAAAGTGAGTCATATGCAACTCATTTTCAACTAAGGTTGAAGCCACATTATTCCTTTTCATTTTCAAGTTGGATTTCTATACAAAACGTAAGCAAACACGTCATAGAATGTTGCATAGATAACCACATCATAAGATGCGGCCTACTCTAGGACTAGGATGCAGGACACAATCTTTTCCTCAACAATAGGAATGGAGAAACACTATTGCATCTACTTAATCTTTGTTTCATGTCCAAATATCATATTTGGATCTTCTCACAAATGCTTTTAGATCCTAACAATTGATTTTTGATTAAATTGGATACTTTATGTATCACATAGTGTTACATCACACAAGCATCCAAGACAAAATATTAAGACTATTTCAATATCACAATCTTTATCTCCACTCAACACACAAACTAGACAATGGTAGTAACTGGATGCAATGTGTCTCTTGTTGTAAATAAAAATTCAATATTTTAAGGAAAATAAATGCGCTCTACATAAACATAAGGTAATGTGACTAGATTTGGATGTGAGTGTAGCATTCATTTTTTTTGTAATTCATAGACAACTAAATTATCTACTAGTCTTCTTTGCAAAAAAAGTGAAGTGGGTGGATTTATTGAGGAGATAATATTTTCTTATGAACATCTAGTTATTTGTGTATAATTGATTTATTTTTTCTTAAACGTGGAAAAAAATGAAAGTGAACAGATGTAGCTATGGAAGAGGGAATAAATATGTGATTATTCAGTGATGGTAGATTTGAAGCTTTGCAAAATGTGTTGTTTATATTGTTAGAATTGTAAAACCAAGGTATTAATACTGTATATATCTCTTTTATAAGAGGATAATAATTTACAAATGAGTAGAAGTAAGTAGTGTTTGACTTGTATCAATAGAAAGTTACAATTAGATGTTACCAATGGTGGTTTAGAAGAAAATTTTGGCTAATTATAATGGCACAATATCTAAGATCTAATGTATAGAAGATTGTGATCAACAAATAGATTAGAAATGCATAAGCAACAATGCAAATTCAAGATCCTTATACAAATGACCCCTTACAAGAACAAGGTCAGATGGGATTTATTAATGTCATTGTCATAGGAGACCACTGTCCAATGATATAAAAAACTTAGACAAATCAAGGTTTAAAACACAGTCTAAACAAAATTACAAAAGTATTGTCCAAAGATTTAATGGCATTGCTATCCTTTGGTAGTTGGGCCATGTTTCATAAGAAATGAAAAGCATTGAGGTTGGATTTATAACAACATAGTTTGGCATTAAAACCTTTTTTATATTTCAATAAAAATAAAAATTATTACTCATTGGGAATTAAACTCAAGGCATGTTGGATAATGGCAAGATCTAGATGTTGACACAAAGACACTTTATGACTTGATCTCAGTTAATGTCAATACAAATCCTCATAATGAAAGCAATTCCTCTTTTGCAATTCTAGTAAATTAATTTATGAATGTGAGATTCAAAGTTATTAATTTTTTTAAAAAAATTATTACAAACTTTTAAACTACATAGAGCTCTCATTTGACCAATTTATTTTTTTAAATATATCAAATGATGAAGGTGTCAATTGGAAAACAAATAGTCTAATCATTATCACTACAACAACATTAAAATCCCCTACATTGTATCTCAAAATAACACAATTATATATAGGGTACATTGGACATGTGAGGTTTAAGGCTAGTGTCTTGCATGCAAAGTGGCAATGTTAGATGAATGACAAGTGTTTTATATGAGATGCAGTGCCCACATCCTGTTGATCTAGAGGAGATGAAGGTCTTTGAATGCAATTATAGGCAACAAAATCTACAATTAAAGAAGGTGATGGTGAGTTGCTTTAGTAAAGTATACGTTGAGATTTTGTCTTGTAGCTTGTAATGTAAAAACTAATGCAAAGTTAGCAAAATGAATGAAATTTCTCATCATTGCCAAAGTAGCAATGACATTTTCAACATTGAAGTTTTTTAAGAAATTATCACTGAACCTTTAATGAAATAAAAATGAAGATTATAATATAAAAATTAAGATGCTATTAATTTCTACATCACATTCATATGAGCAGGGAAAGAAAATGCTAATTTACTAGAAATTGGAAAACATATTTGAGAAACTAAATACAAAGCATAAAAAAGGAACCTGACACCAAAAGGAGGAAAACATTGTCTAGGATGCCAGTGCGTCGTGTGAATGTCCATGCTAAGTATTGTCATCCGTATGGCCCAAAATATGAACAACTTCCAGCAAATGCAAAATCCAACCCAATCGTTCACCCAGTTCGCAAAGCTAAAACAAGGGAACACAATAGCAAGGTACCAAATAACGATAAATATGAAAATAACAATGATAATCTAAATAAATCAAATGTAATAATAAAAGGAAAGAATAGACCAACAAACCTCTATGTGATTGAATACTTCCCAAGTACATGTAGTTGAAAACAAGAAAAATGTTGCGGTTGTTTGGGGGTTTTGCCTTCAGGTCAAACCCTTGCTTTGGTATTTCGACCTCCACAACAATTAATAGAGAGATATATTGAAAAAGTGTGTGAATGCTCCTATCCCAAGTTTGTATGGGAATGGTAAGAGTTGTGATTGTGTAAATAGTGAAAACTATAATGAGGGAAATATAAGGGATGTGAGGATCCAAAGGTGCTCAAGGGTACAATAAAATAAATGTTTTCAACAAGTAAGAAATAAGAACAATATCGCCTGTGAGGGATTAAAGAAGCCAAGAGAATAGAGGGCTAAAAGAAGATGTTGTACAAGAATGTTGTAGAAAGCTAGAAAAAGATTGAGAGAGTTGGTGAGTGCAAGCCAATTGCAAGGGAGAGCCAAGATAAGTGTAAAAATGAAAGATTCCTTCAAAAAGAGGGAGGAGGAGGGAAAATGAAGGGGCTGATGATCCATTTAGATTTGTCTCAATTTGTTACCTCTATGTAATGTCCCTTTTAGAATATACCTAATTTCTTTTCGTTAAACAATAATATTTACTTCAAAATGATAATAATTTATCAAACATTAGAAATTCAAGATAATAATCAGATCAACAAATCATAACGCAATCCTCAAAATCAATCAAATCATGAATTCTTTGGGAATTAACTTGCCAAGAGCATGAAAGGGTCCTCGTACCTTCCAACTCCTAGCCCTAGAGCACGAAAGGTTACATCCTTCCAACTCGTACTTGCAAGACACTTCCTCAAATTCAAAACTGATTGTTTGACAAATTTGCTTGATTAATGTTGATTGCTATTTCTTGATGGATTGACAAGTTAATGTTTGAATGGATATTTGCTTCAATAAATGATTGTTTTAATGAATTTATTCTTTTATGAATTCTACTTGAATGATTGTTGCTTTAATGAATATGCTTGAATGGATATGCTTGAATGAATATGCTTGGATGAATATGATTGAATGGATGATTCTTCTTTGTTGCTATAATAAATACTCTTCTTCCTACCTGTCCTTTTCAAAATGAAATGATCCTCTCTTTATATATTATTTTGGAGAGAGTCACAACCGCTCATAAGCAACCGTTGCATTTTGAATGAGACATATCTTTTAATAACAACCATTGCCCCTTTGATAATTATAATTTAAATTTAATTTGACTTACTTATCTTAAAATAATTGTTGCCCTTGGTAATTTGATTTTACTTTGTTTAAATTTCTATTATGAGACTAACATATCATTCCACCATAACTGCTTCTCTCATCTTGTAATGTAGTCTTATTTCTTATTTTTAGTTTTATCTCTTTTTATCAAGGTGGATTATAGTCAGGGACATTACACTTTGACTTGAAAAGATGACAAGTAGATAGACACTTAGAAATAGCCGCAAAACACAAAACTATCATGAGATGCTAGCGTGTTTCCTAGATGTCCACCCTAAGCATTAGTGTCCAGATAGTTTGGGCTCAAAAGTGAGGAGAAACTAGAACTTCACAAGGCTAACCCAAGAGTGACAATAGATTTGACAAAAAGAGAATACATGAGACCTAGATCCTAAGCACCATGGGAGGGGAAAAGGATAATGCAAGGGCTAAAATGAGCCTACAAATAAACTAAGGGAATGGACACTAAAGAAAGGACAACTTATAGCATGAAATTGCAAGGATATGCAATTTTTGATGCTACATTTAGCCCCCAATTTAGCAAGCTTATAAAACTACGTGAATATGCATGCTAAAGTAAAGAGGATAATACTGAAAAGGAAATAATATCACAACACCAAAAGGATATTGTAGAGGATGCAAAGCTCTTCAAGTAGAGGAATAAAGCCCCTAGGCTGGGAACCTACAAAATGAATACATTAGGCAACAAAAACCTGCAAGACAATTGTGTTAGAGCATAAACCTACAAAACCACTATGTTAGAACATCACAAGCATATATAAACATAAACAATGCATACATAGAGGAGAAAAGCACACAAGAAGCAAAGAAAATTTTTGAGTCAACAAAGTGAAAGAGGCCTCAATGTGAAAGGTTGTCTCAATACCATGCATCCTCCCCAAAATACAACAAAAATAAAGAAAACCACAAATAGAGGAATTCTTAAAAGGATTTAAGAATATACCTCACAGCTCCAAGATCCTTCATATCAAATGCATCTGAAAGTTGGGATTTAAGCTCACTGATCATACTCTTAGTATTGCTGAAAAATAGCATGTCATCAACATACAAAGCAATAACCAGTATAGAATCATCAATACAATGAATGTAAACACAATGATCCTCCTCGCTTCTAACAAAACCCAATTTCAAAACAAATGAATCAAACTTTTGATACCACATTCTGGGAGACTATTTGATAGGGAGGACTCTAGGCTGCTTGCTCTGCATCCTGTAGGTGTACAAGACTATTTGACAACACTAGCCTTCCTACCAATTCAAAGTGCTAAAAGACATACTCTTTGTAGAGATGGAAAACTCTACTTTTTTGCTTGGTGTGGGACACATACCTTGTCCTCACTGCCTCCAAGATACTGCCTCAATGGCACATAACTTTCTGAGCCCGTTGCCCACCCTTCTCACTCTGTTCAAGGGTCTGGACTGCTTGGTGCTCACTTTCCTTCTCTCTATTTTTCCACCCCTGCAAATCTATTTTTCCTACTTGTTTATCTAGCCGGACTCCTCACTGAGCTCGCCTAGAACAAGCATGCATTGCCTCTAACCGGCGATCCGATCACCCCACAAAAGGAAAACAAACAAAAATCATGGCTCTGCTTGATGACCTCCATATTGTACAGTGGAACTTGAGGAGTCATCAAAACAGAGTCATGGTTTGCAAAAGAAAACAAAATTGTAGAAGCAGAAAGACTAATCTACTTTAGAATAGTAAACTGAAAATAGAAAATAAAATACACAGATGATCGAACTGCTGTACTTTATTTTTATTCAAAAATTCTGATTACATCAAAATGCTTCACACACCAAAATTCACTTCTTCGATTCTTCTTTTGCTGAACTCCTCTACAGAAAGAATGCTACATTTTATATCTCTGCTCATGTCCGTTATAGGACGGTTCATATTCTAACTGCCCAGCATCGCTGACATCCAACTGTCCAAACCATTTTGCATTCGTGAGAACCTTTAGTCCCACATACATCCGTCGACTGACACATCAACTGCATATATGCATGAACACACGATAAGTTTACCGTCGGCACTTTTGCTGCCGATGACCCTAGCCTGTCAACCACTAACGAACCGTCGGAGTGACTTCTTCCTTCTTCACTGATAAGGTTCCTCCTGCCGATGCCAACCCCTCGCCAACTTCCATCGGGGTGACAGTTGACATCAGAGCGACATCCCTAGGCTTGCCCGATAGAGATCCTCACGCCGACGCCCGACTCCAAGGTAAGTCCCATTGGAGTAACCAACACCATCGGCAAAACTTCTCTTCACTGGACCGACAGTTGTTCTCACGCCGACGCCCAAGCCAAAGACATCCATCGGAGTGACCACAAGCAGTCGGAGTAACATTTCAAAGCTGGGCCGACAGTGATCCTTACGCCGATCAATCGGGACTCCACCATCGGTGAGACCATTCCCATCGGGAAGACTTCACAAGGCTCGACTGATAGATGTCCTCTCACCAACGTCCAACTCCATTGGAGTAACACATAGCTGTCGGAGTGACACCCACATCCTTCACCGATAGTGATTCTCATGCCGATGGACTTTACCAACCTTTACCACTCCATCGGGGTAACACCAAGCGATCGGAGACACAACCACAGGCTTCGCCAATGACCACCCTCATGCTGATGGACATCACACATCGGTAAGACCTTCAACCGTCGGCCTACGATCAAATCCTCGGCCCGATACTTATACTCACGCCAATGTCTTCGGCCAACTCCACATCGGTGAGACTCGATGTTTATCATCCCGATCGGTGAGATGATACATTGTTGGCTCACGATTATTTCCTCAGCCCGATGCCAAGGCTCACACCGATGACCCACTTTGGATAAGTAAAAACTTCTTCTTGCCAAGGCTTATTAGAAGATTCACCAAATCACGCCAAAAAGCAAAGATAAGAAAATTTCACATCACACCAAAAATGTGCAGTATATACATGGGCTCCGAGCCCTTGGTGCTCCTGCACCACTATTTCAAACCATAGAGAGACCTCTTTTACCTACAAACCCAACATTCTTTCCCTTTTACCTCAAAACCTGTAGGTTGTTGCATATAAATTTATTTCTCAAGATCTGCATGCAAGAATGCAATATTAACATCCATTTGCTCAATCTTCCAATCATAAGCTACAATAATGGATAAGAGAAATCTAATAGAAGTCAATTTAGCAATAGGAGAGAATTTCTCACCAAAATCAACTCCCTCTCTCTAGGAGTATCCCTTGGCTACCAGTCTAGCCTTGTACTTCTCCAATGACCCATCTACTCCAAACTTCTTCTTGAAGACCCACTTACATCCTATGGCCTTTCTTCCTTTGGGCAAACGAACAAGATCCCAAGTGTTACAAGAGTCTAAAGCCATCATCTCCTCATGCATGGCTAACTACCAAGACTCACTATCGTCTGCAAAAATAGCTTCCCTATAGGATCTAGGCTCATTGTTAGTACTCAATAAAGCATATACACAATAGAAATCTGGTTGGCTATACCTGTCAATTGGATTCTGTTGTCTTGTGGATCTCTTCAAGGGTGGAGTAGAAGACTCTACTCATTCTTCTACATGATCATCTGCACCAACTTCTTCTGTAACAACAGACTCATCTTCATCAGAACTACTTGAATCTTCTTCTTCACCCCCTAATCCATCATTTTGTTCTTCCTGAGGTGCATCTTGCTGCTCTAAATCAAAGTGCACCTTCTTTACCTTTTCTTCTTTTAATTTTGGCTGCTTAGGTTTAGAAATAGCTCTAAGTTCCCTGAAAATAACATCTCTAGAAAAGATAATCTTGTAGGTTAGTGGATTCCAAAGCTTATAACCTTTGACATTATCACCATATCCAATGAATTTACACTTTTTAGCCTTTGGATCCAACTTAGATAACTTTTCCTTGGGCACATGAACAAAAGCCTCACAACCAAAAACCCTTAAATGTGAAACAACAGGTTTCTTACCTGTCTACACTTCATAAGGTGTTGAATCAAGAGCCTTACAAGGAGATCTGTTAATCAAGTAGCAAGTAGTACACACAACCTCTACCTAAAAACATTTATCCAACTATGCATCACTCAGCATACTTCTGGCTCTTTCCATGATTGTTCGGTTCACCCTTTCTGCAACACCATTCTGTTGTGGTGTATATGGAGTTGTCTTTTGTTTCATAATACCTGCATGCTTGCAAAACTCATCAAATTCCTTAGAACAATATTCTCCTCCATTGTCAGATCTTAATATTTTTATCTTTAAACCTGATTGGTTCTCTACTAAGACTTTGAATTCCTTAAACTTAGTGAAAACTTTAGATTTATGTTTCATAAAATAAATCCATGTAAATTTGGATACATCATCAATGAAGGTGACAAAATAATGAGATTTTCTGATAGATTCATTATCCATAGGCCCAAACACATCCATATGAATAATTTCTAACTTCTCTTTTGGTCTATTACTTTTGAAGGAAATGATTTTCTATTTTGTTTACCAAACACACAATGCTTATAGACATCAAAATGCTCATCAGAATAGGAGAAATTGTCCAACAAATTTTTATTCTTAATAGTTTTTAATACATTATTGCTTGTGTGGCCCAATCTACGGTGCCACAATATACATGCATTTTTAGTACTAGCCTTAGATACATAGGAGACATTACAAACTGTAGTGGCTTAAAGCTTGAATAGGTTTCCCAATCTCTTCCCCTTCGCTACCACAAAGTTTCCTCTCACCAATCTACAACCATGCTTGTCAAAAATCACTTGCATTCCCAAATCATTCAACTTTGAAACTGAAATCAAATTTCTAGTTAATCCAGGAAAATGATAAACATCAGGGAGGGTTTTAATCCTTCCATCACTGAAACACAACAATACCTTTCCTTTCCCAACAATCGGATATGAAGAGTTGTCACCAAGGTAGATATTACCTCCATTATATTCTTCATATGTGGAGAACCATTCCTTATGCGAGGTTGTATCAACCAGTGATCATTAGTAACAACATTACATGTAGAAAGTAAAACATCTTCACTTGAATTTGAGGACTTATCAGAAGCACCCTCCCACTGTTTCTTTGGGTTTCTACACTCCTTCTTCACATGTCCCCTTTTACCGCAATTCCAACACTTAACTCTGTTCTTTTTACTAGGAGTCTTAGACTGGCCCTTGGACTTGTCCTTAGCCCCTTTCTAATCTCCTTTCGGTCCTCTTACCCTAGACCTTCCCCTGACACTAAGAGCATCCCCTAAACTATCCGAATTCTTCTTCCTCAATTCTTGTGACAGTAAAATTGCAACAAGAGCATCCAACTTAGGATCTGTGAGGTTAGTAGTGATAGCAAGGACAACATTCTCCCAAGACTGAGGTAAAGAACAAAGATGCAAGATACATTTATCTTCCTCATCAACATCAACATCAATTGAAGCAAGCTGACTCGTCAATAAATTAAATGAATTTAAATGCTCTATAACTGACTCATCCTCTTTCATTTTCAAGGAAAACAAATTTCTTTTTAAATAGAGTTTATTTACCATACTCTTGGCTTGATAGATCTCACCCAACCATTTCCACAACTTGTGTGCAGTCTCTTCCTTTGTGACATTCAACAAAACATAATCTGACAGGCACAAATGAATGGTTCCCCGTGCCTTCTTATCCAATTTTGCCCACTCATCTAGAGAGACATCATTGGGTTTCTTCTCTTTTTGAACAGCCAACCATTGGTTTCTTTCTTCCAACAAATCTTCCATTTTTAGCTTCCACAACTCATACCCTGTTCCGTTGAACTTCTCAATGTCCAAACAAGAGGTTGATGCAACGGTGGATGTAGCGATAATATCAACACAAGATCTGCAAAACAAACACAACCAAATCTCCCACTGTAGCTATAGCTTCCACACTACCACGCAAGAGTCAAAGCTGGCCAGACTCTGATACCAAATGTTAGAAATGAAAGCACAACTACTCAATGGAAATCTGATTAAAATGAATGTTTAATGATCTTTAATAGACTATTAAAGATGGAGATTGCAATATAAAATATAAACCCACAATACAAAAATATACCAGAAGTAGAATGAAGCACACAACATAGTGTTTAACATGGAGAAAACGCTTGCGGGTAAAAAACTCCACCAATAAAAGAGGCCAAGTTGTAGTATCTTCACAAAAGGAGATTACAAATACATTCACTTCCTCTGTCCTTCAACCTTCACTCCGGCAGAACCTAGGTACCTGTAAACTATTATGCATCTCATCTACTATGCCATGGTTTATATAGAATTTACACAACCTCAAGATGGGTGTACCCCTTGGAATCTTCACCCATGCAGCATTTAATGACTTCTTACAAGCTCATAACACTTGTCAAGAGTCAACAATACAACCTTGGGTGTCCATGGACAAAAATAGGCTCTTATGGGGTCATAAAAGCTGTCATGCATGCATCCTACACTTGGCAAAAGATGCCCATGCAAGATTGAATGCCTAGGGGCCAAAAATAGCCACTTACAACATCTTATGATGCGTCATATGCTGTCAGATTCTTATGACAACTTATAGTTGTCATAGAATCTCTTACACCTTCTTACAACATCTATGACACACTTCATAACACTAAAAATAGGTGATTCCTCCACATGTGCACTCCACTTTGACCAATTACCATTTACCATAAAATTACATCCTGTAACTACCGCCAGTAACTTTGGAACTTATCGTGCAGTAACTCCATAATTATCGTGGACAGTAAATAATTTTTACCACTCCAGTGAAACTAGTACATCCCTTATGGGTAATTACAAATAATAAATGGAATAATACAATAATGGGATTTACAAGGTTAATGGCACCTTATCCCAACAACCATATGAGAACTAGTGAAGTGTCCTAGCTAATAATAATCAGGTTTACAACTCTAGTCTAGCTCTAGCTATGTATTACCCACTCTAATTGTTCAGCTATCTAGTACATAGTGAACCGATAATGCAAGTAGTGACTTTTGCATTACTTTGGCCAAATTTTCTTATACTAAGTCGTATGTTCACACACTCTTTTCTTGACTTGGAGACAACATTCTTTTAATTAATAAATCAACACACTTTGATTTGGTTTTTCTATATCAGTCTAGAAGGCTTAAAATATACCCTTTACTATGAGACAAGTATAAGGTGAGTTCATAGGTGACTTAAAAAGCATGCAATGAGCCCATCTTTGCATCCTTGCAATATTAGGTCTATGACGACCTATCAATCTACTCAAAGGTTTGCCAACTTCATTCTGTGCTCATAATTAATATGGTATACATTCTCAAGATATACTTGATTCCATCATAAAGTCATTGCTTTTGATGTCTATAGATTTCTAAGACACTTTCAACTAAGATATGTCTGCCTTAGTCTATGAATATATATTCGGCTAACTTCCTATTGATATAACATTTTTCTATATAAAAATGACTATAATATTGCCATTGTGATGTAAAAACAATTTACGATAACTATTGACCCATCTAAAAGATTGGTTTCCTCTTTAACCAAAATATAGGCGGTATATGAGAACTCTCAGTTGATCAAAATAACCAAAATGATAATGCTAATATTATCTACCTCTACAACATAAGTTAAATAGATCATTTTACATGATTACCTGAACAAGAAGCCTATTCATCTATAGTCTTTTATTCAAGTCATTGATCATTCATAAGCTACGAGCTTTTATAATTGATAAGAGTGATGATTCCTCTCTACTTTGATATGTTACAGCTCCTTTAGGATAATACTATGATAATATAACTCTATTATACTTTGGTCTTTACTAGACATAAAGCTGAGTGAATTCTCGATCTGCTATCAACTTAACTGGTAAGTTTATATCATAAACAACTAGATATATGTTAATATTCTTAAATCAACCTCTCACAGTTGACGACTACTGAATATTCAGCCTTTACAAGATTTCTATTCAAGGTATTCTCTATAGATATTCTTGAGGTAAATCCTCATACATGGTATGTTCATATAAGAATACAATCTTATCATAGGTTTATAGATCAGCTAATATATAACATTCGGCCTTTACACAAGTCTAGATTTCATTTAAACCTTCTTTTACAAAAATATATGCTAATATGACAGCCTATTAGCTTCATAGCACTATCATCTCGATCATACTACAGGCTGAGTTCTATTTGATATGAGTGATATCTATTATCACTACAATCTGCCTAGAACATTAACCATGGTTTTCTAAAGGCATATAACTCAATACTACATTGATATAGAATGTCATTATTATGAGTAGCCACATATATAAACCTCTATCAAAGCATACATTTATATACATGGAATCTTTATTTGCTACAGAAAAAATTTAAAATATTTAAGCTTGCGGCTTCTTAAGACTTGCTAGTAATAACAATGACTTCATACATATAGTTTAATGCTATAATGTCAATAGTTTTCTACTAGTTCTTGGCATACCTGAATATTGCAGTCCGCACTCCTCTATCGAGCTTCCTCTGCCTGTTCTAATCTTTCGATCCAAGAGATATATCCTTCTCTCTCCCTCGACCGAGATCACTTAATGCTCTAACATCCACTCCTTACTGGTTATAAAGCAGTTCATGCATAGTTATTTCACCACATTTCTCTCAACCATCCATGGTTTAGAGAGCTTAGAAATAGGAAATATGGAGTTTTTGATCCTTCCACTCTTCCAAGCATCTAGGGAAGAATATGATGAGAGTCTTCCAAAGACTCTACTTCTTTTTACTACAAGCCATATATTTTTATTTAACCATAACTAAGTTATAAAATAATTAAAAATATTGACAATAGTACACTTATTTCTTAGATGTCACTAATTGTAAAGTATGCATTCCAAAATAATAATTACTGAAGTAAATAATCCACTTATTTACATTAACTCAAATAAAAGATAGATCTTATATATATCAACAATAATGTCATTACATCTTACAATCCCACGTGCCATAACCAGGTGTTAGCACTATAAAAGAATATACAATGTACATCTTAGGCTCTCAGGCCATAAGTCATCTCAAAGAATAATAAGGTACAATAATCAAGTACAATACAAATATGAATAATAAACTGAATCACTGTTGCTGGCCACCACTAACCCACATGGTCATCCACAAGCTGATAGATGGGAACATGGCCCAGGCACTTTTCCACCCAACCACGAAGCAATTACACTTCCCTGAAATCCTTCATGACACAAAGGCTAGCCGACCTTGCATGAAATGCCTAGCAACCTAGAAACAATTGGTAGGAGGGAACACCCGATGCATCCTAATGTCTAAATGCATATCTAACTAGAATATGCAATATCTCACAATCAGGATGTGGCAAAGAAACATATTAATAAAGTTTTTCTAGACAATATTTTCATCTATTTCAATGAACATGGCTTGGCCCAAGCACTTATACAAGTAATGGTCAAATCCTGAAAAGAAGAAAAGCCTTCTTTATTTACCCACATTCGACATCCTAGCCTGAAAGTAACCCAACGTACACATAGCAAAATAAAATAATTCCAATGCATACACAACTATAATTTCATTTGTATTCTACCATTTACTTTTACTCAAGTAATTAAAGTGAATATAATTCTCTCACAACCACTGTAAGATGATGCATATGTTTGATCAATAGAGAACTCACAAAGTGATTAGATATGCCTATATGTGTGCATGTGTATCTTTCTTTTTCAACATGTATCTATTCAAAATAATATCCGCATACATGAGTAATATTTCCCAAAAACTAGTTCAAGAATTTATAGTAAGACAAGATTTAAATACAATAATTATTATTTAAAAGTTCTGTTTATACACTTTAATAGCCAACTCTCTATTTTTAATAAGAAAACCTATACACATATATTAATATAGCCAAAACACGGGTCTATTTCCTAAACATCTACTCAGGCCGACTAAAAGACAATTCATAGGTCGAGTTAAAAACAAAACTCAGGCTGTTTATCAAGGTATGAAGACCTGAAAGGGGCCATTCCATTTACAATGGAAGGCCAACATAGTAAAAACAAAAACAAGCCAGTCAAATGGATAAGGGCCAGCAACATGATGCTTCAAGCCGCAATTGAAGCATTAGAGACCAGAAAATAACTTTACAGAGACTACTGTAAACAAAAGAATAGACCGTGACAACTATACAAGTAGGTTGTTACAAAATGAAGGTGGGTCAACTAACAAACTCCATAGGATGATTAATATAATACTACAGACTGTTCAAATTATAGATCGGGTTGAACTAACAACATAAAGGCCATAAATACAAGTTTAAGGCTGACTGAAATCTAAAAGGTAAGGTAAGGCCTATATGACGATAACCAGGTTGATTTATAAAGAATGTCTAAGCAAATAACACAACCATTAAAAAATAATAATATCAGGCCAACATCCTTAAACTTAGGCAACTCAAATATCATAAGAAGGTCGAAGAAAAGTAAAATCTCTGCTATTCTTGGCATTATAATTGAACAAAAAATAGGATAGGCCAATCAACTTAAAGAACATGTCGATATCTAATGGAGATATGCTGCAAAAGTTAGTTATTCTAAAGGCCAATCGAATGTCGCACAAAGCCGTTTTAAACATAAAAACAAAAGACCAAATTATATAATGGGAGAGGTTGTTTAACAAAGAAATCTAATTTGCACAAGAGAGGATCGAGACAAGAAATAAGGTTGTTAAATGATAAGGTCAATTAAGACTAATTCAAACATTAAGAAGGCCACAAAACAGGCAAAGGAAGTCAATAACATGCCGTGGAAATTCTACTTCTAGGCCAATCCAAGGAATTAAGAGTAGACCAAAACATTTTTATTTAAAAGAGATTGCAACCACAACATAGGCCGATGCATTTTATACAAATAAAATATATACAGTTTATAGTTAAAGAGAGGTCGATTAGCATGTGTAGCTAAGACAGTTTAATGGTTTAAGAATAGGTCATAAAGAAACAACAAGAAGGCTGACATAGATCATACTTAGGTGCTCATTATAAGCTAAATTTGATGCAAGAAAAAAAAGAAATAAAGAAGAAAGGGAACTTATTTTCTGAGCTTGATTTCCTGCTGCTAAAATAGCTCAAATTCCTCCTTACGATAGATGGTTTCCCAAGTCTTTGTCCCCTCCCAAATCTTTATTTATGTGTGTATTTTTATGCCTCCCCTCTTTTTATCTCCTTGGGACTCTAAAATTGATGTAGTATACTTAGAACCCCAAGTCTTTCTTTCTGTTGATTCTTTATGGTGCTTGGGAGCTTGGCGCCATCTTTTCTCTTAATAATATGTTTTTCTTTATTTTGGGAAATACTTGTAGTTTGCATGGTAAGGAAGGCACTAGGCGCCAAAATAGGTTTCACACTTTTTGGATTTAATTAGTTCCAACTTGACTTATCACTTTGTTTAGAATGGAGAATATTTATTTATATAATTTAGGCTTGAATTATATATATATATATATATATATATATATATATATATATATATATAATTATTACACTCAAATGGAAGTCTAGCTAAAATATTTTAATATGAAAAAGTATTATATTTACATTTGCATAAACAATTGCATTTAAACATAAGTTTATATAAATAAAATAACATTTATGAATAAGTATATGTATGTGTATTCACTCTATACAATTTATTCCAAAAAGATGAGGGAGATACATGAATACATGTTGATATTATGCATAAAAAATAATCGCATTGAAGCAAATGAAAACATATTCTTTATCTAATCCTCCTACGTCAATCAAGCCAACATATGCTCAACAAGATTATGCCACATGACCTTAATGAAACTAAATCTAGAATGTAAGCTATCAAAATGTAATATGATCTATGTGAGTGTGTGCATGCATCGGGGTTTATGCTATCATGCCAACTCTTTCTGACAGCTAAGGTGTTTCTACCTCAGCCATGTTCTTGTCTTCGACGTGTTCCTGCACTCAGTCACACTCAAACTCACATCAATAGGTTAGTCCCATAATCATAGCCGAAGCCAAAACATAGATTTGTAATCATACACATTTTAATCCATCATTATAACTATGCTCAAATATATGCATTCCTAAAATCATGACAATTTACCTTTTTGCACAACCAATTTACCCAGTAGTAAAACAACCAAAGTAATAACGAATTATATCTGAATTGAAAAGGTTGGGATGTGACATCCTTGCCCATTAGGAAGAGACATCGTCCTGATGTCTTATTACACACATATGAAATAATAATATATCTCACTACTACTAGATCAATGTATCAATAAAGTATCATCAATCAAATAACAGTATCTCAACTATGCAAAATAAAAGAAACTCTGCTAAATCTTTAAATGAGGAAAAGATCTGTCTATCTCCTCAACATCCTCCCATGTAGAAATATCCATAGAATATTGGTCCCACTGGACCTTATACTTCACAATATCCCTATTATGCAACTTAATGTTGCGCCTCTCCAAAATTTGAGTGGGCTCCACCAGCACCACTCCTAGATCCTCTACCTATAAAGCATGCCAGTCAAGTATGTGTGAAGCATCGGGATGATATGGCTTAAGTAAAGACACATGAAACATTATGGATTCGAGAAAGAGTAGGTGGTAGAGCAAGTCTATAAGCAAAAGGATTAATCACTTCTGGCACATCAAATGGTCCTACGAATCTAGGAGCAAGTTTGGATGATTTGCCAAACACAACTGAACTCTTCTAAAGTTTGACCCTCAAAAAGACCTTGCCACCTACTGCCAACTATCTGAAAGTCCTATTCATGTTTGCATAACTCTTTTGTCGATCTAAAGCTTGCTTCAATGTCTCTTTGATCAATCTCATATGATCATCCATTTCTCTAAGCATATCAGGTCCAATTACAATCATGTCTTCTACCTTGTCCCAACTGATAGGTGTGCGACACTTATGCCCATAAAGAGCTTTGAAAGGTGCCATCCCCAAAGATGATTGGTATGAATTATTGTAAGCGAACTCCACCAATGGAAGATACTCCTCCCATTTATACTATTGATCCATACAATACATCCTAAGGAGGTCTTCTACTACCTGATTAACAATTTTTGTCTGACCATTAATATGAGGATGATACATCGAACTAAAATTCAATTTAGTTCCCAAAGATGCATTTAGCATTGTCCAAAACCTGGAAGTCATGCGAGTGTCTTGATCTGAAATGATCATCTCCAGCACTCCATGCAATCAAAAGATTTCCCAGACAAACTTCTTAGCTAAGATCAACAAACCATCCTTAAGATTTCCTGGGATGAAATGCGCTACCTTCATTAACCTGTCCACAACTACCAAGATGACATCATGTCGATTCTTGGACATTGGCAAACCCTAAATGAAATCCATACTAATCTTGCCACTTATATTTTGGTACACTATGCGGGTACAAAAGCCTTGCTGGATGCACATGCTCAACCTTGACTCACTGGCACTCCAAGCATCAAGCCACAAATTTTGTTACATCTTTCTTAAGTCCAGGCAAAAAATACAAAGGTCTTAGTCCTTCTACCATATTAGTCACTCCAGGGTGCCTCGAATATGGTGCATTGTGGATCTCTTCAAGAACTAACTTTCTCAAATCCCCTAAGTCTGGAATATACATTCTACCTTGATATCACAAAATTCCATCTGACTCAAACACATACCCATCAAATCAATGATCTAAGGGATCTTCCTCTAAGTCTTTCTTTACTCTGGAATAATGTTCATCCCCTTGCAAATTCTAAATTACTTGTTGTCTCAAATTTGATCTTGTAGTAACCATGGCTGCCATATGTCTTCTTCTACTAAGAGCATTTTCCACTCTATTCTCCTTTCCCTTAATGTACTCAATCCCAAAATTGTACTCACTAAGAAACTCTAGCCATCTTCTCTGATGTGCATTAAGATTAGGTTGAGTAAAAATATACTTGAGCCCTAAATGATCTATCTTCAACTCAAAGGGCTTTCCCAAGAGATAATGCCTCCACATTTGAAGTGCATGATTTATGGCTACCAACTCTAAGTCATGTGGTGCATAGTTTAGCTTATATTGCTTCAACTTCCTCGACTCACAAGCGACCACTTGCCCATTCTACATTAACACTCCTCCTACACCTTCTCTTGATGCATTAGTTATAACTATGAAATGTCCATTAGGATTAGGTATGGTCAAAATAGGAGTTGTAGTGAGCTTTTCCTTCAACACTTGGAAATCTTGCTCACACTTTTCTACCCATTCAAACATTTTCCCTTTCTTCTGAAGTGAGGTGATTGGTGCTACTATTGTATAGAACCCTTCTACAAACTTTTTGTAATACCTTGCAAGTCCCATGAAACTTTGGACTTCTATCACATTCTGTGGTGCAGGCCATTCCATTATTGCCTTAATCTTTTCTGGATCTACAACGATCCCTTTTGTTGAAATTACATGACCTAGATAGTGCACCTTGTCTTGATAGAATGTACACTTGGATAGCTTACCAAAGAGTTTTCACTCTCTTAAGCATTATAATACTATACTTAAATGTTCTTTGTGCTCCCCATTTAGAATAAATTAGGATATCATCTAGAAAGATTAGCACAAAGTCATCCAAGAAATTACTGAATACGTTGTTCATTAAATTCATGAAAGCTGCAGAAGCATTAGTTAACCCGAATGGCACCACCGTGATTTTGTAGTGACCATATCGAGTCCTAAAAGTTGTCTTCGAGATATCCTCATCCTTAATCTACAACTGGTGATACTTGGATCTAAGGTCTATCTTAGATAACAGAGTAGCTCCCTTCATTTGATCAAAGATCTCATCTATTCTCGGGAGTGGATACTTGTTCTTTATAGTTACCTTATTAAGCATTCTATAATCAATGCATTAGTGCAAAGTCCCATCCTTCTTCACAAAAATGGCTGGTGTACCCCATGGCGACACACTAGGTCTTATGAACCCTTGGTTCAATAAATCCTGCAATTGTGCTTTCAATTCATACATCTCTGTAGTGGTCATCCTATAAGGTGCCTTAGATTGAGGCTCAGTCCCTAGTAGCAAATCAATTGAGAAGTCAAACTCCCTCTTCGGTGGCAACTCTATTAACTTCATAGGAAACACATCTTGGAATTCCTTTAGGATAAGATAGTCATTAAGTACTAGTTCCATATTATCAAGATCTTTAACTTGGACAACATAAATAGAACCTCATTTCCTTTTGGCTTTCTTTAACTGCATAGCCAAAATTTGCCTAAGTTTAAGGGGTCTCTTAGAACCATGAATCTCTACATGATTCCCTAGGTCATTTAAACATTTAACAACCTTATCCTCGTAACTCACAATTCACTTATGTTCAGTTGACCAATTGATTCCCAAAATCACATCATAAGACCCTAAATGTGTTACGTAAATATTGACTTGAGTTTAAAAATTCGGAAGGTCTAACTCACTGCAAGCAAGACAAGAATCTACCCTCTTTTCTACCTGATTGCCATACTGAACCATCCATGAATTTGCCATGTGTCCAGGTCTAATTGATAACTTTGAAACTACTCTTGGATCTACAAAGAATTCAGTTGCTCTAGTATCAATTAATATACAAACAGGTTGTCCATAGAGCTTACCTAGAAATTGAATTAGTGCTGCCTGGAAGTTAGCTTGTTGATTGTCCATGGCTGCATGATTCTGGTGCTACGGTGCTCCCTACTAATTTCTATCTCTTCACCTTGCTAATCTCTGAGGACAAGTGTTGGGGTAGTGCTCCCCTCCGCATACATAGCATCCGCCACGAGGTTCTCTTGGTCCTTCTAACCTATCCCTTCAGTTATTATTGTCATTGTTGTTATTATCATTGAAGTTACCTCTTTTGTTGCCTCCATTTTGATTTCCACCATTTTTGTCCTGAGAGTTGTTACTTCTTTTCAAGTTCTAGATCTATCGATTGTTGTTTCCCTAATTGTTGTTATTCTGATTGTTGTTATTATTCTGGGCTTTCTTATTCCCAAACCTTGCATCTTTGAACTTGTGATAATTGGCTACTTGTTACAGCTTTTGTTCTTGTTTTATAGCCTTTTCAAAGACCTCATCCATAGTCAATGGATTATGGATGTCCACATCTACTCCAATCTGAGGCTTTAAGCCCATGATGAACTTCCTAATTCTGAATCTCTCATCCATTTGATATTGCGGTACATATTTGAGCAAATGAGAGAATCTTTCCCAATATTGGGTTACAAAAATAGCTTCTTGTACCAAATTTTGGAACTCTGTCATCTTCTTATCAAAGAAGAGTTACGGTAACCACCTCTTTCTAAAAAGCTATAGAAAGAGATCCCATGTTATTTCTCTTGGCAACAACCTTTTCTCCGCCTTCTCATTATCCCACCATGTAGATGCTTCTCCAGTAAGCTTATATGAACCCCGCATTGCCTTAGTCTCATTAGAAAGGTTACAGAGATTAAAGTATTTTTCATCTCGATAATCTAGGCTTCTACTACATCGCTGATGGTTTTACCATAAAATTTAGGTGGGAATACCTTCTTGAGGTCTTTTCCTAACTCCTCCACAATCCTTCTGCAATTGTTTGCATTCCCTTCAATCACCTGATTTTGATTCTCATTTTGGTTTTTCCCTCCTCGGTATCCTCTAATCTCTTGCTCCAAATGATCCATTCAAGATTCTTGTTGATTCAAGAGGCCAAGGATTTGATCCAATCTCTCATTCTATCCATTGTGGTTGGTGTTTCTTGTATCCATTCTAACTGGTTAGATCAATCTGCATCAAGATTCACATCTTAGTGTAATAGACAAAGGCCCTAGTGTCAAACCTAGGCTCTGATACCAAATGTAAAGTAGGCATTCAAAAACAAAAATTACTGAAGTAAATAATCCACTTATTTACATTAACTCAAATAAAAAGATATATCTTATATATATCAATAATAATGTCATTACATCTTACACATCCACATGCCATAACTAGGTGTTAGCACTATAAAAGAATATACAATGTACATCTTAGGCTCTCATGCCATAAGTCATCTCAAAGAATAATAAGGTACAATAATCAAGTACAATACAAGTATGAATAATAAACTAAATCACTGTCGTCGACTACCACTAACCTACATGATCATTCGCAAGGGCCGAGAGACAGGAACATGGCCTAGGTCCTTTTCTGCCCAACCACAAAGCAATTACACTTCCCTAGAATCCTTCATGACACGAAGGATACACGACCCTGCACGAAACACCTAGCAACCTAGAAACAACTGGCAGGAGGGAACACCAGATGCAACCTAATGTCTAAATGCATATCTAACTAGAATGTGCAATATCTCACAATCAAGATGTGGCAGAGAAACATATTAATAAAGTTTTGCTAGACAATGTTTTCATCTATTTCAATGAACATGGCTTAGCCCAAGCACTTATACAAGTAATGGTCAAATCCTGAAAAGAGGAAAAGCCTTCTTTGTTTACCCACATTCGGCATCCTAGCCTGAAAGTAACCCAACGTACACATAGACAAATAAAATAATTCCAATGCACACACAACCATAATTTCATTTGCATTCTACCATTTACTTTTCCTCAAGTAATTAAAGAGAATATAATTCTTTAACAAGCACTATAAGATGATGCATATGTTTGATCAATAGAGAACATACTCTAAAATTGGCGTAGTATACTTAGAACCCCGAGTCTCTCTTTTTGTTGACTCTTTATGGTGCTTGGGTGCTTAGTGCCAGATTTTCTCTTAATTTCATGCTTTTCTTTATTTTGGGAAATACTTGCAGTTTGCATGGTAAGGAAGGCGCTAGGTGCCAAAGTAGGTTTTACACTTTTTGGTCTTAATTAGTTCCAACTTGACTTATCACTTCGTTTAGCATGGAGAATATTTATTTATATAATTTAGGTTTGAATTATATATATATATATATATATATATATATATATATATATATATATATATATATATATATATATATATATATATATATATATATATATATTACACTCAAATAGAAGTCTAGCTAAAATATTTTAATATGAAAAAGTATTATATTTACTTTTGCATAAACACTTGTATTTAAACATAAGTTTATATAAATAAAATATCATTTATGAATAAGTATATGTATGTCTATTTGAAATCACTCTATACAATTTATTCCAAAAATATGAGAGAGATACATGAATGCATGTCAATATTATTCAGCTAATAGTTTGCCCTTCATATTCTTTAGTCTGACTGCTCTGAAATATGCAAATCTTCAATGTAGTATGGTCCTAGCCACCTTGTCTTCAGTTTTCCTTGCTTCTTAAACTTGCTGTCATATAGGAGTACTAAGTCACCTTCCTTTAATGTCTTGCTCCTCAAGTTTCTATCATGCCAGGCCGTCTGTCTATTTCTTTCCAAGTTCATATTATATGTTGCCATCAATTTGTCCTCATCCAGTTTCTCCAATTCTTCAATCCTCTGTGTGAGAGATTCTTCTTGACCCAATTTGAGAGTCCTCCATGTCCATAAATTTGGCAATATTAAGTGTACCGTTATTGTAGCATCTATCCCATATACCAGTTCATAGGGAGTGAACTTAGTGGTTCTTTTGATGGTTGTCTTGTATGCCTATAGTACCATAGGTATTTTTAGATCCCAATCAGTTTTGTTCCCACTGCACATCTTTGTCAATGCTACCCCAATGATCTTATTCAGGGCTTCACTTGCTCCATTTTCTTGTGGATGATATGGCGAACTCCTATTGTGTGTTATCATAAAATTTTCCAATAGCTCTAAAATCATCTTGTTTACAAAATGTTTACCTTGATCACTAGTTATGTTCAACCGACAACCAAACTTGGTAATTATGTTCTCATAGATGAATTTGGCAGCAGTTTTTGCTATATAGTCTCTAGTTGGTTGTGCTTCAACCCACTTGGTTAGGTATTCTACTCTGGTAATAATGAATCTAGCTTTTGACTGCTTTGCCAGAGGTCTATGAGTCCAATGAAGTCAATAGCCCATTTTTGAAAAGGTAATTGTGTTGGAACTGGTATCAATGGCATTTCATCTCTTGCAGTAGGTCTTCCTATTATCTGACATACATCACAATTCTTCACATATCTCTTTGCATCTTTGAAAAGTGTAGGCCACCATAGCCCAACTAGTTTGATTTTCCTTGTTGTAACATCAGAAAATGTCCCCTTGGGGGCTTTTCCCTCTTTAGGTTTAGCTCTGGGGTCTTAAGTGTGCATTTAGGACATTTTATATCATATTTCAACATCTCGATGAGAACCCCTAAGTGTCTTGGAAAATGGGACCTAGGGGGACTACTTGAGATAACCCTTGCCCAAAATAGGGAGGGAGGACTTGGGCGCCCGCGCCCTAGTCCTGCCCTATTTTGGGGCAGTCCCAATTTTTGGGTGTCGGCTTGTGACCGTTATTTGGGTCCTATGCCAACACAGTAAGTTTGAATTATGAAAATCTTGGTAGGAATGTTTGTAGTTGCATATAAAAGCATGTTTAGGCATTCATTTAGAAACTAGATTTCAATTAGATGATCATTGTGAACTTTATGCATTCTCAAGGTTATTCAAGGCTTTCATTGTGTTGCACGAGTAGATTTGTGTGGTCTATGTGTTTGTGTTTGTGTTTGCATATTTGAGCATCCATTCCCTCATGGAGTGAAGAGCATCTTCCTCCCATGAGATCTTCACTACAAGGTGAAATTTATATTGTGTTTGTGATCATTATTCATTTGGTTTTTGCCTCTGTCTCCCTAGGCATGCACTCTCTATTTGACAAAGGTGTTTGGAAGACTTAAGTGTCCTTCTGGGGCTCGACTAAAGCAAGCTCCTAAACACCACAACCCCCTCCCAAAGTTTTATGATTGCAGGTTACAGGTTGATGATACAGACAAAGTGAAGTTGTAGGAGGGCATGTTGAAAGTGTCAGAATTGCAGAACAACAGGAAAAAGGGCACCCTGGACTTGGGCGTCCACTCATTAGTCCTCGAAGTTTCATGACAGAAAAACCTTCGGTGCAGCAAGAACAGGTTGTAGATCTTGTCCGCAGATCCTAACAAAAATCAGGGCACTGGACTTGGGCACCCACTCTTTTGTCCCTGACTTTTCTGCCTCAGAAACCCAAAAATAGGTGCACAGTCATTTGCAATTTTACAGCTTTCTGCAGAAGCATTTTTCGTTATTCATCTGTTTGTTGCCATATTTGCATAATTAGGGTTTTGATGGATAATTGAGCATAAGAGAAGAAAAATTGATAATCAAACACTCTATTCCAAGCTTCTTTACATTTGTAAGTGACCAAGGACCTAATAGTGCTCTGCCACTCAATCCTAAGGTCCTTGAATGTAATAGGTGAAAGGAGGATTTAAACACTAAACTAAACAAATCCAATTTTCACCTAAACATTTTGGTGAACATGTGTTTTTGGACTTAATTGCAACTTGATGATTGTTTTTCTTTAGATTTGGGTTGATTTCATTCATTCATATAGTCATTCATCTTATTGCATTGAGAAAATTTTTTAAAAAATTGAAAATTTTGAAAAAAATTATATTTTAGGGTTACTAATTTGCATCAATTCATTATAATTTTTCCTAATTCATGATTTTTGCATTAGATCTGATATAAACTACAGAAAATTACAAAAATTCAATAATTTGCATTGCATTTTTATCATTATATTGCTAGGGTTTTGTAGAAATTTTGACAATTTTCATATAACCTAGTAATTCCAAAATCTAGGGTTAGTAGGCAAAATCTTCTTTCAGATTTTTCTACTAATTTTAGAGACTCATTAAAACTTGAATTTGGATGTAGTCTTTCATTTTAGTGTAAATTTGCATTTAGATTTCAAATATTTGCATTTTTGCATAGAACATTTCAACAAAAAACTAGCAATTTTCATGCATTTTCATTAAATTTGCACTTGCATTTTGCATCTTAGAGCTTGGAATTAATTTTCAGATCTGAGTAGACTTCATTTTTATCATAAATTAGACTTCAAATCATTCATATAGCATTTTGTGTCAAGATCTCAAAACCAGGGCTTGAAAAACATCAATTTTCACTAGATTGAGCCTTACTGACTCTCTAAATTTGCACCATAGGCATGTTGTGAAGGGTATTTTTGCATTAATTGGTTTTTATCAGGGTAATTATTTTCTTACCCTCCTAAAAATTTTTACAACACCTGTTTATTGGGCTCTTGTATTGAAAATTTGGTGAAAAACTACACATTTTTGCTATTTTTGCCCTAGGATTTGACCTAGTTTGCACTCCAAGCATGTTGTGAAAAATTTATGGATTGAGGTGACTGATATCATTGCTTTTATTTTTTGTACCTCCTAAAATTAACTACAACACCCCTTTTTCTATGTCTTGGAGTTGAAAAACCGTGAAAAATAGCCTATTTTTGCTATATTTTCACTAGGGTTTGACCTTAAGTGGCACTAAAAGCATTTTGTAACAGATATTTTGACATTAAGTGGCTATTATTACTGATATAATTTACTTTCCATCATCATTTTACTCACAACACCCTTTGTCATACCCTTTTGCATTGAGATTTGGTGAAAAAATTGCATATTTTGACATATTTTCACTGTATTTTAACTTATCATCATCTTAGATTTGCATCAAGAGTGTGTTGTGACAAATCTTATTGCTGTATTGGATTGGTATCAGACATATAATTTACTTCCCCTGATCAAAATCCTTACAACACCTTTGCTTTCACTTATTTGCATTGAAAAAGTATAAAAAATCAAGCATTTAGGTCATTATTGCATATAACTTTGTACTTGTCTTTTGAATGCTTTCAAAATCTAATTTTTCATTGATTTGAAGACATATATTATGGCTACTTCTTTGGAAGAATTGTCTGCATACATCATAGACATTGATCATTTCTCTAAATTCACTGATAAGCATCCTCAAGTTCTAGAACAAATAGCACACATTCATGATGTTGATCTCTCTATGTGCTCCACATACGAAATCCTTTGTTATATATCTGATTTTGATAGCTTCACAAACATCATGGGAATATACCCTTGGATATTGGATGATCTCAATAAATTCATGATCAATAGTATATATACTAGTGATGACCTCAAGATGTTAGATGAAGCCTTAGATGACTTTATGGAACATTCCACTATGGCACATATTGCTAAAACATGTGATGATAACTTAGTGGTATCCTATGATCCTTCTCCCAAGGTTGTTTCTCCTCATGAGGACACTTTGATGCAAGAGGATGATTTCATTAACACATCTCTTAACATCATACCACCAAATCTTCATTCTAATGCTTACTTTGGCCAAGATGAAGCATTAACAAATGAAGAGCCATCACCACTTTGCCATTCCAATGCTCTCCTTGGCCAAGAGGAAGCATTAGTGAATGAAGAACTCCCTTCAACAAAGAACATTCCATGGGTAGACAATGAGATTTCAACTAACAACAATAAAAACTTTATCATAATGCATGAAAACTCTATGGATCATCCCACCAACCTTGTCCCTTTAGTTGATTGTTCACACACCTTGGATTTCACTAAGGAAGAGAAAACCTTTAATGTCCCTCCTTTGTTTGAATATTCAAGTCATTTGGACATCACTAAGGATGTAGAACTAGTGGATGAGGAGAAGTCTCTCACATTAAATCCCTCAAGGATGGATGTTGAGATGACTCAATAATTTGCTTCTCCCACCACCTAAGAGGATAGCGAATATGTGTACTAATGAACTTCAACAAGAAAACATTCCACCTAACATTGAGTCAAACCATGAAGCATTTAAGAATGAACAAAAGAATAATGACAAAGACTTGGCAATGGTACCTTACATACCTCTTTCCTCTAAAATTTAGGAATGGGAGGATGACGATGATTTACTTGATGATGAGACTTAGCACGGAGACCCTACAGGTAAGTATCTCTAACCCTTTATCTCTCTCATGATGCGCTTCCCTCGTGATGTGTTATGTGTTGTTTAGGCCTCCTAGGATGACCCTTGATTCTCTTGTAAGGTCCAGGATACCAAGAGACCGCCTATGTTGTGACCTTCTATTTGTATCATCATTCTTCTATATTACCTCTCTCTAATTTCATCATTGTGTGTTGTGTCTTATGGACATAGCATTGCGGTTGGTGACCTGGGGGTACCCTCCTATGTGACTGTCCCTAAGACACTTGTTTCTCCTCTCTTATTTATTGTTTCCCTTCCTCTAGTGTTTCCATCTAGTGGGTGGATGATGAAAAACATTTATACTGATGCAGACCTAGTGTCCCTTTTGAGAGCAATCAAAAAATGGACTTAGTTCCTAATATGACGATGGGGTTGTATATCTCATCCGACTCTTAGCTTGTGGAAGCACTCAAGCTTTCTGCATAGTGACTATGATGATGTTGCAATCTCATTTACAAACCTTAACAATACTAATGCTCTGTGCACCTTTGTTTGTCTTTGAATCTAGCCTTGGTGGTACTCAATTCGGAGAGCTTTGTGATATAGCCCCATGGTTATCCTCAAACTCTGAATTCATAGTATAACCTTGGCTCTTTGTGCATTGTTGTTTTTTATCATGATGTTGTAGACAATAACATGTTTCTTGCAGGGATGTGTTTATGGGAACATTTGGTGATCGTGAAGTACATGTCACCTCCGGGGGGCATGGGCTTTGTGAGAGCTTGTGTTCCCTTGTGTGTTTTCTTCCTACCTTAACGTGCTGGATATCGATACCTAATATCAACCACCTTAAGGTGGGGACATATATAAGGTAAGCTGTCTGTTGTAGATGTTAGCTATGTGCTTGTCCTCAGATGTAGTTTAAAGACTAGCTCGATGAGTGCTTCTTGCATTTTGAGTTTGTTTGCAATCAATCAATCAATCATGTAAACCCTCTATGGAGGTGAGATATCGTGTATATCCTTTTATCTTAAGCCCTCTGCAGAGGCAGGGATGGTGTATTTCTCAGAGCAGATTGCATCATCTTGTCATTTTCAAAAGTCCTTTGTGGAGGCCAGGAGCGGTTCTATGATTAACTCAACCCTTAAGCATGTTTTCAGTGATTGTTGTGGTGAAGCCCAATCATCGGTGTGTGCTTGTAATGTGCGTGAGATGGTGTTGAACCTAGAAATAGGAACACTCCATCGCTTGTCTGTCATGTTTTCTCCATGTCTTCAAGCGTGTGTGTTTGGTGTGCTTGCTTTATTTGGCGTGTCTACTGCCCCATATGCAGTCTAAAGACTAGCTCGATGAGTGCTTCCTACATTTTGGGAGGTTTTACGTGTCTTGCGTGTGAGTTGCCCCATATATGTAGTCTAAAGACCAACGCGATGAGTGCTTCCTGCATTATGGGAGGTTTGTTTACTTTCCAGTACTTGCATCTGCATTTCATTTATGTGAGAAAAAGAAAAGAAAAGAAATCATGCCTATCTTCCATGCATTAATGTGTATTCTATGCATTTGATGTCTTCTCTATGTTTTGCGTGACTATATTTGTCTTCTTCATGTTTTGAGTGCATGTTACTGTCTTCTATGTGATTGGTGTGTCTTCTTCGTGCTTGGTGTGTTTGCTGTGTTTAGGACCGTACTTTAATGCATGTATGGGCCTCACGTTTATACATACATTAAAGTGGGGGCTAAATGTAACATCAGAAAATGTCCCCTTGGGGGCTTTTCCCTCTTTAGGTTTAGCTCCCGAGTCTTAAGTGTGCATTTAGGATATTTTACATCATATTTCAACATCCCGATGAGAAAACCCCTAAGTGTCTTGGCAAATGGGACCTAGGGGGACTACTTGAGATAACCCCTACCCAAAATAGGGAGGGAGGACTTGGGCGCTCGCGCCCTAGTCCTGCCCTATTTTAGGGCAGTCCCCATTTTTGGGTGTTGGCTTGTGACCGTTATTTGGGTCCTATGCTGACATGGTAAGTTTGAATTACGAAAATCTTAGTGGGAGTGTTTGTAGTTGCATATAAAAGCATGTTTAGGCATTCATTTAGAAACTAGATTTCAAATAGATGATCATTGTGAACTTTATGCATTATCAAGGTGATTCAAGGCTTTCATTGTGTTGCAAGAGTAGATTTGTGTGGTCTATGTGTTTGTGTTTGCAGATTTGAGCATCCATTCCCTCATGGAGTGAAGAGCATCTTCCTCCCATGAGATCTTCATTACAAGGTGACATTTATATTGTGTTTGTGATCATTATTCATTTGGTTTTTGCCTCTACCTCCCTAGGCACGCACTCTCTATCTGACAAAGGTGTTTGGAAGTCTTAGGTGTCCTTCCGGGGCTTGGCTGAGGCAAGCTCCTAAACACCACAACCCCCTCCCAAAGTTTTATGATTGTAGGTTATAGGTTGATGATGCAAACAAAGTGAAGTTGCAGGAGGGCATGTTGGAGTGTCAGAATTGCAGAACAACAGGAAAAAGGGCACCCGCTCATTAGTCCTCAAAGTTTCATGACAGAAAAACCTTCGGTGTAGTAGGAACAAGTTGCAGATCTTGTCCGCATATCCTGATAAAAAGTAGGGAACTGGACTTGGGCGCCCATTCCTTTGTCCCTGATTTTTTTGCCTCGAAACCCTAAAAATAGGTGCATAGTCATTTGTAATTTTACAGCTTTCTGCATAAGCATTTTCTGTTATTCATCTGTTTGTTGTTGTATTTGCATAATTAGGGTTTTGATGGATAATTGAGCATAAGAGAAGGAAAATTGATAATCAAACACCCTATTCCAAGCTTCCCTACATTTGTAAGTGACCAAGGACCTGATAGTGCTTTGTCACTGGATCTGAGGGTCCTTGAATGTAACGGGTGAAAGGAGGATTTTAACACTAAACTAAACAAATCTAATTTTCACCTAAACAGTTGTCATGTCTCCAGCACTATGTCCTCCGGCTATCCCTTCATGTGCTTCCCTTATAATTTCTTCTCTTTCATGTTCATATACTACCCTTTTAATGATATCATCTTTCCCTCGGATATGTAGCTCCCCCTCAATTAATGTGTATGGAAAAGATTTCTACATTAGGTTTTGTTTCTCTTGTGATGGCATTTCTGTTAGAAATTTCCCTGTAGCCAATACGTATGCTATGTCTTTCAGTTCTTCCAGCACCATAGTTACTCTAAAAAGATTTGCACCAGGTAGTTCTTCTTCATGTACCTCCAGATCTTCTCCTGTCTCAATTTTGGACAAATAGTTAGGTCCTTGGTTATACTTTCCTGGTTTCACCATGATTGAGAATTCAAACTCTTGAAACAAGAGTAACCATCAACAAATTCTTCCTTGGATTATTAGTTTGTTGAGTAGGTTCATGATCAGTGTAGAATACAAAAGTCGTTTTCATGAGGTAATCCCAAAACTTCTATAATGCATACACCATTGCTAGGGCTTCTCTTTCAGTTGTGGTGTAATTCTTCTCTACTTTTGATAGTTTTCCACTTGTAAATGCTATCAGGTGATCCTTAGAGCCCCTTGGATGAGTTAGTATTGCTTCTATCGCAATCTATAATCCATCCACATGAACATGGAATGTGTTCTCCTAGTCCATAAATATGAGTATTGGTGCTTCTGCTATCTTCTACTTCAAAGTGTCAAATGCTTTTTGGTGTTTCTCATTCCATGTGATACTCTTGCCCTGTTCTTTCTTTAATAGTTCTTCTATAGGTGCGAAGATGGTTGCATATCCCTTGATGAATTTCCAGTGGTAACCAGTATACCCTAGGAATGTTTTGACATCAGATGTGCTTTTTGGCAGTGGCAAGTTTTGAATAATGGCAACTTTTAGGGGATCAACCATCAATCCTTCTTTACATATTATATGGCCCAGTAGTGTTCCAAATGGTACTGCAAAAGTTCATTTCTTCAAGTTTAGAGATATTTGCAAGCTTCTATACTTATTCAACATCAACCTTAATGTCTCTGTGTGATCTTTTACTAGTCTAAATACAGTCCAATCATCCAAATAAACTTCCAAAAATCATGCATAAACTCCTTGAATGCATTGACCATGATTCTACTGAATAATGTAGGTGCATTTTTCAACCCAAATAGCATAATTGTGTACATGAAAGATCCTAGTTCAAATGTAAATGTTGTCGGGTTGACCTTCCTCTCTAATTTTTACTTGATGATATCTTGAGAATCCATCAGTGAAAGAATAGATTTCCCTGCCGGCAACCGACTCTAGGATTTCCTCTATGAATGGTGTAGGGAAACGATCATGAATACAAGCCTTATTCAATCTTGTATAGTCTTCGTAGATCCCGATTTCTCCTATTTTCATATTCTATAATACCATTGGACTGATCCACTCCACCTCCTCCTCTGGCTTTATGATCCCTAATTCTAACATCTTATCAAGTTCTATTTTGATTTTTTTATTCATGTTTGGGTTTATCTGGTATGGCCTTTTCTTGATTGGTTTGTAGCCTTCTTTCAGTTGAATTTTTATTGTTCCAGCTTCCTCTTTGATTCCCTTCATCTTCGTAAACTTTCTAGGGAATAAATCCTCATACTTAGACATAATCTCTACTACTTATGTCACTTCCTTCTCATCTTAATAGTCTCCTATCTTGGCTAGCTTAGGATCTCCTTCTTTGGCAACGTTTTCTTCCCTTAATCGGATGGGCTTGTTGTAGTACTTTTCCTTGATGTCTATTGATTCCGCTAGCTCTCTTTCCCCTTGTTCTATTTTTATTCCAGGTTATTTATCGTCTTGTTGTTGTTGTTGTGATGTTTGGTAGCATTTATGTTTCTTCATATATGATTCTTTATTCATCCATTCTATGACTTTCCAAATGCCTTCTATTTTGTTGATAATAAGATTTGTTCAGGTTTGGCTTCTTTTTCTTCTGCATCTTGTTGAAAGGCGATCTTCCAAATCCTAATGAGTGCGGTGTGTATGTTTTTGTCTGGATCAAAGAATGAGAAAGTATGAATGAAGTCTTTTTACAACTCTTCCTAGTATCTGGTTTCTTTCCTTTGTTATTGATTAATATACCATGAATGTGCAATTAGTGATAGTGTCCAATAAAAAAAGTTCGTATAAATTACTTCATTATATTCATTTCTGCCTTTCCATACCATTATGGACACGAACAAGTGTTCTTGTGGTGAAATCTGACCTAAATACTTGGGTATTGTGTCATATTCTCCCTCCTCTAGAAAATATCTTGTCTTGATGAATATTTTGAATGTTGTGCACCAATTGATTGTGTATTTTCTGTGTGTTCCACCAATTTGTAGTGTTACATACTAATTTGTGTTGTGTAGCCTGTAATCTTATCTCTTCATCTAAAAAAATTGTCTCCATTTTTGCTAGATATTTATGTAGGTCCCGCACACCTGAAAACCTAGGCAACTTGATATGTGAAATTCCTTTTAGAATGTGACTTACCAAGTGAGATCTTTGCTGCATATCTTCCTTATCATCCTTGAACGTGATGCAGGTAATCTCTGGTGTGTTTTGATGAAGTGTGAAGGATTGCAGTATGTCTTCTTCGCCTGTCTTGATCATGAATATACTCTGGTAACCAAGCATTTTACTTGTTTTTAGTTCTGGTTCTTCTCTCATCCAGGATTCTAAAACCTCCTCACTATTTGTACTCTAGTGATCATCCTCTATCTCCACTTCTCCTTGAGAATTAGGCTCTTTTATTGTCTCCTCTGCATCCAACCTTGTTATTGTATAGAGATTCTTTGCATCCTTATCACTATATTCATCTTGATTGGTTCCTTTTATATATGCTTCCTCCATAGATGATCCCAAAGGGATATTGACAACTTTATATTCTTAATGGAAAATGACAACTCTTCTCTCTGAGAGTCTATGACACCATTTGCATCTACAAACCATCTCAAGCCTAAAAGTGCATTGAAATCTTCTCCTTGATCCTTCGTGGCTATCACAATGAAATCTAAGACATGTTTGATCCCCATTAGATTAACTTCCGCTTGTTTCCATGTTCCCATTATCTACATGTTAGATCCATCTACCAAGATTATATTGTAAGTTGTTTATGATAGCTTAGGTCTTCCTAACTGTTTCCACAGCTTCTTTGTTATCATGTTAAAATTTGCTCCCAGATCTATCATGACATTCCAAAACTTTTTGTGATTGATGTGAACATCTACCATAAGTGGTTTTGTCTTCCATTATCTATTTATCCTTCCCATATTCTAGAGTTGACTCTTTTGATTTTGTTCCTTATTCCAATACTTAGAGAATTACTTCAGTTTCTAAATGAGTCTGTGTTGTTGTTTTAATTGGGCTAACTGCTTGAGAGCATCACTTCTTTTTCGGTGAAAAACTACTTGTATTGCTTTTCCTTTTCTTGTTTCTTTCTTATTGTTTGTTTAGCCTCCTTCACCACTTATTAATGTTGCTTCTTAGTAGGGACAAATTCTTCATCCTCCTCACTGTCTTCCTCTTCTATCTCACTGATATAATGTCTTCCAATATGTGTTCCTTGTCTTGTCACTACCACAACTTTCTCCTTCCTTTTCCTTCTCTCTTTTCTGGTATGTTTTGGTGTGATTCTCTGGTGGTAATCTTCTTCTTATATGGATTCAGTTGAAGATATGTCTGTCTCCTCTCTGTTATTCTTCCGGAAAGTTCTTGCCCCTTGATCTTTTGGTGCCCTTATTATAATCCTTGATCCTTTTTTATTATTCAGGTTTTGTAACTCTTCACTCTTAGATTGTGGTTGTACATTTTGGAAGTATTGTTGTGCTCTCTTACAAGAGAATAAATCATGCTCTATGCTATTACAAAATGAACATTGTGTTTTCTTTTGAGCCCACCATTCATTAGCAAAGTGTCGTAACTTACCGCAATTGAAGCATGTTACATCCTCCCTCCTTTGATTTCTTCCATGACTTCTGCCTCCTCTGTAACCTCCAAATTGCTCTCTGTCATCATTTTTATAGATGTTTCCTTAGGATGGGATACCATATTTTGAATTTTATATTGCATTGACATTGCTCTAATTTCTCCAACTTGGCTGCTTATAGTCATGATCATATTAGTTTCTTTCTTTCATGTATGTCATGTTATTTCTCTCCACAGAGTTTGTAGTATTTCCACCATACCATGCTTCAACATCTTTAGCAACAAAGTCTCTTTTCCTATGGAATTTTTGTGAAGGGAAATCCAATGTTTCATGGTCATCCCATTCTTTGCATAATCCACAATATATTGAATTGATTGTTTTCATTGTTTCTTTGGTGTCTGATTTTATTGTAGCAACTTGTCTTTCACCTTTCATCCTAGGACATTCATTTCTCAAGTGGCCTTCTCTTGTACAATATGAACACAAGATATTAGGTCTTTACTTCTGTGTATTCTCCTCCTATTTAACTAATATCTCCTACCTTAGCTTAAATTGCTCCAATTCCAATTTTAGCTTCTCCAATTCTAGGTTTTCTTTCACTTTATCTTGTATGTGCCAAGATTGAGACTCTATCTGATAGGCTAGTGTTACTGCTTTTGCATATGTCTCAAATATTCTTCCATCTAAGGCTAACCTTATTTCAGGGCTTATTCTAGAAATAAGCCATTTTATCTTTTGCTTTTCAGTTAGTGGTCCCTCTAATCTCCTAGTTGTCTCCTTAAATCTTTATCAAAATCTTTTATTGATTCTTTCTCCAATTGCATCAAATATCTCATCTTATTTACCCCTTCTATTGGAACATCTGGAACTCCAAAGTTTTTCAAAAATGCCTTCTTGATCTCACCCAACTCCTTATCATTGTTCGGGTATGTCTTCCTATACCACTTCAATGCTTCATTCTGCAAGGTGCTTATGAAGTCAAAGAGATTGATTTCATCTCTTGTTACTCCCTTCCAATTCTAAATTGAGTCCAATACAAAAATGTGTTCACCTGCCTTGGTAGTATCTTTCTAGGTAGCTTGATGGGCATATCCATGATTGATTTTCTCCCAATCTCTGGTACTCTGTAATAGTTTTCCTCCTTTCTGCTCCTCTGATTATGTTGTTTTCTATCAACTCGCTTCCGTTCTTTACCCTTCCCTTCTTTACCCTTATCTCTTTGTAGCTCGATCTCAAAATACTCCTCTCGTAAAACCTCTGCAAAATTGCTCTAGATCTTTGCTATTCTCTTTACTTCTTTATTTGCTTGAATATCTTTCTTCTCAACTAAAATTCTCTTGACTTTATATGGCACTCAGGGTGGCTCATGGTCTAGGGGTTGTGTCTCTTCATATTGTCTCTTAAAATTAGGGAAATCTCTTTTATTTGTGAATGACATCATGTCAGCATCTAATGTTTATTCGAATAACCTTCTAAAACCCTCAAAACTCTTCTTAATGTTTACTGCATCTTCTCCTCCTCTTATCTCCTTTATGCTTTAGAAAATTAACTCCTCTATATATTCCTCATCCATCTTCAAAATATCTAGTGTTAACTCATATGTTTCAACAGTCTGTGACATAAACCCTAGTTCACTTGTTTCTTCTTTTTCCCTTCCACATTCTTCTCCATCAACACTCACAATGGTGCGCTCCCCAGCATTCTCCATAACATTCTTTATGTCTTCTTCATCTGACCTCCTATCTCCTAAAGCACCATCCTTGGTGCACTCAACATCATCCTTCATGACACACTTGTCTTCTCCCTTCATTCTAGTAGCACCCACAATGGCACGCTCTTCAAATTCTTCTATCTTTTCTTTTGCACCTTCTATTATCCCTCATTCCTCCATCATTTGTGTCCTTTCCATTCTTATGCGGTAACATTCTTGTCTTTCCTGAGTTTGGTTAAATCTCTTTTCATTGCTTATCTCTATTCCAGTCCAGATTTCTTCACCAATCTCTCTTTTCTTCCACGTCTCCCTTTTCGCCATGGGTTTGCTAGATTTGGTGTTCTATTAGTCCTCTTATATCCCATGAAATTGTTATTTCAATAGTCACATCATTTGAAAGGTCCTTGTAAACCCTACCCCCTTCCCACTTGCCATCCCCTTAAGTGCTTGCCTCCTCTCATAGAGGCATAAACTTAGGAGATAGAAATTCCTCCACAATTTGAAGTTGGATATAAACGCATGTTTAGGCATTCATTTAGAAACTAGATTTCAATTAGATGATCATTGTGAACTTTATGCATTCTTAAGGTGATTCAAGGCTTTCATTGTGTTGCAAGAGCAAATTTGTGTGGTCTATGTGTTTGTGTTTGCAGATTTGAGCATCCATTCCTTCATGGAGTGAAGAGCATCTTCCTCCCATGAGATCTTCACTACAAGGTGACATTTATATTATGTTTGTGATCATTATTCATTTGGTTTTTGCCTCTGCCTCCCTAGGCATGCACTCTCTATCTGACAAAGGTGTTTGGAAGACTTAAGTGTCCTTCCGGGACTTGGCTGAGGAAGCTCCTAAACACCACAACCCCCTCCCAAAGTTTTTATGATTGTAGGTTACAGGTTGATGATGTAAACAAAGTGAAGTTGCAGGAGGGCATGTTGGAGTGTTGGAATTGTAGAACAATAGGAAAAAGGGCACCCTGGACTTGGGCACCCACTCATTAGTCCTTGAAGTTTCATGACAGAAAAACCTTCGGTGCAGTAGAAACAGGTTACAGATCTTGTCCGCATATCCTGACAAAAAGTAGGGCACTAGACTTGGGCGCCCATTCTTTTGTCCCTGACTTTTCTGCCTCAAAACCCTGAAAACAAGTGCACATTCATTTGTAATTTTATAGCTTTCTGCAGAAGCATTTTTCGTTATTCATCTGTTTGTTGCTGTATTTGCATAATTAGGGTTTTGATGGATAATTGAGCATAAGAGAAGGAAAATTGATAAGAGAACACCATATTCCAAGCTTCCCTACATTTGTAAGTGACCAAGGACCTGATAGTGCTCTGTCACTGGATCCGAGGGTCCTTGAATGTAACAGGTGAAAGGAGGATTTTAACACTAAACTAAACAAATCTAATTTTCACCTAAACAGTTGTCATGTCTCCAGCACTATGCCCTCTGGCTATCCCTTCATGTGCTTCCCTTAGAATTTCTTCTCTTTCATGTTCATATACTACCCTTTTAATAATATCATCTTTCCCTCAGCTATGTAGCTCCCCCTGAATTAATGTGTATGGAAAAGATTTCTACATTAGGTTTTGTTTCTTTTGTGATGGCATTTCTGTTAGAAATTTCCCTGTAGCCAATAGGTATGCTATGTCTTTCAGTTCTTCCAGCACCATAGTTACTCTAAAAAGATTTGCACTAGGCAGTTCTTCTTCATGTACCTCTAGATCGTCTCCTGTCTCAATTTTGGACAAATAGTTAGGTCCTTGGTTATACTTTCCTGGTTTCACCATGATTGAGAATTCAAACTCTTGAAACAAGAGAAACCATCAACAAATTCTTCCTTGGATTATTAGTTTGTTGAGTAGGTTCATGATCAGTGTAGAATAAAAAAGGTGTTGACATGAGGTAATCCCAAAACTTCTATAATGCATACATCATTGCTAGGGCTTCTCTTTCAGTTGTGGTGTAATTCTTCTCTACTTTTGATAGTTTTCCACTTGTAAATGATATCGGGTGATCCTTAGAGCCCCTTGGATGAGTTAGTATTGCTCCTATTGCAATCTATAATCCATCCACATGAACATGGAATGTGTTCTCCCAGTCCAGAAATATGAGTATTAGTGCTTCTGCTATCTTCTACTTCAAAGTGTCAAATGCCTTTTGGTGTTTCTCATTCCATGTGATACTCTTGCATTGTTCTTTCTTTAATAGTTCTTCTATGGGTGCGGAGATGGCTGCATATCCCTTGATTAATTTTCAGTGGTAACCAGTATACCCTAGGAATGTTTTGACATCATATGTGGTTTTTGGCGGTGGCAAGTTTTGAATAATGGCAACTTTTAGGGGATCAACCATCAATCCTTCTTTACATATTATATGGCCCAGTAGTGTTCCAAATGGTACTGCAAAAGTTCATTTCTTCAAGTTTAGAGATATTTGCAAGCTTCTATACTTATTCAACATCAACCTTAATGTCTCTGTGTGATCTTTTACTAGTCTAAATACAGTCCAATCATCCAAATAGACTTCCAAAAATCATGCATAAACTCCTCGAAATGCATTGACCATGATTCTACTGAATAATACAGGTGCATTTTTCAACCCAAATAGCATAATTGTGTACATGAAAGATCCTAGTTCAAATGCAAATGTTGTTGGGTTGACCTTCCTCTCTAATTTTTACTTGATGATATCTTGAGAATCCATCAGTGAAAGAATAGATTTCCCTGCCGGCAACCGACTCTAGGATTTCCTCTATGAATGGTGTAGGGAAAGGATCATGAATACAAGCCTTATTTAATTATGTATAGTCTTCGTAGATCTCGATTTCTCCTATTTTCATATTCTATAACCATTGGATTGATCGACTCCACCTCCTCCTCTAGCTTTATGATCCCTACTTCTAACATCTTATCAAGTTCTATTTTGACTTTTTTCTTCATGTTTGGGTTCATCTGGTATTGCCTTTTCTTGATTGGTTTGTAGCCTTCTTTCAGTTGAATTTTCATTGTTCCAGCTTCCTCTTTGATTCCCTTCATCTCCGTAAACTTTATAGGGAATAAATCCTCATACTCAGACATAATCTCTACTACTTATGTCACTTCCTTCTCATCTTAATAGTCTCCTATCTTGGATAGCTTAGGATCTCCTTCTTTGGCAATGTTTTCTTCCCTTGATTGGATGGGCTTGTTCTAGTACTTTTCCTTGATGTCTATTGATTCCGCTAGCTCTCTTTCCCCTTATTCTATTTTTATTCTAGGTTCTTTATCCTCTTCTTCTTGTTGTTGTGATGTTTGGTAGCATTTGTGTTTCTTCAGATATGATTCTTTATTCATCCATTCTATGACTTTCCAAATGCCTTCTATTTTATTATAATAAGATTTGTTCAGGTTTGGCTTCTTCTTCTTCTGCATCTTGTTGAAAGGCAATCTTCCAAATCCTAATGAGTGCGGTCTGTATGCTTTTGTCCATATCAAAGAATGAGAAAGTATGAATGAAGTCTTTTTACAACTCTTCCTAGTATCTGGTTTCTTTCCTTTGTTCTTGATTAATATACCATGTCTGTTCAATTAGTGATAGTGTCCAATAAAAGAAGTTGGTATAAAGTACTTCATTATATTCATTTCTACCTTTCCATACCATTATGGACATGGACAAGTGTTCTTGTGGTGAAATCTGACCTGGATTCTTGGGTATTGTGTCATATTCTCCCTCCTTTGGAAAATATCTTGTCTTGATGAATATTTTGAATGTTGTGCACCAGTCGATTGTGTATTTTGTGTGTGTTCCACCAATTTGTAGTGTTACATACTAATGTGTGTTGTGCAGCTTGTAATCTTGTCTCTTCATCTAAGAAAATTGTCTCCATTTTTGCTAGATATTTATGTAGGTCCCACACACCTGAAAACCTAGGGAACTTGATATGTGAAATTCCTTTTAGAATGTGACTTACCAAGTGAGATCTTTGTTGCATATCTTCCGTATCATCCTTGAATGTGCTATAGGTAATCTCTGGTGTGTTTTGATGAAGTGCGAAGGATTGCAGTATGTCTTCTTCACCTGTCTTGATCATGAATATACTTTGGTAACCAAGCATTTTACTTGTTTTTAGTTCTGGTTATTCTCTCATCCAGGATTCTAAAACCTCCTCACTATTTGTACTATAGTGATCATCCTCTATTTCCACTTCTCTTTGAGAATTAGGCTCTTTTGTTGTCTCCTCTGCATCCAACCTTGTGATTGTATAGAGATTCTTTGCATCCTTATCACTATATTCATCTTGATTGGTTTCTTCTATAAATGCTTCCTCCATAGATGATCCCAAAGGGATATTGACAACTTTATATTCTCAATGGAAAATGATAACTCTTCTCTCTGAGAGTGTATGACACCATTTGCATCTACAAACCATCTCAAGCCTAAAAGTGCATTGAAAGCTTCTCCTTGATCCTTCATGGCTATCGCAATGAAATCTAAGACATGTTTGATCCCCATTACATTAACTTTCGCTTGTTTCCATGTTCCCATTGTCTACATGTTAGATCCATCTACCAAGATTATATTGTAATTTGTTTATGACAGCTTAGGTCTTCCTAACTGTTTCCATAGCTTCTTTGTTATCATGTTAAAATTTGCTCCCAGATCTATCATGACATTCCAAAACTTTTTGTGATTGATGTGAACATCTACCATATGTGGTTTTGTCTTCCATTATCTATTTATCCTTCCCATATTCTAGAGTTGACTCTTTTGATTTTGTTCCTTATTCCAATACTTAGAGAATTACTTCAGTTTCTCAATGAGTCTGTGTTACTGTTTTAATTGGGCTAACTGCTTGAGAGCATCACTTCTTTTTTGGTGAAAAACTACTTGTATTGTTTTTCCTTTTCTTGTCTCTTTCTTATTGTTTGTTTAGCCTCCTTCACCACTTATTAATGTTGCTTCTTTGTAGGGACAAATTCTTCATCCTCCTCACTGTCTTTCTCTTCTATCTCACTGATATAATGTCTTCCAATATGTGTTCCTTGTCTTGTCACTACCGCAACTTTCTCCTTCCTTTTCCTTCTCTCTTTTCTGGTATGTTTTGGTGTGATTCTCTGGTAGTAATCTTCTTCTTATATGGATTTAGTTGAAGATATGTCTGTCTCCTCTCTGTTGTTCTTCCGGCAAGTTCTTGCTCCTTGATCTTTTGGTGCCCTTATTATAATCCTTGCTCCTTTTTTATTATTCAGGTTTTGTAACTCTTCACTCTTAGATTGTGGTTGTGCATTTTGGAAGTATTGTTGTGCTCTTTTTCAAGAGAATAAATCATGCTCCATGCTATTACAAAATGAACATTGTGTTTTCCTTTCATCCCAACATTCATTAGCAAAGTGTCCTAACTTACCGCAATTGAAGCATGTTGTATCCTCCGTCCTTTGATTTCTTCCATGATTTCTACCTCCTCTATAACCTCCAAATTGCTCCCTGTCATCATTTTTATAGATGTTTCCATAGGATGGGATACCGGATTTTGAATTTTGTATTACATTGACATTCCTCTAATTTCTCCAACTTGGCTGCTTATAGTCATGATCATATGAGTTTCTTTCTTTCATGTATGTCATGTTATTTCTCTCCACAGAGTTTGTAGTATTTCCACCATACCATGCTTCAACTTCTTTAGCAACAAAGTCTCTTTTCCTATGGAAGTTTTGTGAAGGGAAATCCAATGTTTCATGGTCATCCCATTCTCTGCATAATCCACAATATAATTAATTGATTGTTTTCATTATTTCTTTGGTGTCTGCTTTTATTGTAGCAACTTTTCTTTCACCTTTCATCCTAGGACATTCATTTCTCAAGTGGCCTTCTCTTATACAATATGAACACAAGATATTAGGTCTTTACTTCTGTGTATTCTCCTCCTATTTAACTAATATCTCCTACCTCAGCTTCAATTGCTCCAATTCCAATTTTAGCTTCTCCAATTCTAGGTTTTCTTTCACTTTATCTTGTATGTGCCAAGATTGAGACTCTATCTGATAGGCTAGTGTCACTGCTTCTGCATATGTCTCAAATATTCTTCCATCTAAGGCTAACCTTATTTCAGGGCTTATTCTGGAAATAAACCATTCTATCTTTTGCTTTTTAGTTAGTGGTTCCTCCAATCTCCTAGTTGTCTCCTTGAATCTTTTATCAAAATCTTTTATTGATTCTTTCTCCAATTGCATCAAATATCTCATCTTATTTACCCCTTCTATTGGAACATCTGGAACTCCAAAGTTCTCCAAAAATGCCCTCATCCAACTCCTTATCATTGTTCGAGTATGTCTTCCTATACCACTTCAATGCTTCATTTTGCAAGGTGCTTATGAAGTCAAAGAGATTGATTTCATCTCTTGTTACTCCCTTCCAATTCCAAATTGAGTCCAATACAAAAATGTGTTCACCTACCTCGGTAGTATCTTCTCAATGTTTACTGCATCTTCTCCTCCTCTTATCTCATTTATGCTTCAGAAAATTAATTGCTCTATATATTCCTCATCCATCTTCAAAATCTCTAGTGTTAACTCATATGTTTTGATAGTCTGTGACATAAACCCTAGTTCACTTGTTTCTTATTTTTCCCTTCTGTGTTCTTCTCCATCAACACCCACAATGGTACGCTCCTCAACATTCTCCATAACATTCTCTATGTCTTCTTCGTCTGACCTCCTATCTCCTATAGCACCATCCTTGGTGCACTCAACATCATCCTTCATGACACACTTGTCTTCTCCCTTCCTTCTAGCAGCACCCACAATGGCATGCTCTTCAAATTCTTCTATCTTTTCTTCTACACCTTCTATTATCCCTCATTCCTCCATCATTTGTGCCCTTTCCATTCTTATGCGGTAACATTCTTTTCTTTTCTGAGTTTGCTTAAATCTCTTTTGATTGGTTATTTCCATTCCAGTCTAGATTTCTTCACCAATCTCTCTTTTCTTCCGTATCTCCCCTTTCGCCATGGGTTTGCTAGATTTGGTGTTCTATTAGTCCTCTTATATCCCATGGAATCCTTATTTGAATAGTAACATCATTTGAAAGGTCCTTGCAGACCCTACCCCCTTCCCACTTGCCATCCCCTTAAGTGCTTGCCCCCTCTCATAGAGGTATAAACTTAGGATATAGAAATTCCTCCACAATTTGAAAATTTTTCCTGCCAACCTCGCCTTTTCTCTTTTCTGAAACTCTACGCTACTTCTTCAGATGTTTTTCCCTTTAAATCTTTAGATACCCTCTTCCAGGGTCTCAACAACGGAACCAAATGTTAGCAAGAAATGTAGAGGAGATATGAATCCAAAAATCCAATCCTCAGTCAAGTCTTTGTAGTCAGTTTATACCCCAATCAAGTAGCTAGAGATTGACAAAAATCATAAAGAATAACCAAACAGAGCGTTACATATACATCAAAATAAGATAACACACATGATAACCCAGTACCAACAGATCTCCATATATATATATATTAACAACAGTCAAGTGTACATATCACATGTTCATCCTCCGGTAGGTCTGAGTCTCTACCTCACCAGTTACATACATGACTTCTATGTCATTGTTTACATCAGAATATACTCCTATTCTCCTATCATCCTTGATTACATTCTATTATCTACTATCTCTCTCTATATATACTATATCTAATATATTTAGGGATGTGTCTTCTATCATCTTCAGGCCTCTGCATAGTGTGTAATATCCTGCGGTCGGCTCTGTTCTATGCCAAGTAACCTTCTAACACCTCTTATTTTATTTCCTTGAATGACAAGTAGAAGGCGACCTTAATATTTATTATCAACTCTTCTACAAGTGTTTTATAGATGGTGCCTTCAGTAATTAGCATGGTTCTTCTGATAGTTTGCAACTCTTCTTCAAAAACTATTCTTTTGTATATCCAAAAATCAAGATCACTACATGTTTTTCAATTTCTCAAATTAACATTTTGGACATTGTCTTTATAAGGGTCTAGATTTCTCCGCTCCAGGACATTTTAGTACTAGATGTTACAAGAAACCTTTGAATTTTTATCAATATCTTCCCTTTAACTCCAACCACCCACTTCCTTAGAAGAGTGGTTTTATTCTTAGTGAGTTATGGAGGTACTTGGTTTGAGAAAGTTTCAAAGAAAACTTCCGTGAGATTAAGAACAAATTTTCCACCACCTTTGTGCTTGAGGTACCCATTCCATTTTATCCTTCTCTTCTTCATGAAGGTTAGCTTTGAAGAGATGCCCACCTTGCTCCAGAAAGTTCTTTCCAAGACCAAGAAAGCTAGTCCTCCTAAAGCCCCAATGGTCCTTAAGTTAGACCATAGCGAATTCTCCAAGGCTCTTGGAATTAGTCATCACATTCTTGGAGATCTTAGATAAGTTTTTGCAAGATCTTGAGTTGAAGCATATTAGTCATCTATTGTTGTGTTCGAGAAAATTTTAATCCTTACAATGTGTCCTAGGAAAGAACAAATTATAATCTCATTTTTTAGGCCTTCCCAATTCCCCTCTAGAACTTTGATGAGGTGTCTCTTGTTATATTTTGCCACTTCTAAACTAACCTAAGTTGGGGTACCCTTCACTTTTTAAGGGTTTTTCTTTATTATTGTCCTTTTGTATCACTTTCTTTGTGATATTTTTTTATTTGGCCGACCCATTTCTTTGGGTTGTGACCTTTCATAATAACTTAAGCGAAACCTATTTATAGGGGTTCCACTCTCTCATTTGTAATCATTCACTCACTCTGCTGATGCAGACCTAAAGTTTGAAATGTGCTCAGAGTTTATTATTACAAATATTTTATTTTACCAATAATTGAGTCTTCTCTTTTTATTTTGTGAATTATATATATATATATATTTATTGTCCTTTGTACTGGTACACTTTTGAGCTTGCAATAAAAGTCTATATGTTTCTCTTGAAGTGCATGTTGAATTGTTTAATTTTGCACACATGACATTAATGCAAAATACTGATTCACACAATTCTAATGGAAATATTTTTTTTATTCTTGGTGGTAATTATACTTCTCAAGGTCTAACTTCACTTCACCTCAATCTATTGTAGAAGTGTTGGATTCACAATTTCTTCTATGGAAGAATCTTTATGGTAAACTTATTTGTGTTAATAATACCATTAATGCTTGGGAGCACAAAGTGGAAGGTGTAGAAACTCCTCATATTTTTTAGATTATCCCTCCTAAGCTCTTTATTTGATACCAAAATGAAATCAACAAGGATTTCCAAGCTAAGATTGAGTCAGTTGTTGAATCAGTACAATTTCAACATGCTCGAGCCTATGTTGAACACATTTAACTAGTCATATTTTATATGAACTTAGACCTGATAAATTTCAACATAGAGGCTCCTCTTGATTATATCATGATCCAATGATTAGTGACAAGATTATTTCTTCAACTAATGCTAGTTGTTGGAATATTATGGAAAATCTCTTTTTCAAGACCAGATCTCCAAGGCTCAAACTAACCTCTTCCTTGAATTCACTATTGAGAATAGGCTAAATCAAAAAAGAAACAAGCTATCACCAAAGACACCAACATGAAGGATGTTGATGATTAGAAAAATATTGGTAAATTAGTGGAAAAAGTAGTGTTGAAACAGACATTGATAATCGAGAATCTTATTTTGTAAGTGCTTAAACAATAAGCCCCTATATATAATGCTTCACAGAGTCCCACTAATCAATCTAGCCAACCTAAGCATAGAAAAAGGAGGAACATGAATCATGAGAATACAAATTTAGTAGGTATTCTAAATAGTCCTACTAACACTCCTCACAAAGATCAATCAAAGATCCAAAAGAAGAACCAACATTAGAAGAACTTTTATGGTAATCAACGTCAACAACAATCTCAATTGTTTTCTATTCCATAATTTAGGAAACTTCAAATTCCCCTTTAAACTTCCAAGGAGAGTGGGGGCCTTACCTTAAACCAACAAACTTCATTCTTGTTGCACCATAGGGGTGGTTACAAGGAGATGAGGCTAGATCAAAATGGTGGTTTAGAATGGTAGAAAAGGAAATCTATACAATTTGTTTAAGAAAAACAAGGGAGGGCTTGATCCCTTGGAGATCTACTCATTGTCACCCAAAATTAGTGAGTGGGTTATCCTCCTTGATCTTGATAATTGGTACCTTCTATGATTTAGTCATTATTCCATGGGCAAGCTAGATGATTGCATCACAAATTCTATTGTTCATGATTTTCCTAATAGATTTATTTCTATTTTAGAAAAGGAAGTGTTGGGCCTTGGCCTCAAGTTTATTCTAAATCAACCTCCCATGCCTCTTGAAGAACCTATTAAAGAATTTAATGCCTTTGCTCATCGTCTTAGGCTTGAGTGGTTCTTATGTCCCCAAAATCAATCTAGTGGTCCTTCTCAACTTTCTGATGTTGATCATGATCACATTACCCTATTCAAGGTTTCCAATCCTACTGAATCCTAAAGAATTCTATACACCCTTAGAAGATATTATTAGTGAAACAAGACTTTCTATAAACTCCCATTTCTCTTTAGTGAAAGTTTTGAAGATTAGGATTTTCCCTTGACATTGGCATCAAGCCATTCATTCTCTTAGGGATGATTTATCAATTGTTATTCATCTTGCTAAAAAGAACCTCAACACCACTATTCTCAACAGGGAGTGGTATGTTTCTAAAGTTCTATGACAACTCTTTGATTTTGATGTTTATGTTGAGGTCCCTTTTGTTTACTGGGAATTTCTCTTCCTTAAAATGAAATCCCTCTACCTTAAATACTAGAAGGCTAACTTAATTGGTAAAGATGAGTTTTGCTTTTTGTAGTGAGAGGTACATGATGGATTGCATGAATGGTGATAGTAGTTAGGACTTTCTTGATGACCATTGTTCCTTACACAAATAGGCTACTAGGTATTAAGAGGATATGCCATGTGTTACTCCATGGCGATTGCATGGGTATGAGGAATACTCCCATGACTTGGTTTTTTATTTCTATTACAACTATCTAAAATAAAGATTGTTTATTATATTTTCCAACAAAGTAATACTCTAGGTAATAAGTTACTTTATTACATTAATCTCAATCACTTGGAAGGCAAGTCAAATGATTAAAAACTACATTACACCAAGTTCCCAAGATGGGGATGGTAGTGGACGGGGAGATGCACTTCTTGGACAAAATTTCGAGAGGCCATTTTTTAGGGGATGGTAGGGTATGACTATTGAAAAAGAGAGAAAATTTAAAAATATAGGAAATTTCAAATAGTCATATGATAACATTGATAAAGCATTCCTCATATACATTATAGAACCTTAATACATAACATTGGAGTTGAATTGAGATTTCACATGAGAATCAACAAACAAATTAAATAAAATTAATTTTCTTTCATTGTCAATGTGTATATATATTCTATATAAATCACAACAAATGCCAAAAACATGGAAAATATATTGTTGCCCTTAATTAACATATGCTAACACTACATTGAAATTGGAGTATGAATTTGAGTCACTGTCACTATGAGGGGCTGCCTCATTTTAAAATGGAAGCCCAACCAATACCTCTTGTGCCTCCTTCTCATCAATGTATGCAGCATCTTCAAGATCAACATCCTAATGTGTGGCTAGAGTTTGATGATATTCATGATTTTATTAATCTTAAAGCCACCAGGCACTTTGCATGACCATCAAATTCTTCGCTCATCGAGAGGTAAGTCTATTCCCCTTGACTAATTAGATGAGGTTGTATACATACTATTAGCAAGGTACATAGCATAAAGGAGAGCCGACCAGAGGAGACTACACACTATGCAGAGGCTAAAGCTGACAGGAAACACATCCCTAGATGTAATAGATATAGAATATATAGAGATATAGGATATGATGATAAGATATAGGAGAGTAGGAGTATGATATATGATATATTCTGATGTAAGAATGACGTAGAAGTCATGATTGTAACTGTTGAGGCAAAGACTTAGACCTGCCGAAGGATGGATAGGTGATGTATGCTTTTGATGACTGCCAATATAGATATATATGGAGATCTACCGGTACCGGGTAATTTTGTGTTGTCTTACTTTGATGTGTATGTGATACTCTATTTTTTTATTCTTTATGTTTTTCTATCAATCTCTAGCTACTTGACTGGGGTATAAATTGACTACAAAGACTTGACTGAGGACTAGATCTCTAGATTGGTGTCTCAGGTCTACATTTTTTGCTAACACATACCAATTCCTCTTTATAGCTGAGGAACTGACAATTTAGGAAATAAGGCAAGTGGTAAGCATCTTCAACTTTGGTGTATTCTTGCCATGCCATGCCACCATCCAATAGAGTCAATTTGAGGTAACGTAGCTCTATTTGTCCTTGCCTCTAGTTTCATAAATGTTGGACCATGAATATTGACAAAGGTTAGCCACTATGTTTGAAGTAAAGTAGACTCCTCATTAGTATAGGTTTTGAAGGGCCTTCATGAGGCCTTCTTTCACCTTTTCATCATTAGATGAAGGCACTCTTTTAGGCCTTGTTACATACCATTTGGTGTTTAAAACAAAGACTGTCATACAACGTGTGGTGTTTATAATGTTCCATCATTGCATCACAATGGGCCTCATATGCTCCTCATATAATTCCAAATTGGGATCCCTACTATGAAAGACTCACTTTCTACTAAGCATGTCGTCAAATATCTCATAAATCTCTCCAAGGCTAGGATAGTTTGTATCAACATATTTTATGGCCCACACAATAAGTGAGATGAAGGAGCAAGCATATCTGCAAAAAAGTTACAAAAAAATAAATTTGAAAAAATATTAAGACTCAAATGACAAGAATGAATACTATTACAAAGAATGAATATTATTTACAAGTTAGAAACATTAATAAATTAACAATTTATAATTTAATAATAAAATTAGCAATTTATTGTCTCACTGTGGAGCTCCAATCATTGTCAAGAATCTTTTGTTTCACACTTTTTCCTTCAATTGTGTTTGCCTCTGGTCATCCACCCTATTTTGGATTAACTATCATTAACCGTAGAGGATTCTTCACCTCAAGTGTCTTTTTTAACAAAATAAAGTAGCTAACATATCTAGTATCTTGAAGAATTCTTTCCTCAAAAAAGCCTTGAACAAAGCAAATGAGGTGTGATGGTTGCAAATGAACATTTGTATGCCTTTAATTTCTACCACAACTGCCTTCACCCAATCTATCTTCCTAATGTCTTTCAATGTGTTGTTCAACACATGAACACAATATGGGGTCTAGAAAATGTGCTTGTAAGCACCCTTCACCATCAAACTATCTAACTTACATACATGGACTAAATTTGTCATCACTTGTACAACATTAGAAGCCTAACCTCCTCTATGACATCCTTTAAAGTACAAAATTAGAAGTTTGCATCCTTCCACTTCCTTCAACAATCAATTGCTCTAAGAAAATAAGAATCAACCAAACATGTTACAGTGATATTGGTTGGTGTTTGATGTCTAATATTGACCCACCCATACATGATGATAGAGAAACCCTCCCTTATCCAAGTTTGCCTCATTTCCTCCATCGCCACTCTCACCTTAGAATACTCCCTATCAAAGAGGGCGGTGTGTAGTTTATGTGTGATGGAGAAAAGAGTGATCTAGCCTAAGGAGTTAAACTAGGCCAAAACCCTCTTCTACAAAACATTGGGGCACAAATCGATCTTGGCTTCTACCCAAGAAGGAGAGCTAAACTACAGGGGTTTTGCCCTTTTGTTGTATATAGATGGATCAATCAAGTTCAACCAAAGCCAAACAAACAAGCTAAGACAAATGATCAAACCCTAGAAGATGAAGATTGGACTGTAACTAGCTACCAAAATTGAATCATAGAAAATAGAAAGTACAACAAAGATTAGAGGAAGATTCAAAACCTAGATCTTGTAGCAGAAATGCCTAGGACCAGGGCACCTGGGTGCCCTAGGAATTTTCTAGGGTTTAGAAGAATGTCATATGTCATCAGACTTATGCTTGTTTGCTCTACCTTCTTCCCAGAAATCAGCTCTAGAAACTTGTTTCTCTGACCTGCACACAAGGAAAGAGGAAAAGGTTGTGTTGTGTATAAGGGATTGCCTCAGTCGAACCCTATGTTGGTGTTCCCACCTCCCCTATAGTGATGATTAGATCTAAGAGTGCATTCCCTAGGAGGCCAGAGGCCAGATATGTAATAATATGATAGATAATGAATGATATGATGATGATAACCACAAAAGATATGACCTTAGTTGATGAAGATGACTCAAGATCCTACACAAACAAGGAGGGTGATGAAGAGGGCTTCAAACTTCCTTCAAATCTAACAAACAAACTTTAATAGCATCCACAAGTAGATAACACTCCAAGCATGAAGAACACTTTAGCATAGAGCGCAATATGAGAGCAAACTTTGCATTAATCCTCTAGGTGTCATCTAGTGTACAACACTCATTTAAATATGCATTCTCGCTTACTTGAAAAAAATAAAACTTGATTAGGCTGACAAATACAAACTAAGGAAGTGTCCTAAGCTGACACCACAAAGTGAGGCTAAAGATCCCAACTGGGACTAGGGCGCTTGGGCACCCTAGACCTTTAGCCCACAAACTTTGGGGAGCGCCAAATATAGTGGGCTTAGTCCAGTCCTAAGTTGATTCCATTGAATTTATTTATTGGGATCGAGATTTTATTGTTTTAAGCTCAAAAAGGTGTTAAAATAGGTTATGATTAACAAAGGCAACAAAATAGATCCAACCGGGTGCTAAACTAGGTGTAAAATGCTAGTGTACACATTTTACGATGTTACATTTAGCCCCCACTTTAGTGTGGGTATGAACTTACGTTTGAACTCATCCTAAAGGATGGATCAAAACACACAAACATAGAAGACCAAAGAATTTCACCAAGTTGTGGACTACAAGAAACCACCAAAGTTAGAATCCTAAGGTTGCAAACACATAAGCAAAGAGATATCAAACACACAAGACATTGCAACATAAATTCACATACATGGAGTACTAAAAACATACATGTAAAAGACATGTAATACACAATGCATACACACTTAGAACGAAGCATACACATAAGACACAAAGCATACACATAAGTCATAGTGAATACATATAGAGCACATGAAAAACATATGAAGACACTGAAAACATAAGTCAAAACATAATGCATAAAAGAAACAAACATACGAATACACATAGAACAAACACACAAGGCACATGACTCTGATGCTATCTTGCTCTATCGCTAGGGGTCATGTGAAAAGAAGGGCCATTGTGGATCACATACTAGTAAGGATCACATAATTACTAGGTGACCATGACAAGTCACATGAAGCACACGGGCTAGCCAACTGCATTGCACTAGGTGGCTCATGGACCAAAGAGGAAACATCACATGCTAGTGAGGACCACTGATTCACTAGATGAGTTCCACAACAACAAGCATGTAACCAAAATGAGAGCATAGTGTGATGCATGCCCCCACCTTAAAGTGATTGCTAACTCCTATTAGGGAGCAATTGCTTTAGGGTAGAAAAAATCACAAAACATGCACGAGAGCTTTTTGTAAGCACATGCCCATAAGATATGTGTTTCCAAAAACTACATTGCACAAAGGGGTTGCCCCTACAAAAGGCAAATCGAGGCGATACTACATGCATGATACACAATTGCTTGTGTAGTCATGGTATGATGCCGAGCATAGCAACAAGGTGCCACACAAATCAAAACATAAAAGAAATAATAAATTATACTAAGTAATAGCACAAAGGGATCTACTTAACTAGCATAAGTATAAGAATGGTTGTATAATAGGATAATTCTCAAGACTATATATGTATGGAACTGTCATCATCTGCCAACTAGTAGAACTATAGAGATAAAGGAAGAAGTATCACATGAGATAAAAAATAAACACCCCTTGGGTCAACAAGTGAGAATGCCAAAACATCCTACTCCTTGCATCGTCCCCAAAGGACACAACAACAATACAAACTACAACATATAAAAGAATGATGATACAAATAGAGAGAATGTCACAATGGATTTCGGTCCCTTTGTATCCTTGCACCTATAAGGGTGTCAAGGGTCATCCAAAGAGAGCTTAACAACAACAATAACAATAACAACACAAATGAAGTATCAGGCAACACATTATGGGGGAAGACAATCACATGCACTCATAACATAAAAAATAAGGTACCTCACTTGCGAGTCAACCTAGAGCAAATCATCCTCCTCCCAATCTTGCTCATCATCAGTTTGGAAAGGTGGACAAGATGCAAGAGGAACTATAGCACATGAGGTATAAGGAACAAGAGCCATACATGTATTATCTTTAGATTGACTATTGAAATATGGTGCAATAGGTTCTATAGCAGCGTGCGAAGCTTCTTCTTTCTTTGTAGGAAACACAATGGTAGTAGTTGTCTCTTTGGCATCCATCGATGATAAACACTTGCGAGGAGGGAGATTCTCCTCTCCTGCAGCAAGGCAAGCCATACCACGACAATGCTTCTTTGTTTCTCTCTCAATCTTATTTCTCTTAGCTTTATTTGTGATGTTTGTGAGGGGAATCGTAGTATCTTCTTACGTGGGTTCCTTTTCTTCCTTTACTTCAAGAACATTAGAAGAAACAGGAGGAACCATTGAAGGCTGAGAGACTATGGGGGAAGGGTTCCTCAATGCGGGTTTCTCTTCCTTCTCTACTTGTGAAACAAGTGGAAGTACGGGAGCATTCTCATGTGGTTGAGAAACCTTAGGAAATAAAACTCATGCAACTGATTGCTTTCCACTAGTCTTTATGGAGGCAGGTGGTACAAAAGTAACATTATGATTGTGGGGAGGTTTATTTTGTGCATGAAGTTTGCCTCATTGTCCTTGGAGGGATGGAGGGGGAACCTTGGCATATCTACTAGATGCTTAAGGATGGGGAAGAACCTTCGATTCAAGCTTAGCTTCATTCACTACCTATGGTATAGGAGGAATTACAGTCTTAGCCTCAGAAGATCGAGGAGGTTCAGGAACATCACTAAGAGGAATGTTTCTAAGCAATAAATCTGCTATTTTCTTTGCTTTAAACTTTTGATATGATAAGAAAAATATATCCTCTCTAGGTCTAGCAAGTCCAATTGGTTGTGGCCAAAAGCAGTCAAGTGAAAAGTGTCCATCGCGAGTAATGGGGTGATATTGACTCTGATGTACGGCATGCACCCGCTCCTCAAATAGAAATTTTAAACACTTGTGAACCATAGAGGGGACTGCCTTCATGGAGCAGAGCCATGGGTAGCCCAACTTCACATGAAATAGGTCTAATGTAGAAATGATGACAAAATGAACATTCAAAGCTCTTGGGAGAACTTTAACTTCAAGAGTTAAATCACCAAGAGTTGGAAGGATAGACCCATCGCGTGCTTTAATAGCCATATTTGATACATCATATGTATCTTGATGTAAACCATGCATGTAGAGGAACTCTCCAGTTACTCCATTCACCATGCATATAGGATCTATCATAGCACCCCGAATAGGTTTATCATTGATTCAAATAGTAATATAAAGAGGCCCATTAGGAGCTTCGATAGTAGAATCATGTGGAGTAAAAGATATAATAGGTTCCAAATCCACTCACTCTTTGTGAGGAAGAGCATCCACCATACAAATATCAACAACATTAAATTCATGTTGAGGTAAAGGATCAATGTATATTTGAAGATTTTTATTAGGATCCACCACTGATTTATTCCCTTTGTCATTCACACCAGCAACTTGGATGACACTTGAGTCAATGAGGTCTTGAACTTCATGTTTAAGACACATACATCTTTCAGTGTCATGGCCAACGGAGAGATGAAATCAACAAAAGGCCTTCGCATCAAAGGAAGATGATTTCATCTTACTTAGATCGAGGGGTCTAATAGGTGGAAGCTTGATGAGATTATTTTGAAAAAGTTGTGTCATGATAGCATAGAGAGATTCTGATACATTCGGTGTGAAGTTTCTTATTTTTGGTTTTAACTTGTAAGGCGTGGAAGTAGGAGATGATGTTGCGACCACATATTTTCTTATGTTATTCGCTAAAATTTAATTTATCTTGATGAGGTTTTTATTTTGTCTTTTGAAAGAATGATTATGAGAGGCTTTAGATTGACCAACTAGAGCCGATGAGTGATTATGCTCATACTGACTAACCAAAAGTTGATAATCATGAAGAGTCATGCAAAGATGAGTGAATGAATCATATCTCATCAACAATATCTTATCACGTATGTGAGGTTGTAAGCTTCCTATAAATATTCTTTGCACATTAGCATCCAAAATAGAATATTGGATTTGTGAGAAGAGATCTTGACAAAAGTCCATAAAACCTGTTATTTTCTCTTTCATTCCTTGTTTGCAATGAACCAAGTCTATCAAAGAGACTTGAGGTCCAATGTTTGATTAAAAATGCTCAAGGAAATTGTTAACTAATTGTGAAAAAGAAGTTATAGAATTAGGAGGTAGTGAGCAAAACCAATCCAAGATTGTGTCCTTGAGTGACCTAGGAAAGAGTTTTGCCAAAATTACATCCTCAAAGAAGAAATCACTACACATAGTGGTAAAGGTTGCCACATGGTTGTGAGGGTCTCCCTTCCCATTATACTTCTCAAAGTGAGAAGTCTAAAACGTTTCGGGCATAGGAGTTCTTACAATGGAATAGGAAAAAGGGCTATTGATATAATGTGTTGTCATACTAGGCTTAGGTGGACTAATACTCATGTTATCCAATTGTTGTTGGATGGAGGACATATTTTGCAACAATTGGTTTATGACGAGATTGAAAGCTAAACTAGATAGAGATTGGAATGAATTGGAAGGACTAGGTGATGGTGTATGAGTAGCCTTTTGGAATGTGATAGGAGGTTTAGATGTAGGTGGAGTGACATTAGGTGTGTAACTATATGGAATGGTACTGTAATGGCAAACATGATTCTCAGTGGATAACCCAACACATGTGGTAGCATTATTACTCGGTTGTGTAGTGGTGGTGAGAATAGTAGAAGCATAAGTAGGAATAGAGAGTGTAGGTATGGGTGCTGACACTTGAGTCCCTATTTGATTAGAAGAAGTGACATTAGTAATGATTTTAGCGCAACTAGATGTAGATATAATATTGTTATGCACTATATGCACAACGCCACGCAAGACTTCCAATCCCTCTTGACTTTCGAGAAAAAAGACTCCAGACTCTGAAAAGTAGGGATGACCTCCTTAGCTATGTGTTATGTGCTTACACATTGCTGTAAATTAGCCAACTCTATGTCTAATCTCTGAATTTGAGCTTCAGGAACATGAGCCACAAGGTCATCAATGTTGATGGATTCATGGAAGTTTGATTGTTTAGGAAGATGCGAAGTAGGAATGCTAGGAAGAATTGATGGATCTTCTTGTGTGATAAGAATAGGAATTTGGGGTTCTGATGTTTTGGTATCATCGTTATGCATAGCATTCGAACCCATAATTCACCAACTTCTTCACACAAGAATGTTAGAATTGAGGCACTAGGTCACAAAGCTCATAAAGTGTCTATAAGCTTTAGTAACACACAAGATGAACCAATAGAAGAAATGAATGATGAAGCTAAAGAAATATTTGATTTTTTGTTTAATTGAAGTAATAATATACCCTTGATCAAATTCAATTCTACTGAAATCCACTTAAATATCAACAATGCTAATGCTTAAATCAAACCCAAATTTCAATGCTTTTTCCAAAATGCAACAATTCAAAATTGTTCCTATTTTCAAATTTCAATTGAAGATGACAATTGTAATTTTGTATAACAATGCAAAATCAGATTTGGAATATAAATGAAAGTAGCAAAATCTGAAATTAAATTATCAATCATAAACCCTAGAATGTAACATTAACTAGGTTTCACAAAATGCAATTTTTTTCAACAATTTCTAGCAATAAAAAGGATTCGAATGCACAATGCAACAATATGAAATGACTAATTACTGTAATTCCAATCAGATCTAATGCAAAATTAGAAAATAAGATTATTCTATGATGATCTATCCTTTCAAATGTAAACAAAGTAACAACTATGTTTTTTTCAAATTCTAGAATGTAATTTTTCTTTTCCAAATTTCAAATGCAAGGATGCAAGAATGTTTTGAATAGCAAGAATGACAAGGTAAAAAAAAGAAAATGCTCTAAACAAAGTAATCAATGCCACAAGATCTAAAACAACCCACAAATCTACCAATCCTAGGTTCAAAACTAGCAAGATTTTCTATGAATGCAAGGTTTTTTCAAACCCTAGTTTTGAAACTATGCAAAATTTGACTATGTATGAATGCAAAATGATTAATGAACTCACTCCCAATCACATCTAGAGTGATAAAAAACTTAGATTTGAAAGAAGAAGGATGCAAAAGTGCAAGAAATGACAGGTTCACCAAAATGTGATGGAGAAAAGAGTGATCTAGCCTAAGGAGCTAAACTAGGTTAAAACCCTCTTCTACAAAACATTGGGGCACAAACCAAAGGAGAGCCAAACTACAGGGGTTCTACCATTTTGTTGTATATAGATGGATCAACCAAGTTCAACCAAAGACAAACAAACAAGCTAAGACAAATGATCAAACCCTAGAAGATGAAGATCATAATGTAACTAACTATCATAAGCAAATCACAACAAATAGAAAGTACACCAGAGATCAGAGGAAGATTCAAAACCTAGATCTTATAGCAAAAATTCCCTGGACCAGGGTGCTTGGGTGCCCTAGGCCTTTTCTAGGGTTTAGTAGAATCTTGGATGTCACCAGACATGTGCCTGTCTGCTCTACCTTCTTCCCAGAAATCAACTCTAGAAACCTATTTCTCTAACCTGCACACAAGGAAAGAGGAAAAAGGTTGTGTTGTGTATAAGGGCTTGCCTCAGTCAAACCCTGTGTTGGTTTTCCCACCTCCACTACAATGGTGATTAGATCCAAGAGTGCATGCCCTAGGAGGGCAGAGGACAAATCTGTAATAATATGATAGATAATGAATGATAATGATGATGATAACCACAAAAGATATGACCTTAGTTGATGAAGATGACTTCAAATTGAAGAAATTGAAAATAATATTCCTGCATGAATCAAATTTATAAATTCCCCTCTTTTCATCCATAAAATAGCATTTAGGTACTTGGAAAGTGTTCGAGTCATTGTTAGAAATTGAACGTTTATTAGTAACACTTTTTATAAGTTATGAAATGGGAGTATGGGAAACGGTTGACAATACTATGTAAATGACCCAATAGACCTAAAAATTCAATGATTTTCCTATTTGCATCCAACTTTTTGACTGTATTCATCCTACACCAACAAAGCAGAGTGATGAAGACGGCTTCAAACTTCCTTCAAACCTTGCAAAAAAACTTCAATATCATCCACAAGTAGATAACACTCAAAGCATGAAGATCACTTTAGCATAGAGCACAATATGAGAGCAAACTTCACATTAATCCTCTAGGTGTCATCTAGTGTACAACACTCATTTAAATATACATTCCCGCTCACTTACGACAAATAAAACTTGATCAGGATGACAAATACAAACTAAGGAAGTGTCCTAAGTTGACACCACAAAGTGGGGCTAAAGATCCCAACTAGGAACAGGGTGCTTGGGTGCCTTGGACCTTTAGCCCACAAACTCTAGGGAGTGGCAATATAGTGGGCTTAGTCGAGTCCTAAGTTGATTCTATCGGGTTTATTTATCAGGATCGAGATTTCATCATTTTAAGCTAAAAAAGGTGTTAAAATAGGCCCACATTTACAAAGACAACAAAATAGGTCCAACCGGGTGCTAAACTAAGTGTAAAATACTATTGTACACATTTTACAACGTTACATTATGTTCTCTAGGGGGGAAATGAAGGACCAATAACAATTGCAACTTTGAACATTTGTTTGAAATTGGGAGAACATGCCACATGAAATGGTATGACATGGGCTAAGACAAATTTGGCAATAGAAGATTCAACGACTTCTTGTGATTGCACATCGAATATCCTTGCAATATTAGTAGCCCTTCTTTTTTCATTCATAAAATCTTCTCCCCTTTGACTTTTAACATTTATGGTTTGTGTATGCAATGTCATACTAGGTTGTGTAGTCTCTATTGGCATTCCCTTATTTCTTCCCTCGCTCTCCATTTACAACCTAGTCACCTTGAACTTCTAAGTTAGGATTATTTTTTACAACCTTTTACCCCCATTCACTTATGCACAAAATATGAGAGTAAACCCTTATATAGTTGCCCTATAATCCTTGTTGCACAAATGACATAGCCATACTCTAACTCCCTTGAACTTTTTTCTCGTCTTTATTTATAACTATTGCAAATTATGAAAGGATTTTTTTAGGATTAAATGGACCTTTTGCATAAATTTTGAGGAATTCAAAAGGGCATTCAAATGGGTTATTTGAACTCATAGAACTTCCTACGTCACTCCCACTCCCATAAGAATGCCCAATAGTACTTCTACAACCTCTTTGTTGAATTTGAACCTCTTTATCTTCACTACTCCCATTGTTGCTTATTTGTTTGGTTGAAAACTAAAAACATAATTGCAAGTGCAAACATAAAATGAAAAACAAACAAAAAATCCTCCCTAAATGCTTGATTTTTTTAAAATTATGCAAATAAGCAATGGATAGTAAACTTACCTCAAATCATGTAGTTTGATGCTCTCTTTCCTTCTTCTTATCACCGTCTTCTCTTCTCATAATTGTTCTTTTTCGTTGGTTTCTTCTTCACAATATGTAGAATGGTAAAATGAGTTTCTTTTCTATTTTTAGTCATTAGTGTCATTGTTTTAAGTTTAGGGTTATTACAAAGGGATGTGGGGGTCGTTGTGGGTCTCCCCATCCATATTTATTTTTCCAATTTTATGTGTGTTTATTTATTTTTTGTTGACTGGGTCATAGGAGATGGCTCGCCATCCTCAAAATGATTAAGTGTCTTTTGGCCATCCCCTACCATCTCCAATGGGAAAATAGCTTCCATTTTTATGTCGAAGGCATTCCCTATCTGAGAGGGATGACCTTGGTCAACAGATCCACAGTTAGGAATTAGCGAGAGGGCAGGTAGATGATTGAAATCATTGTCACCATACATTTTTTCGTGCCACCATTGGAAAATTCACACCGAGAAATTTTCTAAACTCGTTGATTGTTCTCACACCAGGAAAAAATTGTGTTGGAAGAAGTCTCATGTCATTAAATGTCCCTCATAGGATACCCTGAGATTTCTATTTTTTCAAGCAGTCATTAGATCTTTTGAGCAACAAATTTATCCGTGCTTTTTCGAGGGAAATATATTTTCTTAGTTGCATTGCACAAAACCTTTTGGGTTTATTTCCACAAGAAATAGGGCAACGATTTAAATGTTTCATAGTCTGGAGTGCCCTAGCACTCCAATCGGCCACGTAAAATTTCAAGATCTACGACTATTAATATATTATATTGGCACCCACTATAATATGCTTCCATCCAATCCAAACTAACTAAGAACAATAAGGTGTGGTCATTACTCAATGGGAGAGGGAGAGAATGAAGTAGGTTCAGACATTATGGAGAAAAGACAAGAGTAGACGGACGGTGGCCCCGGCTATGACGTGGAACTGGAAAGGTTTTGATGGCCAAATTTTATAACTACATAGGGAAGAGAAGATACAAGTATTATTATTAAAATATAAACTACGTCCAACCTACATGGACAAAAAGGAAACTTTAACAAACATACTTCAAAACTTCAGAAAATTTGACCAATTTAAAATAAAAATGTTATAACTCAAAACATGCAATCAATAAAGTGATTTTATTATGAGGAGACATTTAATTCATCATTGTTGTTTTTTATTTAAATTAGGTTGGGAAGGGATCACCAAACAATGCAGTGGACAAAATGAGGTATTGTCCTCTTATTTTAAGTTTTTAGCATCATCTTTGTTCTAAAGATAGGAGATACACACACCATCTTCAAATTAGACTACTTTTATAGGGTTTAAGACCATAAAATTATGGAGCTGAGTTGTCTATCCAGGATGCACTTTTTATCAACTTAATTATGTGACTTGGTAATCACACTCAACGTGTAATGAATATGTTAATGAGGATTGATAAGGTAAGATTGTTAATTATTTTGAAATATATAGATATATTTAAAGAAAAAGTTTTGTAAGAAGAGTAGTAGAAGAATTTATTTCAACTTTATGGCATTTCAAATATGTACCTTAAACATAGCAAGGAGTAGTGAAGATCAACAAGATGTTATAAGTGCAAGCTAGTAGTAAATGTCAGGCCTTGACAACCCATGTTTCCACTATCATTTTTTGCTCTCTCAAGCATTAGCCCTTAAGGTTTATGGATCGTCAATGCCCACACCATCTTAAGGGGAGCTGGAGGTTCCTTCACAAGTAACCAAAATGATTGGCATGAGTTGTGAGTCATCCAAATCCCAAAATGGACATATGTAATGTTCGAACTTGACCACAACAAAAAGTGGAAGATTAGTTGGGTTGCTCTTACTTTTGTACGTAATAGTAAGAGTTTTGCCCAATGAACCATTGACAAAACATGGACTACAATTTCCATAAACTTGAAGTGAGCATAACTTATTGGGAAACACACAAGAGCACCCTGGCATCTAACCATTTATCCATAAGATTTGAACACAATCAACCCCTTGTTTGCTCTATATTATGCCATACAATAAGCACCCCCAATGATTTAAGCAAGTGTTTTTATGTACAAACAAATGTTTGGGGACTGAAATGTAGCTTGCTCCTCATTGGTAAGGAAAGTATTAGAGTGTAACATGAGTTATCGGTCCTAAATTATTTGCTCTGCATTATTGATATTGGAAAGAAGGCTACAGAAAGTGAGCTAAGATGGCTTATCACCATAGTCATGGAAGATTTTGTTTAATGTAACAACTGTGTAAATTTTACACATACACAGGAATGTCTTTTACACACAAAAGCATAGGATATCCTCATATCTATCATTGTATATATAGATAGGCAATGCATGCTATAATGATTATGTTATCCACATCCAATTCAATACATCAATCATGTGGTGGCAGGGATACCCCTTATCAAATGATATTATCTTTGATCATGATAATACCTTGGCATATTTTGCACTAGAATCCTTCTCTTTGCAATGTCCCCCAAAATCAACCCCTCAAGATATTTTTTTGAAAGGAATAACTTGTGGACAAGGCACAAGGAAATATTCTCATCTAATGATCATCTCTAATGAACTACAAGAATACTCACACACATCTATAGAAAACATATTTACCAATCATGTTTCCTTTGAGTCCTTGTGTTTATCATTTGACCTTGTTAGAATTGATCTTGATTTTTGGGACTTAACATCCATTGAGACACAAGTTTAGTTTTCTAATCTACTACATCTAGAGACCAACATTTATCAAGTATTCCTTGATCAAATAAGACTTATTCAATTGTCAAGTGTTACTTGACGGATCTATGTTTGTGCATAAACTAGGTGTTTCTTGGCATATGTTAGCACCATACATAAGCCAAGCGTCACATGGCCTGATTTACAATTTCTATGCATAATTCAATTACCACTTGAACCTCATGGGATTAGTCCATTATGCCAAGTAATAATTTGAACAACATTTGACTCTAGATGTACTTAAGATGTACCGTGTCTTCTTGTACCCTTATTTTGTCTTTTAAGATTTAAGGGCAAACCATATAATCTTCTTGCAAGGCTTTTTCCCTTTATTGATTTGATAGTTTTCCTATCATGCATTTCCATTTGGGAAGTAACTTTGTCAAAAATTTTACCCTAAACCATTTAAGTCTCTCAGGAATGCTGACCCCTTTGGTGTGTTTGCTGACACTAGGGTTTTGAAGTTACTCTTCTTCTTTAGAGTTAGGACCCTTTTAGGTTTTTATTGACTTAGTTGATCCAACATCAAGTAATCATCAACATTGTTTATCATTCCAAACATAAATTCTTTAAGAATTGCAATATTATACCATAGTTTACTTGTATTTCAACAATGTTCATCCACATTACCATAGGGAATGTTTTTATTAACCTTACATGTATTATATACTTAAGTACAACTCATGTTGATTTAATATAGTTACACTTGTCATTGATTCCACATAACTCTTTTTAAACACAAGGATTCAATAACTAATGCTATGTACTTCATACATTGAACACAACAAATATAATTACATGTCATTGTTCACAATAGTCACTATCCACAATTAGTTTAGTTTGCCACATGCAACTCATAAAGCAGAAAATAGAGTTCACAATCCAAACCACCTTATTGCTTGGAAAAGACTATTACATTATTCTAGCCAAAGGTAGCATCATAAACTAAGGGAAACCATATCACTGACAAATATTTCTACCAACAAACAAGCATAATAACCAACTATTTCACATCTTGCCATGGTGAACATCTTTATAAGGTGGAGATCTAAATTCTAATGACTACACAACAATTTTATAAATAATTTTTCCCCTTAATACTTACCACAATAATAGGGGCCCTGCATAAGATTATATCCCCTTCATTAGGCTCTCCTAATACTTTCTTTTACTTTCTAAAAAATAATTCACTTTAACAACCTTTCAAGTTTATGGAAAAAGTTGGGTTAAATGTGAGTTAAATATTATTAAAATATTTAAATATTTATAGAAAGTTGGAGTTGGAGAATGAACTTTCTTTTATTTCCTTAAACATTACTTTAGTTTGTTTTTTAATTAATTGATTTATAATAATTATAATAGAAACAAAAAGTAAAGAGTAAAAAGAAAACAAAAACTAAAGTAAGTCTAAAATAATAAAAGAAAGTTCATTTAGTTTATTATAAAATAAAATAAATAATATATTAATGTTTGTGTATATATTAATATTAAAAAATTTTAAAAATAATAATTGCAACTTTTTAATTTTTAATTATGTTTACTATAAAATAAATCAAATAAATAAATAATATATACTAATGTATGTGTGTGTATATATCAATATAAAAATTAAAGAAGTAATTATGAATTTTTAATTTTTATTTATGTTTATAAAATAAAATAAATGAATAAAATATATGTGTATCTATATTAATATTAAAAATTAATAAATAGTAATTGTGATTTTTTAAATTTAAATTTATGTTTATTATAAAATAAAATAAATGAATAAATAATATATATTAATGCATATGTGTATATATATTAATATAAAAAATTGAAGGAGTAATTGTAACTTTTTAATTTTTATTTATTTTTATATGCAACAATAGAATAAATATAAAAAACATAATTAATTTATTACACCGAGAGGAGTCACATCGGGGTGGGGATGAGAACACTCATTTTTTCTGCCTAAATTTATAAGAAAAAAATTAAAATACCAAAAAAGAAATAAAAAATAAAACTTAAGAAAAAAAAAAAAAAAACTAAAAAAAATTTCAAAACTGTTGAAAGAGAAAAAGTTAAATCACAAATGGAACCAAAAAAGAAATTGAAAAAAATAAAAAAATAAAAACTAAAAAAGAAATTGGAAAAAATAAAAAATAAAAAATAAAAACCAAAAAAGAAATTGAAAAAAATAAAAAAATAAAAACTAAAAAAGAAATTGGAAAAAATAAAAAATAAAAAATAAAAACCAAAAAAGAAATTGGAAACTGTTGGAAGGAGAAAAAGTTGGAGAAAATCATGAAAACTATGGAACCAAAAAAGAAATTGGAAAAATTAAAAAATAAAAACTAAAAAAGAAATTGCAAGAGAAAATCAAAGAAACTATGGACAAAAGATATACATCGGCGTATTTTAGATATATTTTTTAAAATATAAATATACTAGTACAGTCACAACCAGGGTGGGGATGAGAGCACTCATTTTTTCTGCCTAAATTTATATAATAAAATTAAAATACTAAAAAAGAAATAAACTAGTATATTTATATTTAAAAAAATATATGTAAAATACGCCGACCAAGTATGTAATATCAACCAGTCACAGAGTTAATACTTCTCTACCATCCTCCTTATTGTTTTTCTAAGTTTCCATTGATTTGTAGGCATATTCAAAATTGTCCCATTATAAAAAGTTTAGGCATATACCAAAATATCTTTGATCAAGAAGAAAATACTGAGCACTGCTAATATTTCTAAAATATAGTTCCACAAGAAAACTAAGCTTTTATAAAAATTCCCGTAATCATACTCTACTATGTCTTGAGCATAACGTAAATATAATCCTCTTTCAAGAGATATAGATGTTTATATATATATATATTCTCTACATATATATATATATATATTTATATAAATAAATAATTCTATATTATAAATTAAATACAACCAATGAAAACTGTAAACTCTTGAAACGAAAAAAGAAATTGAAAAAAATAAAAAATAAAAACTAAGAAAGAAATTGAAAAAATAAAATAAAAAACAAAAAAGAAAATGAAAATAAGAAAATCACAAAAACTATCCAACCAAAAAGAAATTGGAAAAAAAATAAAAATAAAAACCCAAAAACAAATTGGAAAAAATAAAAACTAAAAACTAAAAAAGAAATTGGAAAAGATAAAAAAAACTAAAAATCAAAAAAGAAATTGAAAAATAAGAAAATCACAAAAACTATGGAACCAAAAAGAAATTGGAACCAATGATCTTCAAATGACAATAAGTTTCCTTTTTGGAATTTTAATTTTTTTTTTCTATAAATTTAGGCAGAAAAAATGAGTGCTCTCATCCCCACCCTGAAGTGATGTATATTTTAGTGGGGGTGGGGATGAGAGCACTAATTTTTTCTGCCTAAATTTATTAAAAAAAATAAAAATACCAAAAGGAAATAAAAAATAAAACTTAAGAAAATCAAAGAAAAAAATCAAAAAAGAAATTAAAAACCATTGAAGGAGAAAAAACTAAATCACAAAAACTATGGAACCAAAAAAGAAATTAGAAAAAAAAAAAAAAAAAACCAATAAAGAAATTGGAAAAAATAATTTAAAAAACAAAAAAACAAAAAAAAAAATTGGAAACTGTTGAAAGGAGAAAAAATTGGAGAAAATCACGAAAACTATGGAACCAAAAAAGAAATTGGAAAAAATAAAAACTGAAAAAGAAATTGCAAATGGAAAAATATGAGAAAATCAAAGAAACTATGGAAAAAAAAATCCCTCAGTGTATTTTAGATATATATTTTAAATATAAATATACTAGTTTTATATGTAGTATTTATATTAGCAATAGTAGCTACTATTATATATAATACAAAAATTAAAAAATCATCTTCATTGGAATGTTTACAAAAATTCAATTCAATTTTTTTAAAAAAATTAGAAACATTTATTTATATAACTCAACTTAAAAAAATCTAATTCAAAATAATAAATAAAATTTTAGAAGCATTTATTTCTCTAACTCAACTTCAAAAATCTAATTCAAAATAAAAAATAAAATTTTAGAAACATCTATTTCTATAACTCAACTTCAAAAATCTAATTCAAAATAAAAATTAAAATATTAGAAACATCTATTTCTATATAACTCAACTTCAAAAAAAAAAATAGAAACATTTATTTCATTTAACTCAATTTTAAAAAATCAATTAACTTGGGTTAGCTTTTGAGGATTTTTAATTATTATCATGTGCATATTTTAATGAAATATATATATTTTTAATTTATTTAAAATCTTAATTTAATTTTTTCAAATAGGAGACGTTTTGGGGGTGGAAAAACCTTATATGGGCAGGGAATTCATGACAAACTTTTTTGGAGTGCAATGATAGTTCTAAGATAGCATTCAATGCAACTTTGTATGATTAATTGAATAACAGAGTCTTAGCCCAATTTAATTACTTGGTCATGGCTTGGGAGATTTCCAAATGGGCCCAACAAATCTCATAGGATGCCTTGCTTGTCAAGCTGGACTTTGAAAAAGCATATGATAGATTCATTGGCCATTCATCTACGACAAAGGGATAGAGACACATAGAGAGAGGGAAGTAAAGAGAGACATAGAAAGATAAAGAGAAATAGATAGAAAGAGAAGGAGACCTAAATGTAGAGAGAGAAATAGGGAGATTGATATAGAGGAATATAAAAAGAGAGATAGATCAAGAAAGAGATAGAGATAAGCAATATGAAGGAAGAGAGAAACTATTTAATCCTAATACTCCAAAGTTGTTACATGAGAGAGAGAGAGAGAGAGAGAGAGAGAGAGAGAGAGAGAGAGAGAGAGAGAGAGAGAGATTCATTCTTATATGATAATAGGTGGAAGCCCCTATAATAATTTGACAGGTAACAACAAGAACACAAGGGATAGGCTTCCTCTATTTTCCATGAAATTCCATGGATTAAGATTTATGTAAGGCATGCAATGCATTCAAGTGTAACTTGACAGAATAACAAAACCTTCATTTTCTTCTAATCTTAACTTCAATAGCTTATAAATTCCTTATTTCTCATATCCAAGTTCCCACCCAAATTGAAGAGGCTACCAAAAACAAGTATTGAAAATTATGGACATATTATTATTTTGTTTCTATGTAGCAAATTTGTTTGCACAATCAACATGGGACTAATTGCAAGTATGGATTTTGCTAATTGTAGGCTTGATAGGAAAGTATTTATTCAATTGATTCTAATATTTGAAATTTATTAGAAGAAAAATTAATTGAATAGATATATATTAATATAATAATAGCATGTATAAATATTAAAAAAACAGTGAAATTATAGAAATGATAGTTATTTATATAATTATCATATTGTAATTTAAAATATATTAAGAGAGTGATGTTACATTTTTATAAATATTTTTTTCATATAACAAGTGTGTAATAGTTCAAAGGTCTATAATATAAAAAAAAGTAGTAAGAAGCAACCTACAAGCAAAAATTTATAGCTTGTGTGTGGCACTAGAGGGTGATTTATCATCCACTATTACAAACCTCTTATATGGCCTTTTCCTACACTTTCTCCTCTCCAACATTTTAAATTTAAATTGAAGAGGCTTTACTGTAAGTCAAAATAGACTTTAATTTAGCTAATCAAATAAATTACATAACATATTAATAAATAATTTATATAGATTAATCAGTTTAGATTGATAAATAATTAATGGTGTTCTAGAACACTATATATATAAGCGTATAGGGTATTAGTAAAGGTATATGTTTGTAATGTGGCAATATGAGCACATGATGATAAGGTAATAGATTGTAGTAGTAATATAAATCTAGGTAGGAACAATATGTTATGGGGAAACCATGATGCCCCAGTAACAAGGATGACACTAAGAGTGATATAGGTATAAAATATCATGGAGGGGAAGATATGATGTCCCAAATAAAAAATATCAATATGGTATGCAAGGGGGAAGGCATGATGCCCCCAATGCCTATACAAATGCTAAAGATATGGCAAGAGGAGTTCAAAAGGTGGGGGAAAGAATGATACATCCTAATGTAAGGATATTACAATGAAGGCATAAATGGTAAAGGAGGAAAACATAATGCCTCTGGTGTGATGACTCTAAATGTATGGTATGTTAATATAGGCTTAGTATGTAACATAAGGAGTGTGATATATTAATATAGGCGCAATGTGTAAACTCTAAAAGAACAGTATGCCAAAATAGAAGCAATAATATAAAAGCAATATAAGTAATTAATGGGAAAATCTAAACATCATAGTGAGGTGAATGCCATGGGTATAAGTATGATAACATGCATGCATAACATGTATAGGCAAATCATAGTAAACAATAACACACATAACATGTATAGGCAAATCATAGTAAACATAAAATGTGTAACAAGTACAAAATTTATTAATAATGATTATACCCCAAAGAATAGTGGGCCCACCAAAGTTTATCAATAATGATTATACGACTTTAATTAAATTAACTATGGCATAGTTTTTTAATGCTCGACTTTAAATAAATATAATTATATTATATTATATTAGATATTATATATTGTTATTTAAAATAAATATAATTAAATTTTAAATAAATATTTAATATTAATATATGCTTTTATAATATAATATATTTTTTTGATCTGTATTAAAGATATATTATATTTAAATGAACTTCAAAAAGTTATGTATAGGCCATATTGGCTTTCAGAGAGATTACAGATGTAATATGACTACATCACCAATTCTAAACAAAAACTGTCTCTGCTATAGAAGCAAGGATACCTTAAACACACTGCAATCATGGATCTGCACTACTGCTATTAGTTTTGACTGGGGCACTCAATTCTTTTCTGATCCCATTAACTTAAGGAGAGATTTCTCCTTTTCTTGAGCTATGAGACGATCAAGATCCTCCCTAGACTTTTGTTCCACAGGACTGGAAGTGAGGTGAGACAAAAGCTGAAAACCAGAGCCTCCATCCCTCTTTTGATTGCAATTTTGCTTTTTTTTTTTTCTGATTGTTTGCCATTCATTTGCGTTATCCCCACCAATAGAGGCCTCCAAGGATTGGGAACCCTCCACTCCAACAACAGAATTTGTGCCTTGATTGAACGATATTGGAGAAACATCCTTGGAAGAAGGGTTTTGAGAGGAAACAACGCTATCAACTGCACAATCAAAATGACAAGGAGCATTCACAGGAGGTAATTTCTGATCAAGTTTTACTTCTGAAGACTTCCCCATATTCTTGCTGCAAGAAACTTCCTTTGAGGAATCACTGTCCTTGGGTGAGTTCAAAATAAAATAGTGCTTGGGGGAGGCATCTTTCCACCAAGATGCTTCCCATTTTGCTCAAGGATTCACAATTGGGCATGCAACAACAATGTGACCTATTTTGAAGCATCTTCTACACCTGAATAATAAGCCTTCATAATCCAATGATTGCAACCAACTGTTTCCATTCGCATTCAGGATGATTTCAGCAGGGAGAGCTTTGGTGGTGTCCAATTCAACCAAAATCCTAGCAAAGGTTGTGTGCAAAAAATCTCTTGAATTTGCATCTGTGTAGATGAAATTACCCAAAGTATTACCAATAGTTGCAAAACTGGATTCAAACCAGTAGTGAAGGGGGAGATTTGGGAGGCGAACCCAGATCAACAAGATAGCAAAAGATTTTATTTCTGGATCAAAGTTTGGATGCCATGATTTTAGGATTAGCATACTTTCGCTCCACATCCATGTTTGATTGAGAATGACATTTTTGTCTTTCTTACTGACAAAAACCACTGTAAAAAACCCTTTAGCACTTAGATAAATTTCCAGATTATTTTCCAATAGAGGACCCCAAGATTTTGATATCCAATCATGCAGAGCAGGAAGACTAGGCCATATATGACTAAACCTACCAATTAACCCATTCTCAGAAAAGAATTCCCCATTCTCACGTAATTCTTTCAACAAAATGGAATCATAATTCAACTCCAGTGGTTTGTCCAGGCATTGAACTGGCCTCTTGTTGCTTAAACCTAAATGACTTACCTTTGGTGTGCTCCTATGCAACACCGATCCAGATATAGGGTTCTTCGAAGAGGGGTCATGTTTGAGATTGTCCTCAAGTCTATCTGCATTATCCAAACCGCATTTAGCCACATTGCCAAGGGACGCCGTCAAGGAGGGACTTGGAGGAGAGCTACCATTCCCTCCAACCCACGCGCCAACAGATGCCCTAATTCGTGAGGGGGGAATAGAAGTCCGCTGAAGCTTATCTATCAAAGGGACGCCTCCAGATCTGCCACTAGCTGTTGAGTCTGCAACAGCTAATTTACTCATGCCTAGCGATCCATCACCGAAACCCTAAACCCTAGCTTCACTAATCCCGGGAGCCCTCGAATTCGACAGTTTTGCAAATTTCGGCAGCGACGCCATCTCGCTTTTATAATATAATTTACTATTTTACGAATATATTAAATAATCTACATTGTATAAAATATACTATATAACAATAAATATAATTATATTTGATATTATATATTATATAAAATAAGTATAATTAAGTTATAAAAATATTAATATTAAATATATAATATATTAAATCTAAATATAAAATTTTATAATATTATAGTATACTTATAAATATAAAAATATAATATATTTTGTATGATATATAATACTATGTAAGGTTCCCACTACATGGCAACTCAATCCAAATATAAATTCAGACTCACCTATAAAGAGAGGAAAACAACAAAAAGTTCATTTTGTTTATGAAAATTATTTTCGAAGAGGCTTGGATGGAAACAAAATGGACAACGAGATTCACACCATTCACATAGATAGTCAAGAAACTGGAAGTTAGAAACATGTCCAACTAAGATTACCTTGATCGTCTCGCATTATTCTATGACAATGTCGATTGTTGATAGCGAAAGCACTCTCTCTCTCTCACTTCATGTCTCTATATTTCCCTCTCCTTTCTTTATTCCTCTCTTTCTCTCTCACATTATATCTCTCTTTTCCTCTCTCTCTTTTAAAACACCGACATCAAACACCTAATATGAAAAAGAGATGTAAAGGTAAATGCATAAGGAGAGATACACAACATCTCTTCAAAAGAAAGGTGGCTTGTACCTCCACGTGAGAAACCCACGTAACAATTTATAACATAAAGAAAGAAAAATACAATGTGTAACATCAAAAGAGTGATATTTTCCATATTTCACTATTTCAAGTAACTAAATGATTCAAGGGGAAGGACCATGCTATCCCAAAAACCTTTCAAGGAAGCAAACAAACAAGCATAAGTGAGATAGTCAATCTCTAACTAACATGTTAAATCAGATAAGTAGCAACAGTCACCTACATAACCTTCATCCTTTAGAACACATCCAAAAACATGTAACGTTAACCAACCATGTTTGCTTGTGTTGAAATACTCTACTTGCTCCATTTGAGATAAAATTATTGCATTATATCAAACAAAGTGTCTTGTACATAAGTTATTTTTCAAAAGAAGTTTGTATTCCTTAAAGATGCATGAAGGAGACTTTGTAGCCAAACATTTAAATGCTTTTAATGTAGTAGTGAGTCAACCGGCTTCCATAGATGTAAAAATGCAAGAATACGGAAAACCAAGTCTCTTAAGACACCAAGAGATATAACATCTAGGTTTTATATTTGAATTTGTAATAAATTATATATCTATTTTATATAAATTTAAAATTAAATAATTATATTATTATTGTATATTATATTATTATTTAAAATATAATATAATAATAAAATACAACTTGTCATATATATTATTATATTATATTTATATTATTAAAAATATAATATATTAATAAATATAATTATAGTATAAATTTTATATATGAAATAAATATATAATTGAATTACAAAATATTTAAATATACAATTATATTATACTATATCATATTTAAAATATATTTATAATTAAAATTATATAAAAAATATATAATAACAATATAGATTTTAATGAAAAATGAAGACCATTTTAAGAATAAGAAGGCTTTGAATTAAGAGAAGTAATTGTATTCTATGTAATTAAAAGGTTTGCACATTGTGAATGTGCATCTAACTAGTGGCACTAAGTTTTTCTTTAAGGCATTTATCAAACACTTCCCTATGTACCAACACCACAAACTCTTTGTCATAGGGAAACGAAGCACTCGTACACAAAAATACCTTACAAAATATATTTCAACAAGTGAAAGGCAATATTGCATGTGGTTTTATGCAATACAAGCATGAGACTATCAAATGCAAACTGACCCAATCATCAAACTCTCCTTAAAAAAGGTAACAATGCAATTGCACACCAAGAATCAAAACCTACCAAATGTCTATAGAAAATTTTGTTAAGTGTATCATACCATATGCTTTACGGATCAACAATAAGATAGGTGGAGTGAGGTTCAAAGTACATGTCTCTCACAAACATGTTCAACATGTTGGATCTGCTTTCATGGCCATTACTTGCCTATGATTTGCTTTGATATCAGTAGTTTGTAGTTTGTGCACATTGTGTATTTCATAAATATCTAATACTTCATCCAATACATATCTCTCGAGACACCAATGGACCAAAAGTATGAAAATCAAGTCTCTCCAATGCTTTGCAATGTTTTGTGAAGAGTGGCATTTCTCTCTTCCTTCTTATTGAATCTACTTCATCCATCAAAGTCTACTTCCTCTTCCAAAAAAATGGATGTATTTCATCATCTATTAACATTGATGTGGTCAAAATCCATCATATTGGTCAAACATAACCCAAAGAGATGTTGTCTCATGAATTACAATGATTGCAAAATATACACAAAATGGAGGTCTAATATCATCAACCCCCATAGTTAATTTTCCCACAATCTTTTCTTTGTTTTAGATTATCTCTCTATCTATCTATCTCTATCAATCAAACTTTAATATCATCAACCCCCATAGTTAATTTTCCCACAATATTTTCTTTGTTTTAGATTATCTCTCCCTCTCTCTCTCATGGGTAATAGACTATTCACATAAATATTCAAATATGTCAAATTCAAATACCCTCTTTTCAAATGTATATAGATTTTATTTAAAAACATATACATGTTATATCTCTTTCTTTCACACTTTTTCACTATGTTATATTTTTAGGAGATGTCTCTTCAAATATAAAAAACATATGGCTTTAATATTTAAAATGGTGCCTTTGATATCACATGAGAGATGAAATTCTCGAAAAAGTTTCCATGGAGTTCTCCACCCACAAGATCAAAATTTTTAACAATTAAATGAGCAAACAAAAAGGTTGTATATAAACAATTAAAAATAAACTTTTATAAATAAATATTTTAAGAGCAAAAATTAATTATAAAGATTACATTGTTGCATATATATACAAAAAATTGTCGACTATAAGATTAATGCAAACTTTGTAACAAGAAACCATAGATTTGATGGCCTTTTAATACAAATTAGGACGATCTTAAGGAACTTACAAATTTATGATCATAGATGTCCATAGGGCAAAACTCAAGGTATATGAATCCTATTTATCTCCGAGTGTTACATGATTAGTTCCCTTGCCTCTCTCTCTCCTTTAGGTAGGACCAATCGCTTAGGTACTTTGTGTGAATGTGCCCTCTTCATTGTTTCTATAATGACATTAAAACATAACATAGAGGAAGAAAGAAGGGGAGATAGAGAAAGAGGGATAGAGAGAGAGGGAGATGCGAGAGATACAGAGATGCAAGTGAACCCAAGTGTAATACATGAACAAGAATTTAGAAAGGGGATGTATGCAAATAGAGACTACACACCAAACATGAAAGCTCACACATTTGAAGTAGCTATTAAGAAAAACACAAGGATCTAGAAATCCATTAAGATTATGCAAATAATTTCACAACACTCGAAAAAAAACAAACAAATTACATATACCATAGGAATACAAGACAATCATCATTCACATGACAATCGGACTTCCACAACTCCGCGATGTACCTATTGCACACCAAGTTGATTGGGAGACATTTTCAACCCGTCCCCACATCCCAAAACTTCACCTATAAATATAGATCTAGAAAATATAAAGACACGTCCCCGAAGTACATTGATTAAAAAGAGTAAACCAGCCGGGAAATAAAAAAAGATGACAAAAGAATGAAGTCAGCGAGGTCAGGCCGGATTATTTTATGTTTCCGGCATGGTGAATCTCCTACAAATAAGCTTTATCGGCTAATTAAAAAAGAAAGTTGAAATATATGTAAAGAGAACAGGAACATAAAAAGTTACTAGTGGATTTTTAAATGTCCCGTTGCGACGGCCCCGAAAAACAAATTTGAAAACAAACGGTTAAAAAATTCAAAAACACAACCCCACCTGACAAGTCCGGTTAACATTCAAAAAAAAGAAGCAACTAAACAATCTGATGAGTTCCCATCCCTATGCAAAAGCTCAAGATGCGATTCAGGCCGTCCATTTCAAATTTGAAATTTAAAGAAGTGCAAGGGTCTTAACGGCCATTTCATTTCACGTCCGCATAGAAATAGACTTACCTCTGCCTTGTTGCATAGCATAGAAGGCAAGCAGGACAGCGAAGAAGAAGAAAGAAAAGGAGAGAAGAATGGAGAAAGAAAAGAAGGCGAAGCAGAGGAAGCCATTGCAGCCCTGCAACAGCAATAATGATAATATCAGTAAGCCCTTGAATCAAGATTTCTCCAGTCTTTGCCTCATTCCCTGGAATTTCGAGATTTCTTCAGTCTTTGCTTCATTCCTAAGAATTTCTAGATTTCTTCAGTCTTTGTTTTATTCCCAGGAATTTCTAGGTTTCTAAAGTCTGCTTCATTCCCAGGAATTTTTAGATTTCTAAAGTCTGCTTCATTCTCAGGATTTTTTAGATTTCTTCAGTCTTTTTTTTATTCAACATGGGTAAACGCTTTTGGAGCTATGAACACTGTACAATACCAGTGGGTGTGTGGGGAGACTGGACCTCGTAACCTCTTGCCTACCACAGGAATCTCTCGCCAATCAATAGAGCAGGCCCCTGTCCATTCTTCAGTCTTTGTTTTATTTCCAGGAATTTCTAGAGATTTCTTCAGTCTTTGCTGCATTCCCAGGAATTTCTAGATGTCTTCAGTCTTTGTTTTATTCCCAGGAATTTCAAGGTTTTCTTTATTTCCAGGAATTTCAAGATTTCTTCAGAGGAGTTTCAAGGTTTTCAATTTGTGTGAATGTTGCAGGCAATGGCAATGGCAATGGCAAGAGTATCGAAGAAACATACCAGAAGAAAAGTCAGCTGGAACACATCCTGCTTCGCCCCGACACTTACGTGGGGTCCATCGAGAAGCACAAGCAGGCAATGTGGGTGTATGAGAATGGAGGCATGGTGCACAAGGAGATTGAGTACGTGCCGGGGCTGTACAAGATCTTCGATGAGATCCTGGTGAATGCGGCCGATAACAAGGAGAGGGACCCCAAAATGAATTCCGTCAAGGTGGAGATCAGCGAGGAGGACAGGAGAATCAGCATCTACAATAATGGCGACGGTATTCCAGTGGAGATTCATCAGCAGGAGGGTGTTTATGTGCCCGAGCTCATCTTTGGTCATCTGCTTACCTCAAGCAATTATGATGACAATGTCAAGAAGACCACTGGTGGAAGGAATGGCTACGGTGCCAAGCTCACTAATATTTTCTCCACCGAGTTCATCATCGAGACTGCTGATGGAAAGAGGCAGAAGAAGTATAAACAGGTAATTCACTTGTACCCGAGGCCTTCTCTTTATTTTTCTCCTTCATTCATCCTTTCTTTTTCTTTTTTTCTGCCGAATTTTCCCCTACTCGTTCTTGTGCTCTGCCTCATCCTAGGGGTTTCACTCTACTTTTTATCGTAGAGGTTTCTCCTCAAATTAAACCTCCAATTGTTCTTGCGCTCTGCCTCATCCTCCTAGGGTTTCAATCTCTTTTTATCCTCGACCTTTTCTTTTCTTTTTTACTTTTAATCTGGTGAAATTCCCTTATCGAGGAACCCTTCATTTAAATGCCACTTACTACCAGGGGTATCTTGTCAACTTAACCTTCCACTTGAGGATGCAAGGCTTCTCGTAACGGCTGGTTTCTTGGTCAAGTTACATAGTAGAAGAGCCGACATTGAAAAGAATTTGAAAGTGTCCTAGGGCTGCGGCCCGTGGTCCCTTAGGCTGTTTTGGCCTTGTGGACGTCATTAAAATTCTTCATTCATTCATTCATTCACTTGTTCTTGTGCTCTGTCTTATCCTAGGGTTCTCGGTCTCGATTTTGATGTCGTCTGTGGGTTCTCTCTCTCTCTCTCTCTCTCTGGATCTTGACCTCAATGTTGTTATTTGGGGTTTTAATGTTGAAAAATAGACAGTTTCCCTTCTCTTGTTCTGCATTCTATAGTTTTGCTGTTTTCAAATTCAACTAGACCTGGCACCTGGTGTTGTCTATTGTGTTGCATATGTTTAGCTGCCTCATCTGGTTGTCAGACTGTTCAAATCTGATTTGTTGTGAGTTTTTATATGCCGGCACTTGACTTCTGTCCACTGTAGATATCCATTCATCCTGTCTGTTGTATTCCAGCAGCAAGTGCGTTTCAAATTTGGGTTCTCTAAGTAAACTTTAGAGAAATGAAAGATGAATTATTTTCTGAGAATGTAGGACCCTGTAAAATGACCAAGGCATAATGTGGAACTGAGAGTGTGGCATGCTTTTAAAATTTGAATGTAGAATTTATGTGAGCATCTATGTGCAGTTGCATGATTCAATTGTTCCCACTTTGTCTGACACTCCACTTTCTTTAGTTTTGCTGTTTTTCAATTTCAACTGGAACTTACATTTGGCCTTATCCATTGTGTTGCATATTTTCAGTTGCCTCATCTGCTTGTTAATCTGTTCGAATATGATTTGTTTTACGAGTTTTTATATAGCAACACTTGGCTTCTGTCCACTGAAAATATCCATTTATTCGGTCTGTTGTACTCCACCAACAAGTGGGTTTCAAATTTCAGTGCTTCAGTTAACTTTAATGAAATGGATAATGAACTGTTTCTTGAGAATGTAGGATCCTGTAAAATGAACAAGGCATGATACAGAATTGAAAATGTGGTATGCTTTTAAAATTTGAAATGTAGAATTTATCTGAGCACGTATGTGCAGTTGAATGATTCAATTGTTCCCATTTTGTTTGAGAGACTGAATGTTGCAATAACCTTAAGAACTGATTTTCTATGTACCCTGAACTTCCTTGAAAAATCGTGCGATGCTTACTTTTTGATTGCTAATTTGCTGAGATTTTCAATTTTCAGCTGCAGTTATCCATTAGTGATATAGAGCAAAGCTCTCCTACAAACAATTTCTTCCTTTAACACAACGATGTTCAATGGGGCTTTACTATACGAGTACTTCTAGAAATCTGAAGCCAGATAATGATCTCATCTCAAAAATTGTTGAGAGCATTTTAGCAGAGAATAAGTTTACGTGATAGGGAAGGCTAGAACCCTTGGTTATAATTAAATTTGGCTGTTGACAGTATAAAGACAATAAGCTGGGAAATTTGTTCTTAGAAATCCTTGGTTTGCTGTGTAAATCCCTTCTTGCCATTGTCAATGTGTCAATGGTATTGTGCAATTTTTAGTTGTGACTGTTGATGCATTGTGCCTTTCCCTGGTACGAAGAATGGGAAGTTTGTGGATTTGTAATGGCTCGTTTGGCTGGATTGCATGTTGTGGAGTTAAGTCTGATGTCTTTGGTGGATGGTGCTTGGTAATAATTCTTGCAGAATTCCAATAATTCTTCAAGCCTTGATTTGCACAAAACCACGATGATTGTGCTTGCTATCTGTTTGAGTCCCTTGGACCACTATCTTGTAGGCTATTGAACCATAGAGTGTCATCAGTTTATAAAGACACTTTGCCATTGCAACAGCACACTCTAACTGAGGATTGTCAATTTGCGTATCAAATGGAGCTAGAGCCTGACTTTGGTAAACTTCAGATCTGATTATCAGAGAGCATGCGGTGAGATGGTTACCAAAAAACTCATATATGATATATCAATATAACCCTAATCAATTATGAACCTCCTAACAAAACTTGGGTTCTTTTGTTCACTCATTATTGGAAATTTGTTACACATGCTGCTCTCTTAAGAACTTGGGCAGATGGAATTCTCCCATTTTAATAGTGTTCTCCTCCACAGGGCATTCTGTTTACTGGATTATGTCATGTATGAATATTTAACTCTACAGCCAGATTACGTTTGTGAATTGAAAGTTAGAATTAATTTAAATAACTCCTTTGAAGTAAAACTTCAGGTAATGACAGTTAGTAGGTAAGTTGGATTTGAGGAAACGCAGTGAAAGGATGCCATGATGTTTGTCTCATATTCAGCTAATGTTCACATTTCTGCAAAAAAATTTTACACAATGTTTGGGGAATAGCTCTGCCACATGCTGTAGAAGGTTCTTTCCAAAGAACCAGAAAAAAAGAAAATCTAATGTATATCTTTTAGTTAGATGCTGGATGCTCTAGTCTACAGATCAATCCTCACAGGAATCTTGGATTATGTAGTATTAATGGAGATTGCAACTCATCTATGTATGCCTTTTCCATGAAACTATTTTAACATAGGATATACTGTTAATGACACTTGAAACGGGGAATCTAAAATTGACTAGGATGATATAACTGAAAGAGAACAGAACAGAACAGATGACTTCTCTAGAGATGAAGTCTTAAGCATAGATTCTGTAATGCCTTAGTTGAGAGGCTTTTGAATGTAAAACACATATTTCTTTTTAACACTTCATCTAGCTGATGGGTTGGAAGTGTGATTTACTCATCATTTTGGGTTTGTGCTTGCATCACTTGTGCCACTGCCCCTTGGAGTAAGATGGAAGGTGATGATGATTGAATAGGTGACTTGCATGAGTCAATAAAATAGACGAATTTATATTTCTTTCTTTTTTATTTGTAATTGCATGGTATATTTCATTAGAGATCTCTACAATTTACATTAAAACCATTTCAACTCAGAAGTAACGAGTTTAACTATTTATCTTCTGAAATTTCTTTTTCCGGTTGAAGTAGAATTTAATACATGTTCAAGGAAATAGTATCTCAAATTAAGAGCTATAAGTTACTCTGTAATTGAGACAGCCAGCTGCTGTTGCTTAGAGCATAGGCCAAACTTTGTTCTCCAGCATCTTAAGTAGCTATTTTTTTAATCAAATTAATGACGTGAATGATATTACATGCTTGTGTCTATATGGAATTGTGAGTATAACAATTTGTTGATTTTCATTCAAGTAATTAACATATCTGAAAATGTTGCAGGAATCCTTAACTTGAATTTTCTTCTTGTAGATGAAAGAATTCTCTTTTTAATATTGTAGACTGGTTTTCATATTCATTTTGTAACTGCTGCCTTAGTCCACCAAACATGTTTTTCCTTTTAATTAATGACCACAGTGCCAGTACAGACTTGAAGTTGAAGGTTTATTGGTTGATATATTTGTTGAATTACTAATCTTTCAATGCAAATGTATCTGCTGTTGCTGTGCCAGTTGTCTTCTCCTTTTTGTTGCTTGATTCAGTTTGGACCTTATTCTCAAGCTGTGATTGGTCTGAGTTTCATCAATATCATATGCTCATCCAGATGGTTTTGAAGGAGAGGTCTTTTGGTTTGTTGTTGTGGAATAAGATTTTGAGCTAGCCTAAGTAAAAAAATTGACAGCCCATTCTTTTGTCCATAAAATCTGCTTCTGCCCCTGCCTTTGTCTTGTTGTTATAGAGATGCAACTGTGGCAATGTTAATCTTATTCATGCAATAAGAACAATTGGGCATTATAACTTTGACATTGACATGCAGGATCAAAATGTGTGATAATGGGCAATTCTTTTAACCCAATATGTGTGATGGTGAAGGTGAATGCTATTTGTTGTTGTTGTTGGTGTTTCTAACTCATGTTTGAGGCTGTTGTGCAAATGCTTCTGTAATGATGCTGAAATGCAGCAAGCCAGAATTTCATCACACCCATGATGCTCTGGTCTATAAAAGTCTTCAATTAAACAGTTCAATTCAATTAATTCTAATGAAATGTTTATGGTCAAACAGCAGAGCAGGGCAGAGGAGAATCAAACTCTATAATATATCTTGCTTAGACACAAAGAATGAATATTGGTTCTGAAAGAAGAAATTTGTACATTCAAATTAAAAGAACACCCGTCAAGTGAGAAATGAATATTGCAGCTGAAAGATTGTTTTTTATTTCAACTATCCAAATGCACATTTAATTGCATGGAACTTGAGGCATTTGTGCTCAATTCTGTTGCTGTAACATACATATTGTATTTGGTATTTGCAATTAATGCTAATTCTTTTGGCAGCAATTTCTTTGCTTACAGTTTTTTATAGCTTTGAAATGGCTGCCTTCTTGTTGATTTGCACAGTGTTGATGATATTGTTAAGGTTTGATTATTGCTAGTTTCACTGACTCTAAAATTAAGATTCGAAGAACATGTGCTGCTCTTGTTTAACTCACAGTTTGGATTTGAATTTTTCATTTAAATTTTTTAGTTCTGGCTACTATGCTGCAAAACATCTAAATTGATTACATTTGCTAGTTTCAGGTTCTGTTGCAATTAATTTATTCTCATTTTAATCTGTTTATTTTTTTTTCCTTTATCATGAAGGTTTTCACTAACAACATGAGCAGCAAGTCAGAACCAACCATTACCAAGTGCAAAGCGGGAGAAAATTGGACAAAGGTCACCTTCAAACCTGATTTGGCCAAGTTTGGCATGACTGACCTAGAACCTGATGTGGTTGCTTTGATGAAGAAGAGAGTAGTTGATCTTGCTGGATGTCTTGGGAAGGGAGTCAAAGTTGAACTCAATGGAAAATGTTTGCCAATCCAGAGCTTTGAAAACTATGTGGACCTCTACCTCTCTCGAGTTGAAAATTCTGACTCCAAGCGAGAAAGGTTTTAAACTGCAAACACCCACAAACTTTGTAAAATGTGTCTTGCAATTGCTTTATCCTGTCTATGTAGTGGATTTAATGGTTTTCTTTGTTCTTTCAGACATTTTATAGAAGTAAATGATAGATGGAAGGTTTGTGTGACTGCAAGCGATGGGCAGTTTCAACAGGTAAGATAAATCATCTCATGTCTATGTTCTGCTTTCTTTGACTTTTAAATGAATTCACTCTAAATTATTTAAGCTGTAGCCTTTCATTTAGTGTATTCGTCAAGAGATTCTCTAGGTTATTGATGCTTGTTGTTTTTGAGGCAGTGCAGTTCTGGTTTGTGGCATCCTTTCACATTTTCAGTTATGTCTTTTTGTTCAGGTCAGCTTTGTAAATGGGATTTCCACTATTAAGGGTGGATCGCATGTAGACTATATAGCAAGTCAAATAGCCACCTATCTGATAAACATTGCAAAGAAGAAGAATAAGAATGCTGCCACTGCTCTGAAACCACATGCTGTCAAGAATCATTTATGGGTCTTTGTCAATGCTAAGATTGACAATCCTGCTTTTGACTCCCAAACAAAGGACACCCTGACAACTCGTCAGAATAGTTTTGGTTCTACATGCGAGCTTACTGATAAATACTTAAAATCAGGTGTGCTTAGTATCTGTCATACATTACACATCTGTGACATCTCTGAGTACATGTGCTTTTTACATAGGGTCTGAGGTAAACATTGTTTGACCTGATGACTGCAGTGGCGAATTGTGTACTTGAAAGTATACTGGCATGGGTAGACTTCAAACAAAGAAAAGAGCTTAAGAAAACTGATGGAACTAAGAAAGGAAATTGTCATGAAATCCCCAAACTTGAAGATGCAAATAAAGCAGGTGGAAAGGAATCTGAGAATTGCACTTTAATTTTAACAGAGGGTGACTCAGCCAAGGCTCTTGCTGTAAGTGCTTGTTCTGTGTTCAAAGAATGGATTGTATTGTGACATGTTTCCAGATCAATTTGCAAATTGGAATTGTTCATTTTGTGCCATCTTTTTGCTATCAGTTGGCAGGAATAACTGTTGTTGGTCGAGATCACTATGGCGTGTTCCCTCTCAGAGGTAAGCTGCTTAATGTCAGGGAAGCCTCACATAAGCAGATTGCGGAAAATCATGAGACTGAACATATAAAAAAAATCCTTGGTCTACAGCAAGATAAAGTATATGACAACGTTAAATCTTTAAGATATGGCCATCTGATGATAATGACAGATCAGGTACACTTTCTATGTCCAGGACTGTTTAGTTTCTGCTTAAATATGACAGATCTTATTGAGTGAGGTCTTTTTAACTTAATTTTTGTCTGATGTAGGATCATGATGGTTCCCACATCAAGGGATTGCTGATCAACTTCATACACCATAACTGGCCATCTTTGCTTAAAATTCCTTCATTTCTTGTGGAATTTATCACTCCTATTGTCAGGGTAAATGTTTCTGCCATACTTGTTCTAATAAAGATGCTTTGTATTCGTTCTCAAGCCTCGAGAGGGTAAGATTCTATTATTTCCAAATTTTGATCTTGTTGATGCAGGCAACACACAAGAATGGAAATGTATTATCCTTTTACACCCTTCCTGAGTATGAAAATTGGAGAGAGTCAGTAAGTCGATCAATATCAGGCTGGAGCATAAAGTACTACAAGGTAATTTTGGATTGTTGTTTTTTGTATGTATGTTCTGAAGTTCCGTCTCTTCTTTGTTTTCTTGATTAGATGTCTTTCTAATTTGTCACTTGTTCCTTGGACTACTCAGGGTTTGGGTACCAGTACTTCTAAAGAGGGCAAGGAGTATTTCAGCAATCTGGAAAAACATAAAAAAGATTTTGTGTGGGTTAATGAGCAAGATGGAGATGCGATTGAGCTAGCCTTCAGCAAGAAGAAGATAGAGGCTAGAAAAAACTGGTTGAGACAATTTGAGGTAATGAAGCCAGTGAAGAGCAATTGGAAATAAAATTAAAATTAAAATGATATTGTTTTTTATCACAACGCTAACACTGAATTGATCACATTGACAGCCGGGGACTTATTTGGACCAGAGTGAAAAACTTATCTCTTATAAGGATTTTGTCAACAAGGAGCTCATCCTGTTTTCCAGGGCTGATCTGCAAAGATCTATTCCATCAATGGTTGATGGCTTGAAGCCAGGGCAAAGGAAAATCCTGTTTTGCTGTTTCAAACGGAATTTTGTCAAACAAGCAAAGGTTGCCTTTGTACCACAAATTTTGCTTACTTGTCTTCTATGCACTCACACTTAGTGTTTCACATGAAAATATTGTTTTTTGTATAGGTTGCCCAGTTTTCTGGATATGTCTCGGAGCATTCTGCGTACCATCATGGTGAGCAGAGTCTTGCGAGCACAATTATAGGGATGGCACAAGACTTTGTTGGAAGTAACAACATCAACCTTTTGCTTCCAGTTGGACAGTTTGGAACTAGAAACTCGGTAAGAATTTTGAGGAGAATAAGTATACGTCTTTTTATTATTGTCAACAAACTATGCTTGCTTATGATGTGGTGCTTTTTTTTAATAGGGTGGCAAGGATGCTGCAAGTCCTCGATATGTGTATACCTGCTTGTCACCTATAACACGCTTCTTGTTCCCAAAAGATGATGATGTTCTCATGGATTACTTGGAAGAAGATGGCCAATCTATTGAACCAGCATGGTAAGGATTTTGGTTTAAGGTGCATTAGGACTTGATGGTTTTCATATTTCTGTCTTTATTTTTGACTCTGCTTTGTAATTACGCTGGAGGCATTCTACAGTGACAGCAAGCCATGGAGTGTCATGTTGTGACCATGTATATAAAAACCAAAATACAGCCAACACATATTAAAAAAAAAATTAAAACTGTAAAATTAAAAACAAAATAAAATAGCTCTAATATAAAATAAAATAAAATAGCTCTAGAGTAAATAAAATAATTCTTAAGGAAATAAAATAGCTCAAAACTGATATTTCTCAGCATTTTATAGATAGATGCATTTAAGATATCTATACTAGTTTAGGATGTTGTCCTTTTTATAAGACCTCATAAACTACAACCAGATGATGGAAGATTCCTCTACTAAGAGTCATGTATAAGCTTGAAAAGTCTCTAGTCATGTTGCTGTCTTTCTATTTGACCTTGTTTTATCATCTATAAATTTAGTTTTCATTGCTATTTCCTTTGTTTTTCAGGTATGTTCCAATCATCCCAATGGTGCTCGTGAATGGAAGCGAAGGAATTGGAACTGGTTGGAGTACCTTTGTGCCAAACTACAATCCAAGGGATGTTGTTGCAAATATAAGACACTTGCTTAATGACGAGCCCATGCAGCCAATGGACCCTTGGTACAAGGGATTTAAGGTAATGCATATTCCATATGCTATTTGGGGTTTTGCTTGTTTGTTTACACTGTTGTATTTCATGGAAGGATTACATCCATTTTGCCTTATTGTATGCTTTTAGGGTAAGATTGAACAAACAGCTACAAAGGAGAATGGTGTGACCTATACAATCAGTGGCATTATAGAGCAGATTGACAGCACCACATTGAGGATTACAGAGTTACCTGTTCGCAAGTGGACAGATGATTACAAGAACTTTTTGACAAGTATGATGAACAGTAAAGATAAAGATCCGTTCATAATGGTATGCCAATTGCAAACATATATTAGTGTTTTATGCCTAATAGGAATATTTTGTTGAGGTTTTAATATGAGAATATCTGCCTTTCAGGATCTTGATAATCACAGTACAGATACGAGGGTCCGTTTTGAGGTAGCATTAACAGAGGAGAAGATGGCAAATGCTCTTCAAGAGGGCCTATCAAAGAAATTTAAGCTAACCACTATTATCAGTACCAGCAACATGCATCTCTTTGATGCAAAGGGTGCCATTCAAAAATATGAGACTCCAGAGCAAAGTACCTTCTTGGAGCTAATCCCTATTTAATTTTCCTGCAGGTTTTGATTTTCTTGTTTATGAATGACATTTTGGGATGAATTTTCAACGTTATTCTCTTAATCTTGCAGTACTGGAGAGCTTTTATCACATCCGATTGGAACTCTATGTCAAGAGAAAGGTGGGTTTGGTCTGAACTTATGTATTCTCGTAATATGAGTTTGTCCCTATTCTGCATAGGCAAGACAGTCTTCCCTTTTCTACATGGAAATAATAATAGAATTTACTGCTTTAGGGTGGAGACTGGCACGAATATAGTTATGTGCTTACCTAACATTTTAAATGTTTACGTTAAAGGAGGACCTTAAATAATACTATAAAATTAAAATAATAAGAGTTTAAATGATAAGACTATGAGTTATCATGATAAGACTTGTCAGCTTTGAGTTGTCATCCAATTAGAATTTCAATTTCATTAAATAAGACTATATATAATAAGAGTCTAAAGGATAATACTGTCCTCAAAGAGTTTGCTCTTGCAAGATTGTCATTTATTTGCTCTCCATTTTTAATGTTTTTGTTAAAATGAGGTGTTTGACATACATTCTAGAGTGGTCATTGTTTTAGAATTTCAATCTCATTAAACAAGATCATGAATAATAAGTGTTTAAAACTTTAAAGGATTATACTGTCCATAAATAGTTTTCTAATGTGGATCCAACAGCCTTCTTGCAACTGTATAAATAGTTTGGCAGTTTGCCCTTGTAGTGATCTTTAGATTGAAAGAACTATGTAAAAGATGAGTTTGTTGTTCTAAGTTTTTAGTTCCATGATATAAATCGCAGGTTGCTAGAAGTGAATGATATCTGAATGATACACATACAAAATCCAAACCTTACTGAGATATGTTAATGAAATGCAGTATAAAATAATGAATGTTCAATTTTGCATACACCTTAACTTGGTTCTTATGAATTCTGAGATAATTGTGAATCAAAAGTAGTACAGTGACAATTCTATCGATGTAGTTGATCCTTTTTCCCTGTTTGATAACTTAACCTTGACATAGTTAGAAGGCTTGTGGTCTCCCCACGGTCTCAGATTACTCTATGAATATTATAGTGCCTTCATTATTCCAGCTTGTATGCTGGGCATGTTGACCCCATTATTTTTCAGTCCCATAATAAAATTTCACAGATTATTTTACAACCTTTGGAGGCAGGGAGTTTTGGGCTTTGGCTTGCCCTTGTGCTGTTCGGCTGTATGTTTCACCATTATTGATTATTCACCTTTCAGACAATCAAGGTTTGCCTTTGGCCTTTAGCTCATCCTATGGCTATATCCTTGAGTGAACAATCCATACTCTGGAATGATAAGAGTTTTAAAGATTATATTGTCCATAAATGATTCTTTAATTTGGATCCAGCAGCTTTCTTTCCTCTGTTAACCTTGAGAGATCTCCTTGATTTCATAACTATACATACATTCAGGTATAGTATTGGGAGTGGTAAATTGTATCAAAATTGAAATTTACCTTGGGAGCCACAAGGGGCCTCCATATGATTTTAGGAATATTGGATTCATTTTGCCTCACCCCATTTTTGGAAGGATGGTAGATTTGTTTTCACTTGCTGAGAATGCTCTTTTCCAACTCACCTTTCCTATTTTCCTTCAGGTTCCAATTGTAGATACTTTCCTAGGAGGATTCTCTGGTTTCATTCAAGCCAAGTGCAATATGTAGTGACATCTGGGACGATCTTTCAAGATACAGCCAAGACCATGTATTGGTAATGCTGCCTCCATGAAAGGAAGCAGTCCTTTCCACAAGGTAGTCTTGAACAAAAGCCATATTCAACTTAACAAAAACAGATTCTGTACTTCCCAAGGCAAAGCTGCAGCAAATGAAAATATGGTCTTCAGATTGTGTATTGCTGTCATTGCTGCAATTTGATGGTCAAGAAAAGCTTCTTTTGGAAAACAAATTCTGTGAAGCCAAGGAAACATAGGGTGCATCAATTTTGCAAGAAAGAGGATGAGATTGTATTACTTCTTAATGGTGCAGTTCCCTGTGTTGTCACTCTTCATCTAAAACCATATTCTTCTTTGCTTTGTGGTATGTGGATTCATAGAAGTAGAGTCCTATTAGCGTTGCTTACTTATCCCTACAATAATAACTTGCTCTGTGGAAGTTGCTCTTACCCTCTCCCTCTCCCCACTGGCCTATGTTTCTAATATTGATGCAGGTAGGCTGTATAAAGGTATTAATTTCTGAATACCATGCTAATCAAGTGAGAAATGAATATCTTTCTGTCTCCTTAATAAATGTGACATTTTATTGTTGGCATTCCATAATCAGCTAACGGACATGAAGTTATTTTTTGCTTCTGTAACAGATCATTATTTTCTTGGCTATTTCTCCGCTTCTTCACAATGTTTATTTGGCTTTGAATTGGCTGCAATGCATTTTAAATTTTGAATCTAAAAATTTCACATTGGCGCTACAGATTCTGTTTTCTGTCGGGATATGTTCATCAAAGTGAATTGTAAATTATTGCAATGCATGCCATTAATATTCTCTTGGCATTTTGGCTGCAGAAAGTTCTAGTGGATAACCTCCAGACTGAGCTACTTAAGTTGGATAACAAAGTTAGGTTCATTCTAGGAGTTGTAAATGGAGAAATTATAGTGAACAAAAGGAAACGTGCAGAACTGCTGCTTGAGTTAAAGAACAAGGGGTTTACTCCATTTCCCAAAAAGACAAAAGCTATTGAGGCAGCAATTGCTGGAGCATTGCCAGATGCAGAACCTCCTGAAGACGACAGCACGGAGACTGCAGAAGGTGTTCGTGCTGGTGATTATGAATATCTTCTTTCCATGTCAATTGGAACATTGACACTGGAAAAAGTTCAGCAATTATGTGCTGAGAAAGACAAGCTTAGTGAGGATGTTGAGGAGCTGAAAAGGAAATCACCCAAATCGTTATGGCTGAATGACCTTGATGCTTTCATTAGGGAGTTGGATGTAAGTTGTGCATTTATGATTTTGGAAGTTTTGGAAGTATTCTGTTTGTTTCAAATTAAAAGTTGCTTCAACATGCTTATGTGATTATAACCTATATTGGAACATCTAACAACTCTTTTGCTTTTAAACCTTGTAGGCACTAGAATTGCAAGAGGCCAAGGATGATGAGCATGAACTGAATAATATGTGCGGCAAGGCTGCTAAGATTTTTAGAAAAGTAGGTAAAAACTCCAAAAAAAACACCAAAAAGACTATTGCTTCTGAAAAAGCTGATTCTCAAACAACCAATGATTCTCAGGCAGCCACTGTTTCTGCTACAACAGTTACTACAGAGAATGGTACTAATAATTTTTCATTCCTCAACTGTAGAAATTATTTTATAATGTAATTTATGGCTATGTGCTGGAAAAAACTTTTGATGAATGTATTTTGATTATTCTTCAGCCAAAAAGTCAGAAGCAGCTAAACCCAAGAGGGGAGGTAGCAAGAAAGGAGCTGCCAAAAAGCAAATGGTTTGTTTCAATTTCTTTTCTACTTTTGTAGGTTTCTGTATATTTTGTTGTGAAAACATGTATGAAGTTATTTGGCTCTTTTCAGGAGGTGGACGGTGAAGATGATGATGGACTAGATGTCAGCCTGCAAGAGAGATTGGCAGCCTACAATGGGGGGTTATCTGCTGAACATTCAGGTTTGTTTTGTAGCAGTTGTACAGTGTCTTTCAAATTTTCCTGAGAAACTGCATTGTTATCTGATTGCAAAAGCTGTTTGCCATTTGTAGCTGTCGAGGATCATGGTAGCAGGCAGAGTTCACCAACAGAGGACTTAAACCCAAAGCAGAGAAATCCTGTTCGACAAGCTAAAAAGGCTGCTCCTCTTTATGTTGATATGTCAGATGATGATGTTGATACAATGGAAACCATTCCAGAAGCAACAGACGAAGAGGAGAAAGAACTAAAAAAGAGAACTGGCCCAAATGGGAAGAAGACTGCCAATGGGAGAGGAAGGAAGGAAATGGTTCTTAGTGACAGTGACTCCGAGTTTGCAATTGATGAGGATTCTGAATCTGATTATGAGGAAACTGTGCCTAAGAAGGGTGGGAGGAAGCCTACTCAAGAGAAGGCAGCAATGCCGTCAAAAATAAATGCTACAAAATCAAATTCCATGATAGTTCCTGCAGAAAAGAAAAGAGGACCAAAAAATGCAACACAAGGGCAAAAGAAGATTGATGAAATGCTGAAACCTACTGCACATGATGCTGCTGGTGTTGATGCATCCCCTTATAAAAATTCTCCTAAGAAGAAAGTTAGGAAAATGAGACCATCACCCTTCAACAAGAAAAGTGGATCAGTGATGTCAAAACTTAGCCAGGAGATTGAGACAAGTCCTCCAAGTGGAGATGGCTCTGCCGGATCATCCTTTAGTCCCGAAGAGGTCAATCAGTTTCCAAAGCCAGCTGCACAAAGAAGACCCCAAAGGTCTGCTCGAGCTACTGTGCAGTATGTCTTGAGTGACAGTGATGAAAATGATGAAGATGCAACAGAGGATTCCGATTTTGAAGAAGATGATGAATGAACTTGGTAAGAGCAATACAAGTTTTAATAAATGTACAGCCTGAAATACTTGACCTATAATTGATTTACATGTTCTTGGGGTTCTGTGACCTTTAGCAAATGTGGAGTATCTTATGTATATGTTGTTTGTTTGCTTAGTATAGGGTATTATATTCTTGATTATTGTGGTTCTTGTATAGGAATTTGGGAATTACAGTGGAAATTTGTGACTCATCCGAGTTCTGAAAAGAATCTGGGGTGTCTCAAACATGTACTCCATGGCTGAGATTTATGATCCTTCCTCCTACTACAATACTGAGTGTATCATTGCACTACAGTTTTGTTACCATATGGAAGGATACTGGGAGTTAGTAATCCTGACTAATATTACGCTTATGATGACCCATTTCCTTCTGAGCTCAAAGCTGGGGCTTTTTGGCCTGAGTATCTTGGACCTGAAAGGGCTAATCTCTGTCCAAGTATTATTAATTAGATCTCTGTCCAAGTAATATTAATTAGATCTCCTTATGTTGTTACGTATGGTTCCTTTTTCAGCATTGATATCTCTGTTGAACTTTCTGTTGTAGGAGCCATTGAGGTCAATACGGAAAGGGCTCCACTCATTTTTTCAGGATCAGAGGCTGGTAAAAATGAAGGTTTTAACTCCCGCTCCTGCAAGTGTTCCTCTGAATGCAATTATTGCTCCTCCAAGCTACCATATGGTCATTGCTATGAACTAGGGGGTTTGCAGTGTTGCTACGTCAGTTAAGCTGGTTAATCAGCAATAACAAACTTATTGATATCTTGTCAATAATCTATCAGCAAGAGGACATAGCTGTAACTTTCTTGCATTCCAAGCCAGAAGGAAGTCATAGATGTTATCATTTTGTTCTTCCTATTCCAGTGAAATGTAAGTTCTTTCCTTAAGGTACCACTGTCAATAACCTAACTCTTGCCTGTATTTCATACTCAAATTTAAGTTGAACTGAATGTATAACTTTTTAAGTATGGTAAGTGTATTAACAAAAGCATTGCAGTCTTTGACCAATTCCAAATTGCCATTGCTTCTCCTTGTTTCAGTTTTATTATTATTTCTTGGATAAAGGGGTTTGAGAATGCCAGGGATTTGAGTGTAAATTGATTAGCATATTTTGCAATGCATACATTAGCAATGAGATAACAATGGTTTATCGATTGCATTGAAATACCTGTAAGACTGAATAAAAATCATAGATACAGTCTAATCAGTCCTCATTGATAAATATCCCATACATCAGTTGTCACCAAATTCTTACACAGATGAAGGCCTAGAAAAATGATAATTTAGAGGAATTTTTAAGGCCCATTTTATTTCGGACTTTGGTTGCTGATGGAGGAAAGATATTTAACACATACACAAGTGCATAATAAGTATACTCAAACTACAGCTTAACATTCCAAAATACATGTTCACAAATTTCAGACTAATAAAAATCCCTCTAAGATTACAATTTATCATGAATTTCAAGGATGAAAATTCCTTCGAAGGAACAATTGAATGAATACAAACATGAAAATGAAAAGCATAACTACAGAGTAAGAACATCTAAAAGATGAAGAAGGAATGTCCAGTGCAATAATTGATGAACAATTTGAGGGCACATACATATATATTATCCTATATCTTGTAAATTTTTAGGAATTTTGTGAGCTTAACAAGTTATCCTCTCATGTAGGCCATTTTGTTTCATGCAAATATGTTATTTAGTTAACTGCAATTTTTAAAATCAGCTTTGGTCCACCTGTGATTATTCATTTCACGGGACTTGTTTTATAGATTGTAAATCTTTATTTGATGCGGATACAAATCTCGTAAAACCATTATTGTGAAATGGATTTGAAGTTTCCTTCAACAGAAATTTCAGGAAAATTTTCCACTAGTACAAATTAGTGTTCCTTTTTAGCTTGCGCAAGAAAGTGTCCACAAGTCCCTAATATCAAACAAACAAAAGAGTGCAAGGTAAGGGAGAGGGGCCAGTTGCTGCCCACGCCTCAATAACCGCTATGTTTTTAATCACTTGACCCCCCAATTAAATTTTTAAAAAGAACCAATACATGTAAAATACCGACAAAATTAATTAATACAAATACATCAATACATGTTCACAACATTTGTACATGTTCACAAATGCACCAATACATTTGTAAATTAACTAATGAAATTAAGACGAGTGTACAAATGTGATGGCGAGCGGTTATTGGCACATCGGTGCGGTTGTATGGGGCAACATGTTGAAATGACCATTTTTCGACCCATGTGCACATAATGCATCCTACAGGGAAATGTATAAGTGCCCAGAAGTCGAAAGAATAGCTTTAAGCTCTTCGGCCGCATACGGAAAAACCCAAAAAAATCGTCAAAATTCGATATGTCTAGCTATGTGCTTGATGTGCGCGAAGTAAATCGTCAAAATTCGATATGTCTAGCTATGTGCTTGACGTGCGCGAAGTTAGGGTGGGCGGCTACTGGCCCCTCTCCCTTATTCAATTTTTTCTCAAGAAAGTTCGTTAAATATAAATTGTGGACTTTTTGAAGGACTCAATTCCTCCACCAGATAACACATTTTTTTTAGTGTTTCTTGGCACTTAATCAAATTGTAATTGGTTTTACACCTTACAATTGCATAGAATTTGTTTTTGTTTTTTTTTGTGTTATGGGTCTTACTAATGAATTGATCTTGATGACTTTAATAGTAAAACCCAAAAGCCAAGAAAATTTTGAGCTCTATGCAGGGGGCATAAGAAGATGTTGATGTTAGAAAATTTAAACTACACATAGTTAGCTTCCAATTTATTATTTTGATGATAGGTTCACTAGTAAGATTTTTTTTTTTTTGGAACTCCCAACAATTGTATCCAAAAGATTCTTACATTTAATACTACAATGCATGACCTTTATAGTGTTTCCACATGTTTGATATAGGCATTAATAATTATTTAAAAGATTTTTGAGTTGGAAAACTCTCATGGCAATTGACAATGATGTCCTTGAGCAGGGATTGCTTAATCAGTTGGGTTCTTGAAACCATATTCATTTTTCCACATGTTTGATATAGGCATTAATAATTATTTAAAAGACTTTTGAGTTGGAAAACTCTCATGGGAATTGACAATGATGTCCTTGAGCAAGGATTGCTTAATCAGTTGGGTTCTTGAAACCATATTCATTATTCAGTAACATTCGAGTTCAGATTATATGTTTGAACGGTTGAAAATTTGTTGTCAAAATTTAAGGTTAGAATTCTTTTCTACCATGCAACTTGTGATCTTTGGTACTCTAACTACTTTTCTATTTGGTGATTGTAGCTCTCACATTTGCAGTTACACTCCATGAGCTGCTTACAAATCTATTTGCAAAAGTTAATTTGACATAAGAAAAACATATTTTTATAGTTGAGTTAATATCATGTATTTAATAGTTACACTAGAGGTTGTTAAGCATTCTCTACAATGGATGTTGTGACTCTGCACATAAAAATCTCTTAACATAAATTTGACAGATATTTACACGTCAAATAATTAATGAATGGTAGCTTTTTCAAAAGTAAAATTAAAATTTACATACAAAAGTAAAATAGCTCTTCAAATAAAAATAAACTAAACAATGTAATAAAATAAAACAATTCTTAAATAAAAATAATTTTTTTTATGAGTCCACGTAGAAAATAAAATAATTCCCTTTATTTGCCCATTAACTAAGGTGAAGAACTAGATAATTAATTATATCAAAATATATGTGTAAGATACCATGTATACTCTATGATATGATTTTGATTCCCACCATAAGATTGCTAGTGTTATTTTTAATTTAAAAAAATTGATGAAGAGTGCTTAACATTCTATTAAATAAAAAATATAATACATTATTCACATAAAATGAAGTGGAGTTGCATCACATTGTGAAGGTTAGAGTTGGATCCAAAAAGCAGCAGCAACAACAACAATAACATTCATAAAAAATTGAAATGGCGAAGGATGGGAGCAACCTAGAGGATGGAGCCGATGATCTTGACAGTGCGGGGGACGAAGAAGATTGGTATGGGTCATTTGAAGAGGACGAGGATGTGCGGTTGCTGGATTTATGGCTTGAAGCTAGCAGGAGTGTTGGTTCTGTCGGTTACAGGTACAACCAAGTTTCTAATGCAGATCCTAGAGCTCTGTAAGGTGTTAAAAAGGTGAACATTGATGGTGTTGAGAGCCATGGCCTCTGTATAGGATTTCTTCTGCCCACCTATGCAAAAGGAGTGCATGTTGGGGCTTCTTGCCATGCTAGTAACATGGGTTGTGAGGGTAGCGATCCCTGCACCAAGGAGGGTTTATCTCCTTCATGTTCTCTCGGGTTATAGAAAGTGGGTGGCTCGGGAGAGACAGTGCCCTCCCCTGTTCTAGTGAAAGGGAAAGATTCTAAGGTGGGTTTTTTTAATCCCTCTGATGTGCTTACAGTGGTTTCTCCATAGGGTGATGGGAGTCCTCTGTCTTCTTTGCAGGCTTAGGGTTCTGTCATGTCGCCTGAGTTGTGATTTTTGCTAGGGGCCTTGAACAATGGTCTGCCTGAGACCCAAGCTATTGCTTTTCCACTTTACTCAATGGTTTTGCCTAAGGAGTCACAGATTTGTATTCCAGACTCTATTATTGACATATCTGTTGCTTGGCTCTAGAGCTCCCTTGTTAGGAGATTCCGTGGTAATCGCCCTAATATTGATGTGGTTAGAAGATGAGTGATCCGAAAATGGAAGGTTAAGGGACAGGTAGAGGTGATAGCTCTGCTGAACAATTTCTTCCTGTTTTCATTTTCTAACCTGGAAGATAGCTCAAGTATCCTTTTGGGAGGTCCTTGGTTCCTTGGGCAAAATGGTCTATTCTTAAAAAATTGGTCTCTCAGTTTCAACCCAAAGAAAGATTACTTCAACATGTATCCAATTTGGATTAGGCTGCCATGGCTACCATTAGAGTATTGGGATGAGGAGATTTTTATTAGCATTGCTAATACTTTTGGGTAGTATATTGCTACTGATGTTGTTACAAAATTCAAGAGATGGCTATTGTTTGCTAGATTTTGTGTTTATGTGGATGCTGATAGGGTGCTCCCTTCTCAGATTAGTCTATCTTCCAAGTTGAAAAATTGGGTGCAGCAAATTGAATTCGAGAATTCTTTTGTTTGTGATTGTTTCCTCAAAGTGGGCCACGTAGCAACTGTGTGTCCAAGCCTCAAAATAAATCACTCTATGTGGAGGAAGAAGGAGCAAGCATCTGAAAATGCTTGTAAGCCCTCTTATGAGGATATCCAAAATGAGAGAAGTAGGGAGAAGGATTCTCAGGACCCTGTGACTCCTTCGATGGAGGTGCAAAGCGAAAAAGGGACTTTCAAAAAAGGGAGATTTGAGTGGAAGGATTTGGACAAGTTGGATGGGTTTACTCAAAGTTCTTTGGAACAATTTGGTTTCAAACCAGTGTGACTTTGGGCTGGTTGTTTTTGGGGTTTTTATGCACTTTTGCTTGTCTTTTGTTGTAGTGCGGTTGTTGTGCTGATGGTGTCTTGTGCTTGTTCTTTGTAGTTGGTTGGACCTCATTGCTTTATCTTTTCTTTTGTACAAGGGTCTAGGCCCTTTCAAAATCCTTGCTTACCGTTATCAAAAATAACAACATGAGGTAGTCATACCGCTAAGTTGCTAGAGCTATATGAGCAAGAGGAGGGGTTCTTTATTAGGGGGTGGGCCCTAACCATCTAGGCCATCAGAAAGGGCTCCCAACTGTTGCAAGTATTGCCTAATCGATGTTGTCATTGATGTCAACATATCTGTGTTGCCATTGGTGTCAAGCATGCTCTTACTTTGTTGAGGATATTGAGAAAATTAGCCCCTTCGGTGATAACAATGTGTTGCATTAGAAACAGTGCATTACATGCAGAAGAACAATCCAGAAGAATGCTCTACATTTCTTGAAGAATGAATATCTTTACCTACGGATTGGAAGTTATTTAGAATCCTGTCTGAAGATGTTATATTCTAAGTTTGAGCCTCCGGAATGAAGAATTAAGTAAGATATGTTCACCAGAGTGAAAACAACTTTTTTTGTGTGTTGGATGGTGACAGGGAGAAAGTGTTTTGCTCTGCATTCCTCCGCATTGAAGTATTTTGGTCTATGGTTCTAGAAGTCTGTTATGATGTTAAATGCCTTAAAGTGTAATGGTTCGTGATTTGGTGGTCCGCAAGCTATCTTTTATTCATGATAGTGGCTGGCGGTGTTGTTCTTGTGCTCTGGTTTGAAAAATTTTGTTGATAGAGTTGTTAGAGATCGTGCGGTTGTTCTTGGTGATTATAATGTGCTTGTGGATGTCTCTTGATCATGCTCCTACATTCAGATTGGTCCGCAAGATGTAATTTAGATCATGCATGAAGCGTGTTCTTGAAAATACTTGTGTTAACATTAGTCTTGGCCGACCTGGTTGAATTCATCACTTGCAAAGATGCATCGAAGATTGTGATAGCATGTTGTATCGTGGAAGATTATGTTTGAGTCCCAGCTAAGGCGTGGCATGATTCACATACATTCTTACATCTTTTCCTTAGCTAAATTTGTATTAGGTCTAGACATATTTTATGTACGTTTGTAATGCTAACCTTGGAGATTGTTCCAATGGTTGATGATTGTGTATAAATACTTGTAATTGAGTCGTGAAAATGTATCCAAGTGTGAAGATGCGAAGATAAAGTGAAGTAAGGTAGTAGAGCAGAGCAGAGGTGTTTGTGCTTCAATGGAACTGAACCTTGGCATGAAGTAGATGTTGTTATCTTAGTTCAACCCTTTGGCAGCGAGCCACCCTTTGGCGGCGAGCCACCCTTTGGCAGTGAGCCACCCATAAACAGTGAGCCTTTCTTTGCATTGAGCAATTTGGGCAGTGAGCCTCTATTTTTTGGTATTGATATAACTTATATATTTCTACGGGCTAACACCCACTGTGGTTTTTCCCTTTTAGGGCTTTCAACGTAAAAATCTAGTGCCTTCTGTGTTATCTATGCTTTTGTGTTGAGCTTCTCTTTTAATGCTTTCATGGTTATATCTGAATATAAATAATTGATAAGTTGATGATCATATTTGGTTAAAAGTTTTAGGACAACTGATTCACCTCCCCCTCTCAGTTGTCCGGTGCAATTCAACAATTGGTATCAAAGCAAGGTTCCTCTAAAGAAAGTCTAATAGCTTGAGGAAGATCCATGATGTCTTATAAGAAGGAAGCTCTACATTTTGATGAGACAAATTATGCTCTTTGGAAGGCACGGATGAAAAGCTATCTTCTTTGGCTTGGTTATAAAGTATGGAAAGCTACAAAAGCAAAATATACCATGCCTCCAAATGGTTTGATGAATGAAGATGAAATCAAAGAATATGAGGTGGATGTCAAAATGAAGGATACTCTGCTAACTTCCTTAAGTAACTTTGTGCTGACAAAAGTTGTGGACCTTGAAACTGCAAATGAGGTATGGGATAAGCTAAAAAATCTATATGAAGGAGATGATTCTGTAAAAGAAGCCAAGCTGCAAAGTATGAAAGTGAAGTATGAGGGTTTGAAGATGAAAACATAACAAATTTTATGCAAAGAGTTGATGAACTTGTCATTGGAATAAAGGGTATGGGAGGAATTCTTGGTGATAAGGAAGTTGTGATGAAAATTCTCAGATCTCTACCAAAGTCATATAGTCACAAGGTGGCTGCAATTGAAGAATTCATGACCGTGAAAACTATTGATAGAGATCAGTTGCTTGGAAAGCTTATAGCCTTTGAGATGAGAGAATTTGGTGATGCCTTGTCTAAAGTTGAATAAACTTTTAAAGCCAACACTTCAGTAGAGATCTCCAGAGCTGAGAAATACAAGGTGGATGATGACTTTGATGAAATTGAAGCCAACTTTATTGACAGGCTTCAAAGAGGTTCCAGTAAGTTCAAAGGTAAATTACCTTTCAAATGTTTCTCTTGTGGTAAAGTAGGTCATTATGCTTCCAGATGTCCTGAAAGAATTGAAAGAAATATAAAGAAACATGAGAGCAGACCTAGAGTCCCAAAGAAATGCTACTATGTCAGAGATTTTGATGATGAAGGGGTGACTGATGATGAATCTGATGATGCTAACACTAGTGCAAATGAATGCCTATTTATTGCTATTAAAGAAGATCCCGTGTCTACTAATTCTGCTAGCTGTGTGAAGGATGAAAAACTAGTAGAAGAAAGTGCTTTGGCTGTTCAGGTTGAGAAAGATAAGGATGAATAGATTATTGATAGTGGATGCTCACATCACATGACCGGTGACAAAAGTAAGTTTGTAAGTTTGGAAAAGTATGATGGAGGACTGGTTAGGTTTGGAGATAATGCAATTGGTAAGATTTGTGGAAAATGATCTATTTCATTTGATGTAAAGCATAATACTAACAATGTTTTGTATGTGAAGGGTTTGAAACATAATCTTTTGAGTGTTGGTCAGATGTGTGACAAAGGATATGATTTGAGATTCGAAGATAATGGGTGCAAAGATCATGGAAAGTTCTAGAACTTTGATTGCTACCGGTAAGATGACAAAAGGTAACATCTATCAATTGAGAGGAACTAATGATTATTGTTTATTGGCTTAGGCAGATGAAAGTTGGTTGTGGCATAGAAGGATGTGTCATATAAACTTTGATAGTCTAGTGAAGATAAGCTCAAGTCAGGCTGTGAGAGATTTACCAAAACTTGTGAAACCCTCCAACTCAATTTGTAAGGAATGTCAGTTGGGAAAGCAGATAAGGACAAGTTTCAAGAGCAAAGAACAATTTTCTACCGGTTTGCTGGATCTAGTGCATATAGATCTCTGTGGTCCTACAAGCATGAGAAGTCTACAAGGTGACAGGTACTTGATGTTGCTTATTGATGATTATTCTAGAATGACTTGGGTTACTTTTTTAAGAGATAAATTAGAAGCTCTAGAGAAGTTCAAATCTTTCAAGGCAATGGTTGAGAATGGAATAGATTTGAAGATCAAATGCTTTAGATCTGATAGAGGAGGTGAGTTCACATCAAATGAATTCAACATTTTCTATGAAGAGTATGGGATAAAGAGACAGCTGTTTGCACCTAGGACTCTTCAGTAGAATGGAGTTGTGGAAAGGAAGAACAAGATAGTTCAGGAGGCTGCTAGGACAATGATGAAGGAAGAAGGTTTGCCAGAAGTCTTTTGGAAAGAAGCTATTCACACTGCTATCTACATTCAAAACAGAGTTCAAGTGAAAGTTAATACCACTAAAACTCCCTATGAATTGTGGTATGGAAGAATTCCCATAGTAAAATATTTCAAAGTCTTTGGAAGTAAATGTTATATCAGGAGAGATGAAGATCTAGGAAAGTTTGATGCAAGATGTGATGAAGGAATCTTTCTTGGATACTCTACCAAGAGTAAGGCTTACTGGTGCTACAACAAAAGGCTCAAAAAGATTGTTGAGAGTGCAAATGTGAAGGTAGATGAAGGCAAAGAAAGAATATCAGGCCCGAGTTGTTATGAACCAGATGGACCTGTGACTATAGAAATTGAAGAGGAAGATAAACAAGTAGACAGTCATGATGAAGAAGAGGCTCCGGAAAGTGTTGTCAAGACTCCCAGGTATGTAAGGATCAATCGTTCTGAAGATCAGATTATAGGTGACAAGAAAAAAGGTGTGCTAACAAGAAGAAGAGTTGCTGAGGAACAAGTCAATTACTGTTTGCTTTTAAAGATTGAACCAAAAAATGTGAATGAAGCATGCAATGATGAAAATTGGGTAAATACAATGGAGGAAGAACTACTACAGATAGAGAAGAATGAAACTTGGGAATTAGTTCCTAGACTTGCTAACAAAAATGTTATTGGAACTAAATGGGTCTTCAAGAACAAGTTGAATGAAATGGAGAAGTTGTAAGGAATAAAGCAAGACTTGTTTGCAAAGGATATTCTCAAATTGAAGGGATAGATTTTGAAGAAACCTTTGTCCCATTAGCTTGGATTGAAGCAATCAGAATGTTGGTGTTTGCAGCTCACAAAGATTTTAAGGTATATCAGATGGATGTGAAACCTGCCTTCCTGAATGGTGAATTAGAAGAGGAAGTATACATTGAGCAACCAAAGGGATTCCAATTGTCAAATCAAGGTGATATGGTATGCAGGTTGAAGAAAGCATTGTATGGACTCAAACAAGCTCCTAGAGCCTGGTATACAAGGTTAGACAGGTATTTATTGCAATTGAGATTTAGTATAGGCACTATAGATAGCAATCTGTACTTCAAAATCAATGATGATCAGATCTTGATTGTTGAGGTCTTTGTTGATGACATTATCTTTGGAGGAAATGAAGGTATGTGCATAAGGTTTGTCAGTTAGATGAAAAGTGAATTTGAAATGTCCATGTTTGGTGAAATGAATTTCTTTTTGGGTCTACAAATTAATCAATCAGATAAAGGAATCTTCATATCTCAGTCTAAGTATGTGAAAAAAATTGTTGACGAAGTTTGGGATGGAAGACTCTAAACCGATATGTACTCCCATGGTGACTGGTTGCAAGTTGAGCAAAGCTGATGAATCACCTAAGGCTGATTAGAAAAAATACAGATCCATGTTTGGAGGATTGCTTTATCTAACTCAAACCAGACCTGACATTATGCATGCAGTTTGTTTTGTTGCAAGGTTTCAAGCTTATCTAAGAGAATCTCATGTGATGGCAGTTAAGAGAATCCTGAGGTATTTGAAAGGGACTCCGGATTATGGCTTATGGCATCCAAAGAACAATGACTTCACTCTCAATGCTTACACAGATGTAGATTGGGCTAGAGATGTTGATGACAAAAAGAGTACAAGTGGAGGTGCCTTCTTCTTGAGTAATAGATTGGTCTCATGGTTGAGCAAGAAACAAGATTCAATATCTTTGTCAACTGCAGAAGCAGAGTATATTGTAGCAACATGTTGTTGCACTCAAGTATTATGGATGAAACAGACTTTGAAGGATATAAGAGTTGTGTATGAAGATCCAATTGCAATATTTTGTGACAATACAAGTGCCATAAACATTTCAAAGAATCCACTGATGCACTCAAGAACAAAGCACATATCAATAAGGTATCACTTTTTGAGAGAGAAGGTGACAAAGAAGGAAGTAAAGTTGGAATATGTGTCCACAAAGGATCAGATTGTAGACATTTTCACTAAGCCTCTGCCTAAAGATACCTTTGAGTATCTCAGAGAGAAATTAGTGGTCATTACCCCTTCTGTCCTGAACTAAGATGCATAGGAATGCATCAATCCAGTGGAGCTCAAAGTGTCATTTCTTGATCTGGATTGATGTTCTGAAGGCTACCTCTCAGGGGGAGTAGCTAAATGTTTCTGGTAAAGTAAATGGATCAGAAAAACAACATGCAAGTATGTGCCCTTTTCCATTGATGTCAAAGGGGAAGAGAAATCATGTGAAAAAATTAGGGGGAGAAAGAATGCATTTATGTAAAGAAAAAAAGGGGAGAATCTTGTCTTGCTGGTCTTTTCAATTTTTCACATCATATGTTGCCATCAATGACAAAGGGGGATATTGTTGCAAGTATGTACCTAATTGGTGTTTTCATTGATTCAACCTATCTATGTTGCCATTGGTGTCAACCGTGCTCTTACTTTGTTGAGGATATTAAGAAAATTAGCCCCTCCAGTGACAATAATGTGTTGCAGTAGAAACAGTGCATTACATGTAGAAGAACAGTCCAGAAGAATGCTCCACATTTCTTGAAGAATGCTCCGCATTTCTTGAAGAATGCTCTACATTTCTTGAAGAATGAATATCTTTACCTACGGATTGGAAGTTATTTAGAATCCTATCTAGAGATGTTATATTCTGAGTTTGAGCCTCCAGTATGAAGAATTGAGTGAGATATGTTCAGAGTGAAAACAACTTTTTTTGTGTGTTGGATGGTGACAGGGAGAAAGTGTTTTTCTCTGCATTCCTTCGCATTGAAGTATTTTGGTCTGCAGTTTTGGAAGTAAGTATGTGATAATGTTAGATGCCTTCAAGTGTAATGGTTCATGATTTGGTGGTCTGCAAGCTATCTTTTATTCATGATAGTGGCTGGCAGTGTTGTTCTTGTGCCTCGGTTTGAAGAATCTTGTTGATAGAGTTGGTAGAGATCATGCAGTTGTTCCTGGTGATTATAATGTGCTTGTGGATGTCTCCTGATCATGCTCCTACATTCAGATTGGTCTGCAAGGTGTAATTCAGATTGTGCATGAAGCGTGTTCTTGAGAATACTTATGTTAACATCAGTCTTGGCTGACCTGGTTGAATTCATCACTTGTGAAGATGCATCGAAGATTGTGATAGCGTGGAATATTGTGTTTGAGTCCCAGCTAAGGTGTGGCATGACCCATATACATTCTTACATCTTTTCCTTAGCTAAATTTGTATTAGGTCCAGACCTATTTTATGTATGTTTGTAATGCTGACCTTGGAGATTGTTCCAATGGTTGATGATTGTAATGCCGACCTTGATGATCATTCCAAGGTTGATGTAGTGTATAAATTCTTGTAATTGAGTCATGAAAATGTATCCAAGTGTGAAGATGCGAAGATAAAGTGAAGTAAAGTAGCAGAGCAGAGCAGAGGTGTTTGTGCTTCAATGGAATTGAACCTTGACATGAAGTAGATGCTGTTATCTTAGTTCAACCCTTTGGCAGTGAGCCATCCATAGGTAGTGAGCCATTCTTTGTAGTGAGCCTCTATTTTTCGGTATTGATATAACTTATATATTTATGTGGGCTAACACCCATCGTGGTTTTTCCCTTTTAGGGTTTTCCACGTAAAAATATGGTGTCTCCTGTGTTATCTATGCTTTTGTGTTGAGCCTCTCATTTAATGCTTTCATGGTTATATATGAATATAAGTAATTGATAAGTTGATGATCATATTTGGTTAAAAGTTTTAGGACAACTGATTCACCCCCCTCTTAGTTGTCTGATGCAGTTCAACACCAACTTGTGATGGTATCATCGCTATCTTTTTCTTCTCCTTTATCAAGACCTACATGAACAAGAGAGATAACAAGGTCCAGGTGGGGGAGCTTCCCACTGTGAGGCCAACCAGAATGTCCATGATGGTGTTGGGAGGTAGAGAGTTGGCCATGTGGTGGGGGAGACTAGCCATAGTGTCAATGATGGGGAGAACCTTGCAAATCATGAGGACCATGTTTGGAGCTTTGGTTATGACCATGACGACACCCATGTGAAAGGGAAGCATCCAAAATCCTAATTGGCAAGTGAAGGCAGAACATGAGAAATAGTATAAGGAGCATTAGCCCAGTGCTCTATGGGTGTCTACAAGTGGGAAGCCTCTAGAGCTACTTTATTAGGCTAGACTTGTATCTATAACATGACATTAGAGCATATAATTGCTTTAATGTAAACAACAAAAGAATTGTTAACAATAAATCTTGAAAATAAAGTAGAATTTTTATCTCTCCATATTGTAAAAAGAACCTCCACTCTAAAAGCATGTCAAATTTGGGTATATCTCACAAGCATTTTGGGATAATCACTTAAAAGAATCATATGCTAGGAGAAAGACGATCGAAAAGGCTTATAAAAACCATGTATCTAGCTCCAAGCAACTTGGGCCTGTGGGCAAAACTAGAAAAGATGCTTGAATGTTTCCAAATGTCAACAAAAAGATAGAGGGGATTAGAAACCCCCAAATGGATAAGATAAAATCCAACCGAAAGACCCTAGTACACGAGACACCAAGCAAAATAAACCAACTTGGGATCCACAAGTGTGGACTAAATTGTTTGAAACCTGTGGCACCATTGCATAGTAGTGGATTGGAGATTCCACTTGGCATTGAATTTTGGAACCATGGGTAGGTGAGGAGAGAGCCAAGAATATCCTTTAAAGGGCTTGTAATTCATGAAAGGAGTATTAAGATATTATTTCCAATCCTTCGACCAAGGTTTGGTGCAATGAATTCCAACCTTTTGAATTCTAATCCCCTATTGAGAGACCACATCGGCAAGCAAGTAGCCAAATCCTTCTACTACGAGAACATCCTTAGTGAATGGAACAAAAAAGTCAAAAGGTAGATGATTGTTGACCATTAATGGTGAGGTAGGTTGAGGCATTTGTAAAGAGTATTTGGACAGATTGGAGGAAATTGAGGCCAAAGCCAAGAGCTTGAAGCATGGCTAAAATAAATGACCATTCAATTCAATCATATGCTTTGGTGAAGCTAATTTATATTGTGCATGGTGTATCTGATCTTAATGAAACTAGTTTTCTCTCAGTGAATAATATGCGAAAGCAAATGATAAATGTGAAGCACAAAGGGCTTTGGTTATGATTTTGTAGGAAGTATTCAATAATGCGCTCAGTTGCAAATTACAAATTTCTTCAAGATTACCTACCTTAGGTATGAATTTAATATTACCTTTGTTCATGATAGTTCCTAATGAACATATTGAAAAGGCTTCTTGGTAAACTTGAAAGAGGTTAGGTCTAACAATGTCCCTAAGGCTTTATAGAATTCACATGGAAAACTACCACAACTAGGGGTTTTGTCATTAGCCAAAGTGAGATGTTGGTCACAATAAGCCTGCTTCAAAGTAGCGAGCTTTGAAGAGATTGCATTCACACACTATTGAAGGGCTTGGTCAACTTCAAGTGAAAGCAATTGCACTTAGAAAACTAGTTGATAGTGGCAAACAAAAGATTGGAGAATGTTTGGAAGTTTAGAGAGGAGTTGTTGGCCTTCTTTGATATGCTTATTTTTTGAGAAGATTGCAAGCTCAAAGTGATTGAAAGATTTCTTTGGACACAATATCTTCAATCTTGAGCCAAAACAAGCAAGCTTTAATCCCAACTCCCCAAGTTGCATGTTATCTACAATTTGCTTTTGTTGGTGGAGTTGGGCAACTCATAGTTGTAGAAAGGGAGAAAATGATAACACCTCTATCTTGGACACCTCCATCTTGGTGGTGACATGATAGAGCTCTAAGGATGTGGCCTTGTATGAGTGGCAATAGAGAAACACTAATTGGTGGCCATAAATCTGTATGAAAGGGGTTGTTTGTTTGATGGTGTCATTCCACCATTAGATCCAACCAACCCCGTTGATAGGACATGGCTCAAGATTCCAAATGTAGTGAATGTTAGCTAGCATGGGTTGATGATTAGCAAAGATAGGTTTAGAAATAATTGTCTTAGGTGTTTGGGCCCCACCATTTGCAACTCAATACAAAACTAGACCAGAAAGTGGTCCTTAAGGACAACATTTGGAAAGGTATCCATCGATATTTGATAATAGAGGGCAAAGGATAAAATAGGTTGTCTTGACAACATGGCTCTGTTAAGACATTTAAGAATTCTTTTTGTACTTGCTTGCAGATTACCTCACATATACCATAGATAATTAGGGCAACAACGATCAGTTGTTGCTTACCAATTGTCTAATGTATAGGTAAGTGACCATATTTATCATATGCTAGATCAACCATATTTAAATTCCCACACAGGATCTAAGAGGCAGTGGATATATATTCCACAATCTAGTACCAGAGAAGAGATCTTTCAATTATGCGATCCAAGAGGTAGTGGATAGATATTCCACAATCTAGTACTAGAGAAGAGATCTTTCAATAGCATAATTGCACAAATATTAATAACATAATAGCATAAATATTAACAAGTGCAAGTGAGTGGTTATTAATATTAAAGAGGATCCACATTGCTCAACTACTAGGATCACATCCATTAGCTACCACGTGTGATTATCACATAGGCAAAATGAAGTTGGCAAGTCCTCAACTGGGTTCATGATCATTATGTAAAAAGTGATTTTTTGGCTAGATGCTATGATAGACTACATAAAACATGAAACCTACAATTTTTAACTCCCATGAACAAAAAATATTAAGGTTGAGAAATCTTTGTCAAACATCCCACATGATGTATTTCCTCTTGGAATTAGTTAGACACTTAACATTCCATGAAATAAAATTCATGGGAGATGGGAATCAAGACTCATGTCATTGTCATTGAGCTCATCAAGAGCTACACAACGATTCTTTAAAAGTCTTCCTCTATAAGTGATGCCAAACTTAGGGAATTAAACTCAATTAATGTCCTTTTTTTGGCACAAATTCACCCTCCTCTATCTTACGAACCATACGATAGGATTGATGTGCAATTTAGGAAGGGAAGATGATAGAGAATCCAATTGCAACAAAATAACACAAGCCACAATCAATGTTTTGTTAAGATGAGGTTAGGTGGTCTTTTGTGATGACTCCCCTTTAGGTTGAGAATCACCAACTTCATTCACCTTAACAGGCTTTGAAAATTGATGTCCAACAATCAGTGGTTGTCGATTAATACCTTTAGTGCTAGCATTGTAAACAATTTTTTATTGCTCAAAATAGTTTATCCATCCCTAGTTTTTTGTGGTGGAGGATCCCCTAAAGACTACTTGAGACAATGTATAACCAAGGGGAAATCTTAGATTTTATGATTTAAAGATTGACATTGATAACAAGTATTTGGAAGATTGTGTGATGTTTTGAGTTCCTATCTAGACTTTGATGGACTCCTTAAGATCCTTGGATAAGTCAATCTAGACACATACCCTTTTTTTATGCTAGGTTGAAAAGAAATGCTCTTGTTCACCATGGACCACTTATGATAAAGGGGCTGGTATGTAGTCTAATAAAGGCTAGAGTGGCAAGGGAAGCCCAAAGGAATTAAACCTAGATTGGGACATGGAGAGAGAATTCATAAAAAATGACAAAGTCTTGAGTCCATGGGGAAAAAATCAAGGAAGATTGAATATACCAGGGGCCATGTTAAAAATGGCCTTAACAAACTTGACTTTTGCAAAACAAAAAAGAAAAAACCCACAGTAATATTTTGTATGGCCTCTATGTTGACCCCATGAGGGACCTAGGTAGAGTTGACCTAGTTTCTAAGGATGCTTTTAGAGGAAATTCTACCCACAAAGTACTTGGCAAGGTTATAATTTTTTGCTATGTACATAGGGATACAATATTATAATGTATATAGGTGGATGGAGATGCCAACATGTGGAACACATCCCTTAAGTTAGTTATATTGGGTCATGATTTATATAAGGTAGTTTGGAGGCCTACATGGGTTTAGTAGTTTACCCCTCCTTTATGTTATTAGAAGGAGGTCTATATAAAGGAGTTGGATATCATTGTAAGTGTTGGGTTTTGAAATCACTACTTACTTTCCTAGAGGGATCAACTCACTTCAAGGCTAGGGACTTGTCATCTTGAAGGTGACTCAATCAGCTCATCAATATAATGTGAGTGATTAGAGGCTAATTTTTGAGAGTGGGTATGCTCTCCTTCACTTTGAACCTAGCTAGACTTAGGAGGGTGTTCCTAGAGGTATCCTTAATAGGACTTCTAACCTATTAATATGAATCATTACTAAAACAACAACTATCCTTAATGATGTACACTTGACCCCTTTATTTTTCACTAGGTCAAAGACTAACGAACTTGTAAAACCTCTTATTAAGATGAAACTACAACCTTGCATATGCACCCAGAGATGACGATAGTATTATATTTCTTATAAATGACTCCACTTAACATTTTGTATGCAAGTACAAGGTGTAGGCATGCATGACATGACTCTCTAATAATTTACTTATTTGGAGTCACTTAATATTGTTCCCTGGTTTGCAACACTAAATCATGAAATGCACGTTAAACCCTGATCTACTTCTACAAAAAACAAGAACAAAGGAATGCTTAAAATGCAAATGTTTGATCTCTCATCAATTTAGATTGGTGCCTATCCATTCGGCAATAGTCATGATCTGTAAGGAGGGAGGAGACACATCTAATAAAACATTAATAAAACTAGATATGCATTTACATACAAATCAAAGATAACATTATATGCAATGGACATACTTAATAATCCATCTCAAAATTGCAATAATCCACATGAAATAAAAGAGAAACCATTACAAAATCTTTGCAATGCATTAGATGTTGTCACACCTACATCAAACCCTTATTACATTTGTACCAACAAATGTGGTAAGAGAAAATACATAACTGCACGATTATCATCCCCCTGAATCATTACAAACTGCCATAGAGACATACCAATAGAAGAAATGTGCATTGAAAACCCTTCCTACGATTTATAAAATGTATTCTCACCCCTTATAGACCAAACATGTAACATTTGATGCCTTAGATCCTTCTCGATGCACTTATAATCTAAAAACTGGTTCAATGATCAAGCCTTTGAATGATAAACAAACTTGTGTTTAAAATGTTTTGATTTCATGACCCTTTGGTTACTTGCAAAAATTTGACGTACTACTACAGGTAGAAGCATTGAATGTAAACCTAATGGAATCCTATGAAATCTATCTTGACCCATGTGTAGGGCAAGTTGGTGGGAGAAAAATGTGTTTATCTCTTGAAATAGACAGTTGTAGAGGTCAAATATAGCATTAATGGCATCTTGGGAAGTAGTTAGGACATTTTGGAGAATTATGTGGGAGTTTGGAAAATTTGCAAAAAATTGACCTAGAATAGGACATTGGAATGTAATGAATAAAGTCCTAAAGGAGGGGAAAGTTCCAGAAATGGAAGGAAATGAAGGATTTGATCAATAGGACAAATGTAGAAATTTGACCCGAAACCAGAGGAGAGGATATAAGAGAAGTCGAGAAACCATCTAGAACTAAAGGTGGGAATAAGAGGTGGAAGTGAAGGGAAATGCATGAAGGAAATCCAAAAGGCTATCAAGTTTCTACAAAGGAGGAAAATGAGCATTTTGGTGAAGAGGGGAAAATGTGGGGAAAAGATGTAGAATTGAATGTCAAGATGAGATGTGGGGTGAAGGGAAGAAATCTTGAAGTCCAAGGAGGAAAGTCCAAAGAGGAAAGTGGAAGATGCAAAGGTGCAAGAATTTGACCTTGAATTGGATGTGGGAAGTGGATGGACCAAGTGAATGGGATCCATAAGGCATAGGAAATTATATTAAGTGAAAGGAAAGGGCAAGGGAAGGATGTGGAAAAGGGAAGGGGAATTAAAGGCGAAAATGTATCCAGTTCCAAGAGGAGACTCCACAAATAGGAAGAAAGGAAAAAGGAAAGAATGTGGAGGAAGATTGAGAAACAAGATGGAAGAAGTGAAGGTGATCATATTTGGTTTAAAAGGGCTTTGAAATTCTATGAAACAAGAAGGGAAGTGAACTAAAGGAAAGTAGAAGAAGGATGAAGGATCAGATGGAAGGGAAATGGGAAGAAAAGTAAAGGAATGAAGTTTGTAGAAAAAGGGAAGGGGATAAGGTACTGGAGTTTGAAATGTGAATTCCATTAGCCAAGTGAGATTCTACAAAGTGGAGAATGAAGGGTTTGACAGGTTCATAGGATTTTAGAAGGGAACAAGAATTTGATACAAGATGGGAATCTAAGGGATCACATCTGGTAGCTGATTGAAAACCTACAAAATAGGAAAATGAAGGAAATGAAAATAAGTGAAGGAAATACTGAAGTCTTGAGGAACTTTTGCATAGAAAAGGAGGTTAGGACAAGATGTGGAAGGGAAGGAAGATGTCTAATAGGATCCGTAATGTCACAACTTTGCCAAAACCTTAAAAAATGACCAGAAATTCTTAGGACTTAAAACTTTTTAAAATTTTTGTAACTTCTAACACATGAGGTGAACCTGGGGGATGACCATGAAAAAAACTTAGGAAAATTTGACCAAGGGGCAACCCATTTAAAATATCTCAAATCAGTTATATATGATGGGTATAATAGGGTTAAGTGCACAAAGGGGACAAAGACTTAGGATTTTACATATTTTGAATTAGGTTCCAATAGTACAGATATGTGAAGAGTATGATATGTGTTTGCGATCTCTTGGAGATATAGCATGGAGTGGTTTCTCCCATAAGGAGCATTGTATGGTGTTACCCTAACCTAAGGGTTTATTCTATTTATGAATATATTAGATATTAGGCCATCTTGGCCCACAAACATCTCGTGTTGTGTGTGATCCATCTTCTACATTATCTTAGTGCCATTATTATATGTGTGGATCTTATCATTTTCAAGCCATTTGTAGACATTGTCAAAATCATGAATAGGCAAAATAATATCAAGAATGAGTGTTACCTTGTGGACCACCTTTAGAATGAACTTGTGAGGACATTTCAAAGCCATTTTTTTGAGCATCTGAGCAAACAATGTGGGGCCACTTTGGATGGTATCCATTTATAAAGGTAGAAAAAACTACTTAAAGGTGAGGGGAACTAAAGAAGTCTACAATAAATGTGGAGATCTTCTAGTTCTAATAAAAATATGACACAAGGGTGACAAGGACAATGGAGTGACATGAGTAGAAACATATAGGCCAAGCCAAGCCTCAAAAACCTAGTAGAGCTCTTCTTGCATTATCCAACATCATAAAACTTGGATTGTTATCCATCATTATAATATTTATATTTCCTTATCAAAAGAATTTATATAACTTTAAGGTGTTGTAGATACATCTTGCTTGACTATTTCTTGCTATTATATTTGTGTATTAAATAAAAAGTATTGTAAAAAATATAGGGGTTTTATTATGGAGCCTCATCTTTGGATAAAACCACACAAACTATAACATAAATGATATTCCTAAGTTGAAAATGTATGTAGGGGTGACATGTATAAAGAAACAAGAAACTATAAGAACAAAAGAAAATAGTATATTAAAAACATTAACTACAACTTGAAAACCATACTTGCAACTATAGAGAAAATTGATAGACTCAAAAATAGAGTAAGACCATAAATAATACCGACACAAAATCAAATCTCTGACACTCCCCATATGGAGACACTTGCACCACCATATCCTTTGTCCCAACAATCAAATGCCCTATTTGGAGCAACATTCTTAGTAACTATTACTACTTTAATGATTGGTTGAAGCATCAAAGATGATGCATCCAAACCATCAAACCGAACCTTGTGAATGATCTCCACATGATGAACAAACTTGGACAATATACCATTCTCAAATGAAGGTAGTATATAACCATTGAAAACCTCCAATACCCCTTGGTGATGAGATATAAGTAGATGTGTTTAATAACTTATCAAAGATCTTGAAACAAATCCATATGAATACCCACATCGTTGTACACTATTTTATAGTCCTCATTTAAAGATCCACTACTAGTAACCACTAGAGAATATTTACACGCCAAAAATTGTCTATGCTCATAACCCTTGAGCTCCACATCCTCAATGACCTTGGCTAATAATAATTCTTCAATGCATTTTTACACTACCATATTATCATTAGTCAACACAGAATTCTCTTTAAATTTTTCCATGATGGAAACACATGACCAAAAAATGCTTGTGTTTGCTATCCCCTGTGAAATTTTAAGTGCCCAAAATTGTATGGGCATACATGGTAGTTGTTAAATCAAGGTGAAGGAAACTTATAATGAAAACTTTTCCAAAGTATGCAAATATGATTTTAGTTATGCAACATCAGATTGTGAATATGATTGAGATTTCAAGCCTATTTATACATCCACATTTAGATTCCAAAGGGTCTTTGGTTGTTCATTGGTAACCTCCAGTAGGAATTTTAATTCTGCTGCCTATCTCGTCTAGTTGTTTGAGTAAGTTGTTAGAATGTTGATTTCAAGGTCTCCAAGACAAAGTCTTTCTTATAACTTCCACATTTTGTACAACATCTAGGCTTTTTCCATAGTTGGTTTGTAGCTTCAAACTTCCATTACAACAACACAAAACTCTATAATGTCCCTCTTTTCTCAGCTTCCTATCCTCCCTTACTTCTACCATCAAGTGAATTACCCTAGGTTGGAGAGGAGAAATGATTGCAAAATCTAAATATCCAAAAACATACATGCCATGAGCATCTTATCAGCATCTAGGTGATCCCACAATAGTGTGTCCCACTACTGAGACATTTTGATTTTGAAATGTCCCAAATTATATTTAATTGCAATTAAATCTACTTTTTAATATGCACCCAAAAATTTAAGATATTCACACCAAACTACTCACAAAATATTAACAATTTTTGGGGCAAATAAACAATAACTTAACATACAAACTCCAAATCTGATTTTTATTTTTTAAATAACTGATTACAACAGAAACATGATTGCTACAAAAGTAAATGTGCATGCATGAACTTCTGCAACAATCCCACAACACCAATCTTCGACTACGCTACAGGCAGGCTGAAATACACAATGTGCAATTCACCCGAAATTGCTAGAAACACAGAGAAACCCTTCAAACTGAAATATTCTTGATTTTTTTGTTACAACAATAGACATAAGGTATGATACAATAAAAAAATAGCAGCAATCTCCTATAGAAATCCCACAAAAAAAAAGCAAACTAGCAAATTATACTAAAAACCTATTTGCTAGAAACACCCGAAATTGATTAAATCACGCAGAAACTTCACCACACTTGCATCAAATGGGCTATGGCACCTGAGATGATGCTAGAGAAGAAAATACATAGCAACTAAATGATATGCAACAACAACAACCAACACTACAACAAATCCCTGTGATTAGCTCCCTTTTTTGCTTCCACCCACTGTTTTAATGTATTTTTCTCCAATTTTTTGAAAAAGTCAATGCTATTTATCGCGATGGTGCTATTTTGGACATTTTTTGCACCGATCAGAACAAGTAGGTGCTAAATTTGGCGCTAATTTGTGCCGAATTTAGCACCAAATTAAGCGCCTAAAATAAAGACTTAGGTGTTGTGTTGGGTTGATAACAAATATCAAAGGAACAAATGAGATCAGAGTATTGGAGTGAGTCTCTTTGCAGTCTCTTCAATTTTCTAAGCAAACATAAGTGACATATAATTTGAAGATTCAGAATATCAGAATGACTTAAGTTCTAGTCCTACCAAAAAGCCATCAGTAAGATGCCAAATAAAGAAATACAAAGGAAGAGGATTCAGGATGACGAAGGGAGGTAATAACTTGTCCCTTCGAAAAAGAGAATATGATAATAAAGAGAACATATCGAAGGTATAAACAGATATCGATGAGACTTAACAATACGGATTTCAGCGTGACACCCATTTGGGTCATAACGAAATCCTGATAATAATTAAAAATGATAAAACTCCTTCAGTATGATTTATTGATTCGAGAAGGTGAAAAGACATTCCCGTTATGAGAATTTAATGTCTTCCCGACGATGTGAAAGCCGTCATTAATGAATTTTTGCTTCATTCCTATCGTAAACTCAAAAGAGCAAACCCTAATCCCTTCCCTAATCAGTCACTTTCATTCAAACATAAAAAAAAGCCACATTTAATACCATGCCATGCAAAAGGATCGCGGCATATCAAAGTGACCAACTTAGAGTTCTCATCAACAGCCCGAAAAGGGTGAAAGATATATCGGGAGATCGGTGTGACACCCCAAAAAGATGTTAAAAGGCGATTGGGAGATCGGTGTGACACCTAAATGTGTCACATCGACAAAATGATAAAATTAAAAAGAAAACCGTTTGGCATTTATTTCGAACTAGCATTTCAAGTTCGAGAAGACAGAGATATCAGAGAGTTGGGATAAGTCCTTCAAGGGTCTCTTTGGCATTCTGACCTGTTAGGAGCATATCGAAGAGACTGCAAAATATTGGCATAACATATCATTTCGACATGATGGGGTGACTTAGAATACTATCTTACTGAAAATCCAATTGAAATTTGGAGTGTCGAAGAGAATGCATATTCAGTCTTCCCGAAAAATGAACATGTCGATAATCAAGAAGGCATCGAAGGGGAGCACATATATCAAAAAGAAGGGATTTCGGCAAGACCACCATTTGAGCCACAACGAAATCCCAATGAAATTAAGAAATAATGAAAACCCGTAAGTGAAATGCTTATTTCAGCGAGGTGACATAAGGTGCTCTATTGTGAGAAATAAATGTTTTCCTGATGGTTTGAAAGCTTCCATTAATGCTCAGAGTAGAATAATTAAAGGAAATCTTGAAATATTTGGTTTAGTATGCAAGCATAGGAGTTGGGGTAAGCATCTGCAACAAATACTATTTGGCTTTCCAAGTAAGTGTTCTGAGCTTAAAATCTAAGCTTTCTAAATTACATTTGAAAATTCTCTCACATTACATTATGGAAGAAACACATGAGAACCCTAAGGCTAAAAGGCAGAAGTTGAACGAGAGACACCTAAACAAGGATCTAATAGACCAGTGTCTGAAGTTGGGACAAAAATCTCGGAGGAATGCCCTGCTAAACCCAAATGCAGAAAAATTGGAAGATGAATATAGACAAGTGGGAGAGTATGGACTCCCGTAAGGGGATACGACCTCTTCATCTACCATTATAAGAAAATGCATAGGCATTCCCTTGTTTCGAACCCATGGAATTTGAATTTATGGAAATTAATAGTACCAAACATCTTTGTGAATGTTGAACTTCTGAAACTGCTAGCGAGAAGTTATAACCCACAGAGTCATATGATTGAATTAAAGGATGGAACATGGTTTATCCCTGTCACCTGGGATTACATAGTGATAGTTTTCCAATTAGACACTGGCTTTGATGTACAACTCAAGATTAGGAATTTGATTAGTGAATATTAGAATTTGAGCAACAACTACAAGATATGGACTTTGCCTATGCACAGACCCCATGACAAAAACAACAAGCTAAGGGTTTTCATAGTCATAGAGGATCCACCATATTCCATTGAATTGTTTGAAGAATATTTCCAGTATACTTATTATTCTGTGTGCCAATTGTTAGGGGTTGAGGCTTCTATGTTTATGGAAGTTGCTCTTATGATCCTAGTTGTCGATATTCAAAGCCAACAAGCCCTACATTTTGATTATGCTGAGTTCCTAGCAAGCACCCTTCATAATGAACTGGTCTCCATCAAGAGAGGAGGGAGTAAATTTAGGCATTACTCTATATTAATGCATCTTGTCTTGTATGAAGGCCAAAAGTTGGGGTTGTGGAATAGATGCTTGGGAGTCAAGGAATTAGATAGGAATGGAGATGTAAAACCCATCCAGAGATGGACTGCTATATGACAGTAGGTATGATAAGTCCCATTACATCTATTTTGTAGAATATTTTGTGAAACCAGTATATAAGCACCTAGGGTATCCTTGTAATTACAATCTATCACCAGAAATTCAGAAATTTTTAAGGCCAAAAGATAAGCATGAACTAGGGAAATTCACTCATAATTGAGGAGATTGGTATTCGTATATTGATTGTACAAAAATAAGGGTGTTTGGATTTGAAGGATCTCCTCTGCTATTACCAAAGACTTGTCCTGACAGAGTTGTTTATCTAGAGATTGTAAGACAACTTGATCTCTCTGATTTTATGCATCTAAAAAGACACAATAAGCAGTCATTTATGCTAGGCACTTTGTGTTTTGGGGATTTTACAGTTATGTTAGACAAAGGATACCAATTAATTGACAAGAAACTGGAGCATTTCAGGCTACCATCAGGGAATTGTAGAGAAAGTTTTGATCTAGAAAACTTTATAAGTAGTGTCAAAATAAAACAAAAGATTAAGAAATATGATCATGTCCTATTTGTCACTGATGACCTGGTTAGAAATTGTGATGAGCAAGTTGCAATTGAGAGGCGAGATTTATATTACAAGATAACATTGGCTAAGGCTTGGAGGGTAGCCAAAAACCCCACTTATAACGATGCCTTCATGGATATTAATGATCCCATTGAAAGGTTGAATACATTGATAACAAATGCTGCAAATTTGATTCAAAAATGTCCCTTATGTGTTTGAATGAGAAGGAAGAGCTGTTAGAAGAACTCAAGCAGAAGATGAGGTTCCTATTTCCCAGTTACCTCCTCAACAAACTCCTAAAATCTCTTTTGAAGAAGAAAGTGAAAAAGAGAAGAATAAAGACTTGCAAGCATCCTCTTCTCTTATTAAGGAATATTAGCCTCTAGTAGATAGAGAGGAAGTCATAATAGAGACTTCTGATGAATTGACAGATGATGTGAGATACCTGGCTAGTAAGAATTTCATTGCAGATGCTGAATTAATCAAAACTTTAGAGTTCAAAGCATTCTTATATGAATATAAAGGAAAGCAAGCCAGAGAAAAGATGAAGGATATCACTCTTGAGGTCCAAGAGGAAGTTCTGTAAGAACTTCAATCAGAAATAGATAATGCCATGGGAGAAATGACACCAGAAAAGGGTAGAGAATTGCTCAAGGAAGTAGGAGTGGTGTTGGTTTTTGGGTGGAACATGACTTCAACTATTGTTTTTGATACTTTTAGAAAGAATCAAGAGAAAAGGATGCAACTTAGTGTCAAGGCACTTGATAAGATTAAAAGTGGATCTGGCTATGATAAAAGGATACTACTGATATGGTCACTCTATCCTCCACACAAAAAGCCTCAAGTCAAAAATAATACTACTGAAACATTTGGCCATCTGATGATTCAATGAGTAGAGGATACAGATCCTATTGAGACTGCTGACCTAAATATCAATGTTGCAAGATTTACTAAAACACAGATTGAACAGTTGATGAAGAAAAATAATGCTTATATGCCTGAAAATGCAAAATTAAGATAGGAAGTGGCCACTTATAATGATAAACTACTTGCACCAAGTTCTTATTCACCTTACCTCGAAAAAGATCAAAAGATCATGGAGGCGAAAGTTAATTCAAATTATTGGAAATACAAGGCAGAAAAGTTTCAGAAGAAAAGTGAACAACTTGAGGTTGAAATAAAATCAGTCAAGTACCACATGGCCTCGACATTGATCCAAAGGAGGTTTGATAATATAATGAAGTTTAGTGACCAAACTTGGAGCATGCATAAAAGAACATATCTTGCACATCAAGAGCACAAAAGGCTTCACTTGAGGATGTTAGAAAAGAAAGAAGAATTGAGTGCTAAATTGGATGTTCAAGAACAAATACTTGAAGAATATAATAATTTGATTGCTGAACATGAGAAATATAACAAATTATTGACAGATGATTTAAATGATTTTGATCAACACCATGATCTGACATTTCCAAACTTCTTCTCTGGGAATGACCTCTGAGATAAGGATGATTGGGTGAATGAAATGAGCTAGATGCTGCCACCGCTCCTAGATAAGGTAAATGATGAAGAGAAAGTGATAGACAATACCTACCAGTGCCTCGAGAAGCTGTTCACCCTAGAATTTGCCATGAGTGATATAATTACCTCTGATACATGTGTCAACTAGGAATATATTGATCATCTTACCAGAGTGAACATTTTTATATCTAGGGCATAGTAGAAATACATGGGTACAGAGAAATTTTTGAGCAGGTACCATGGACGTGTCAAAATTGATCATGAAGAGGATGATTTTGCCAGACATATGGTCACGAGTCTACCTCTGATGAATAAACGAGCACAGTGTTGATCACCTTGTGTATCTGCAAACTACTTTCTTATTTTCTTAATTATCGCATTAGTTAGGAATATACTTATGAAAAGATATGTCCTTTCGACCTGAAGCTTGTTTCGCATCCTGTAAATAAGGGATACCAAGGCCTTTTTCAAGTTATCGAATGAATTAGAAAACTCTTATCTTATATATGAAAGCAAATCATGGACTATTTATGTTATTTTACATTTCCATATCCTCTGAACTTATAATTTAATGCAAAGGACTGGAAGTTATTTGGTGGGTTAAATATTTTGTTCAATTGTTGTGTGGAATTTTATGCTTTCAGATTACATTGTTGTCTCCAGAATGGTCTCTTGAATTTGTTTAAAATGATACATCAAGGGTGTTTTCAATTTATCAGTGCACAATTGTTGTTACTGTGTGACTCAGTTGATTGGAAGAAAGAAGTTGATTTAATTCTTGCTAAATTGGTCTATGTCCATTGGTTTCTACCTAAAGAATTAAAAATCCTTTGAACAAGTCTATTTTAGTTGGTTTCCTTCCCATCTGAACTAAATCCTTTCTTTTGATCATAACAATTTAGGAGAATATCATTGGGATTTCATAAGAATAACCCTGTAGTCTAACATCCCTGCCTAATCTGTATAAGGTATAGATTTACATAAGTTCCCAACAATTTGAGTTCAAGCCAATCTAAAAACCTATACACCATTAACTTTTGACTCCTCTTGCCCAATAGATAAAGCACTGATCATACTCATTTCTAAAACTCATTCACATTTTCAAACTACAAATATCACATTAGGAACAATTCACAACCTTATATCTACTTCACACCCATTTGCCATCATGAAGGTTACATAAAAATTTGCTTTAGCCATTTGGGTATACCCACCTAGGTTTGGCAGAGCCTAAAGTGAAGGGGGTTTAGCCATTTCTACCCTGTGTCAGTTAGCCAAAAATGTTAAGAGAGCTTGGTAAACTCTTAGGGTTTAGGCCCTACATTTTTGAGACCTAACAGGATGAACATTAGGAGTTATGATTAAAATGGGAGTGGAAAGTGGCAACATGAGATATTATGTGGAGTGTAGGTTGATCGGGGGACAAAGAATGAAGTTGGAATGACAACACTAGAAGTGGGAACATGAGTAGTGGGTGAGAAGTAAACACAATCAGGGGATGAGTGGAAGGTACAATATGAGAAGTAGGTACAATGAGAGGATCAATGATAGGAACTATGAAAAATTGATAAGCAATACAGAGAAGAGAAGAAATATGTGGCTTGGCTAATGCAGGACAAGATGTGGAAGGAGGCACACTAGACGAAGAGGCTTGTGAAGGAAGGGGAGGAGACACACTATTTAAGGAACTTGATGAGCTTATCCTTTGACCTGTATCACTTAATACTTCCATCACATAAGGATTATCCATTAACAAGTTATGAACAACATCAATCAAATTTGAATAATTAACATTATTGCTCAAATTTGTAAAGGTCTAATATAAGTATTTGTGTAGTAAGATTCATGTCTTGCCTATCCATATGTGCAACATGTGCATCATGATGAAAAACATCTTCCCCATTAAAATATGTAGTAGTCATCAAATCCTCAATCATAACTTCCTTGCAATGAATTGAGGCCATTGTAGAGTTAAGCCTAAGGTTTCTTCTTAGTGCAAAATGAGGATTAGGTTGAGACCTTGACATTCAAGCAAAATATAAAGCAATGAAAAGGAAATTGCATCCAAGTAATCCTAATTTTTTCTGCCAACAATTCATACCAAAGATTGAACAATTTAAGGATATTGCAATAAGTAATTTGTATCGACACAAATAATATTACTAAAGCATTTCAAAGTTTAGGCCATAAGATTCATCCTTTTTAAAACATGGATTGTAAATAATTCTAAAAATTTAGAAGTCTTGGTCATTAACATTATTGTCTGCTACAATTTCATCCAGTGTATCATTGTCAATGTTCATATGTTCTTTCAAGTATTTAATATTATCATCATCCTCATCTTGACCTACATCATCTTCATCATCATTGAAATTTGACTGTAGACCATCTATATTGTTACCAGATGTATTTGGATCATCATTTTCTATACCATCCATATTGTTGTCTCCATAATATCATCTAACTCTAGATTGTTGTCTTCTTGTGCCTGAACATAACCATCTTCAACATCATCATGGATGTCAATTTCTTTGATGTTATCTAATCCCTCTCTCTCATTTTGTTGGCCATCATTGTTTTGCTCAGTATCCACTAATGCATCATCAAATACATGCCTTAATCTTGGATCATAATGTATGACAAATATCCATTTCAGGTCTAAAATACCTTCATACCTGCACATGAACGACATACATTTATTAGACGTATGGTATAACAATTTTATTGATTAATAAACACATGAATATATTCGCAATAAACTATGACTTAATAGATTAATGATCACTACCACTTCTTGTTTGAGTTAAAGAAATACCTGCTCACAATGAATTGGTATAACATAAGGCTCCTTATCCTCCGGTAGGAAACATGAGGAATCTATAGAAAACAATCCACTATGGGTATCATGTCTTTATGTCCTCTCAAATGCTTCATACGATCTACACTTAAAAATACAACATTTAAAAGAGCGGTAATCCAACTCAATAATTTCTTTTATTTTCCCAACATAATGTAGATTCCCTTCAATTATATTCTTATCTTTTGATCTTGATCGACTGGATTGCTTGAAGTCAACCATCATGCCACAATCGAAGGATCATTTCTTTACATCTACACTTTCTACACGATAATGTCGACCATATGCCCACATTGATGGATATTTCCTCGCCTGTGAAAGACCATTTATTTCAGTGAAAACAAATATAATGACAAATATTAAAATAGTTAATAGTGTCAAAACTGTAAGGAAACAAAATTTTGTAAATTTCCAACTGTACCTTTCTTTCACATCCTCTAGACATGTTGACTTCATCTTCTGTTATGTTTGAATCTATACCTGCATCTTCTATTTGATTTTGATTTTGTTCAGTAACCCATTCTAGTGTGCAATCTTTGCCCCATTCCCCAAGTAGATCAATGGGAAGTGGAGTATTCCTTGGGTTCGATCTCTTAAACTGTCTCCTTGCTTCTAACACTTCTTCTCTCTTTTTATTATACAAATCAATCTATTTGTTCATAAAGTCCATGTGGTACAGAATGAACTTGTCGAGTATAGCACTTTCGTCTACACCTATCACATGTCAACATGTTTATTTCAAACTCCAAATGTCATGGTGTTAATTTGACAAATAAATTACAAAGTAAATTAATGATTGTCAGAAAAACAACCACACTGATCATGAATTTACTTACTAATTTCTACTTGAACACCATTATATTGTGGTTTTCTCCATCAATAATATTTGATGCTCATTCTTCATCCTAGAAGCGTGGCCCATCTTCAAAATCCTTACCAAGGAATTCACACAGGAAGAAAAATGCTTCATTCAATACATACCCTTCAGCCATGCAACCCTCTAGATGTGCCTTTTGTCGGACATATCTTTTTAGAGTTTTCATATACCTCTCAAAGAAAAACATCCACCTTGTTGATATGACACTCGCCAATTCAATGTCATCGATTAGGTGTATAAGTAAATGGACTTGTAGGTCCATGAAACTTGTAGGGAGCTCCTTTTCAAATACACATACAATTTCTACAATTTCCTTCTTCCATTTTGACACTTCACATTTGTGGATCTCCTTGGAGGTCACCCACCTAATATAAGAATAGTAAATTAGTATGAACCTTTAGTCAAAAATTAAAATGCAATATAATATCTCTATGTCTCTCACACATGAACATTTCATATAACCACATACCTTGTAAATGATGACAATCGACTTATGGCATTCCTTAAGTCAACAGTAAGACAAGAATCCCCCCTAATTGCCAATGGCATGATATGCTATCAAACACATTTATGAAAAGGTCATTAGTAATTTTTTCTCAGACAACAAAATATCAAAATATATTTAGTACTTAATCAATGTTACCAGTAAATGTTGAATGATGATATATAATACCTTCATAAAATTATGAAAAATCACGTGTTTTAAATCTTGTGATATGTCCATCAACTGTAAAAGCTTTAGCCAATGATGACCCATAGCCAGTAGGTGTCCTTATTGAACGGATGACAGTTTTTAGTCAGTCTAGCTCTTTTTTTTCAAAATCCATGGGGCTTCTACATATGTTTCATTTTCCTTGTTTAGCCACAAATCTTTTGTATCAATTTTGGTACGCAAAAGAGCAATATCTCTCCTTGAAGACAAGGTGTCCTTCTCTTTGCTTGATATATGTTGAAATATAGAATCTAGGACATTTTTGAAGATGTGCATAGGATCTAATAGGTGAGATATTAATAGATCCTTCCAGTAAGGGAGCTCATAAAATATGGATCTCCTTTTCATTTCTTCTAGCATATTAACTACAACTTGTTCTGGTTCTTCAATTGAATCACCCCGATCAAAAAAATACTCCCAACCTTTCAATTCAGCATCTTCATACTTCCTAATCCAATCACCTAGACCCATAATCATGGGAGGGCCTCTATTTTCAAATTTTCCATCAAATTGATTCTTCAGGCGATTTCTAAACTTATGATCTAGTGGTAGAAAAACCTTGTTGTTTGCATAAATAAATTTGTGTACATCTTTAGAATACCACCCTTGAAATTGTTCTGCACATCTTGGACATGCAAATATCCCCTTTATTTGAAGCCCTACAATTCAATAAGTAATGTTAATGACATCAAAAAATAGTATAAAACTAAGTATGAAAGTTGGGATGAAAATAAATTGAGTGTAAATACGTAAATATTTTATCTTACCAGAACAAACACCAAGTCCTCAACAATCATGAATAGTCCAACATAGCACACCGTACAACATGAAGGACCTATTTGATGGGGGACATGATATGTCATACATTCTTATGCCTTTCCATAGTAGTTGCATCTCATCAATAATAGGCGTAAGATAAACATCCATGTTTTTAACTTGATGTTTTCCTAGAACAATGATAGTCAGCATAAGGTGCTCCTTTCTAACACTCATCCATGGAGGAATATTGTATACTATCAATCTGACTGGCCAAACACTATAATTTGAGCTCAAGAAAGAGAATGGGCACACTCATCAATTGCAAGTCCAAACCTGATACTACGGGGTTCATCTTTGAATTTTCTTGGCCATTTTTCCTCTATGTGTTTCATTGCTTTGGAGTTGGTCATAATTCACATGAATCCATCTTTACTCCTATTCTTTGCATGCCAATCCATTAATTGTGCAAGTGACTTGCAACGAAAAATTTGTTGAAGTCTAGGTATAATTGGCATGTGATGTAAAACCTTCTTTGGAACTGTAGGACCTTGTACATCTATACAATATCTCTTCTCTTTGCATATAGGGCATTCTACCTTGTTTTGATATTCATCTCTGTATAAAATGTAATCATTTTACATGAATGAATTTGCTTATATTCAATCCCCAACTCAACTAACAAACGCGCCTCTCTGCAAGTTGATAGCAACACATTCTCTTTAGGGAATATTTTAGTTTTTAGTGCCCTATAAGATTGCCAGAGATTAAATCAATTGAATGTTTGACTTATGATGAACATGTTTGATGTGTCAATCTATACTAGGACTGTTTATATACAATATATGGTTTTAAAACCCCCTTAAAGAAATATAAACGAAGTTGATGAATGTTTACGAATTATGTACACCAATTGACAATTGCAAAGTAAGAAATAGATTTCAACTCACTTCAGTAGGGTAGTGAATCCTTTGTCTGACCAACCAAACAGTGACTTGATTTCTAATAATATTAATGTGCATGTCAGTTTTGAGGTTCTACTTGCACCCAATTTGAACACGGGTGTTTTCATTACTTGCTTGATGGAGTCTTTTAGGTTGTTATCATCAACATTACGTTGGTGGTAATTACCCCTGTCATCATCATTATTGTCAACCATATGATCATTATTGTCATTATTGTTTTCATCCCCAAAGAAATCTGTAAGCATTTCATTCAATCCTTCTTCATGCATTGCATTTTCACTATCATGATCATCATCATTAAGACTAGGTGGCATGTCATCAGTGTATGCAGATCTCATCAGCTCTTCAAATTTCTCAGTTGGTAGTATTCTCTTCAATAATGCTCTTTTCTCCCTGGGATTGTTTAAAGGATGGTTTGGATCATCTCATCCAAATCTTAATAACCCAGTTGGATCTTGGGTATTAGTATATGTTTCATCATCTTCTACCTATCAACAAACACAAGCATTATTTAATGTTTGACAATAATTGGATAAATCATAAATGTATCAATTTCAAAGAAATATAATCAAATATGGCTTAAAAAATAAAAATATAAATTGTATGAACATATATACATCAATTGAATAATGGAACATTATTTTATAGACTACCTTTTTTATACAATAATTTAAATAAAACATAATTTTGACAACATAGTTTATAAAACATCAGTCCACACTCATTTATTATTCTTTGGTTTTCTGCCCTTAAGAACATCCTTAGGGAGACCTTGTTCTTCCCTCTTCTTTCGCGTAGGAATGCGTTTTAAGAAGGGGTAATCAATCAATAACTCATCCCCAATGGTAAGGTCCATAATAGCCTCAACCATTATCAATCTATCAACCTCTTTTTCCATATCTCCATCTTTATCATTTATAACCTCAACAAATTGACAATTTGGTCTTACAGTAGGGTCCCTTCCCTTACTACTATTTATAAATCCTACAATATTTTTGTGTGTGTATGCACGCCCATCTTTATACATAAGATGACCTCTATTCATTTCTTTTCCACTTTCCAATTGGAGACGATGTGTATACATATTCAAATTTAGACCATATGCTGACATGCTAGGCTTATATTCTGCTAGCCTTCTCCATTCACCACTATAATATGATGGACCATAATATGGCATTAATCTCCTAGTGGTTTGTTCTGAATTGTTTCTATGTTTAGATCCCACATGTACATTTTGGACAATAAAAAGGCCTAGATTCACTCCATGAATATTGGAGGGTCGTATCATGTAGCTGTATCCTCAAAATTGAAACACCTCGTACACTCTAGGTAGTTGTTGATCAGTAGGCCAAGCACAATATAGTCGACGATCAAATGTCTCTTTGTAAATTAATCTCAAACTCAAGGGCAAGTCATCATCTCCATCACATTCATTCTCATAGGGTATGTAGTCCACCTTCCCATTGTCTTTAAGTAAATTCTACATCTGTATACCGGTTCTTGTTCTGTTGCTTGTTTTCATCAATTCCTCATCTTCCGAGATGGTGTATTGGCACATATTGTTGTTAGATGTATCATCTGATAAATGATAATTGCCCTCTAGGCTGGAAGTCAGTGATCTAGGAAACTTTAAACCAAGAACTTTATCCTGCAAGTATCCATTTAGAAAAAAATTTATTATTTAAATAATATAAAACAATGTTTAAATGAAGTATACATGTTATTTATATCAATTTGGAAAATTCCTTACCACAATTCCTATTGGACTTGAATCGATTATAGGAGGCATACTACTGACTGGAAGCTCATCATATATGTAATGTCTTTGTACAAACACTTGTTTGAATTGTTTCTTTCCACGACATACATAACATCCACAAACAACAATTTTCTCAAAGTATTCATCCCTGTACTATAGTTCTGACCAACCTCTTGTTCAGTGCAATCATTTGTTGTGTCTGCAGGATCCATTGTCATATCATCTTCCACCCACTATCATCTATGTGATTTAATAGTTTTAGGTCCATGCCCACATACATATCTTTTTTGTTTGCTAGTTGAATGCTCAGGCTCTGCATTTGCTCCAATCTCCATCTAAAATAATCAACAACATGCATTAATTTATGTCAAGATTGGATAATACATTATAAATTTCAATAATACTGTGAAAAAAGATGGATGTATCACAAAATGCCATCAGATCATTTTTTCCTAAGGAAATTGGATTTGAGTACCTAATGTCCCGCTTCATCCGTTGTGTCCTCATTTGATATGACACGATCTGTTGCCATGGCCTCATTTGGCCCCTATAATACACAACATAGTAAATAATGTTTAGTACACAACATAGTAAAAATGACTTTATCTCCTCTATGTTGTAGCATTTGTGAATTCATAAACACCTTCCTCCTTTCGTTGATGTTGCTTTCTATTCTTACCTCTATTATATTTGTAAATTCCATTGTCATATCTATTTCCACCCACTTTCCTCTCTGCGATTTAGTAGTTCTACGCTGTCCACATCCTCTCTCCATGGCCTCCTCTGGATCTTGTAATACACAACAATGACAATAGTCACATAACAGATGTGCACCAAGAGAATATTCTTGAATTTATCTTGTTAATACACTTGCTTTTCATTAAGACAAAATAGGACATTGCAACATTTTTCTCTTCAGAAAAAGTTTACATGCGAAATCTTGACAACTAGAGCTCAAATCTTATGATTACAAGATGACTACAAATTCACATCAAAAAGACATTTATTTCATATTTGACCATCATAGTGTTGATCTACTATTGTAGTGGGATCATGAGGATTCAAAGGTTGTCATATCATTGCTATCATCCAAATACCACCTAATATTGTACTAACAATGATTTAGAATCTTTATTAGCAAGTCAATGGATTGATATGGGAATAAAGGGCAGCCACCATATGATATAGGACTGTGACTAACAAAAATAAGCAAAGGCATTGTTAACATTATAAGTTAGGTAATCATTTATTATTAAAAAATGCTATTATAGAAACCACCTTAAAATTTTGTCTTGACTATTAATAGGGGCATCAAAGAACATCTTTCAACCATTAGGATTGTTATAACTTATATAATTGTTGGTATATGATGGATTACTATCATTATAGGGGGATGATATCAAGGACCATCATTATGCCTTGTTATAGCTGATGGACAATTGTCCTAAGTATTGTTACAACCCAAAAGGTCTATCACAACCCCAAAGGACTATCACAAATATTATTAGGTCATCCAAACCATTGCTCCAATATTCACCATCATGTGAATATCATAATTAACATTGTAGAGGTTATCATACCATGAGGCATAGGTAACAACCATAGGAGGTTTAAAAGAAACACTAGCAACATTAAATTATTGTCATAGTACACCTAGGATAGTTAGGTATGCATCCATAGAGTTTTTACTATAAAATTGTCTCATTAATCTTGTGACCAGGTTAAGTCACTATCATAGTAACAATGTAGTTAGTCATCAATCAACATGTTGTCTTTGCATTTCAATGAGATCAATTCTTGAAAAATGACAATCTAGAGGTTAAAGAGACAAGTTGATACCTTACCTAAGTTGTCATGTTCTTGAAACCTTGTCACTATAAAGAGGAGATATATATCTAGAGAGTAATGTCACAAGGACATAACCAAAATGCACTGATTGGTGCTAATGACGACCCAAAATGATTACATTTAGGCCTAAAAGTAGGCACTAAAGTCGGTGTTAACTACGCTGAGTATAACATCGAGTAGTAAATCAAAAACAAAAAATAAAAGCTTCCCGCCTAAATTATATGAGAAATTCGATAATTATAGGAGAAAAATGCCGCGTGAATTAGAGGAGAAAAAAAGCAAAAAAATGCCGCACGAAGAGAGGAGAAAAAGGGAAAAACAAGCAAGTAGATGAGAAATTCGATTTAGTTTGCAACATCATAGGTAAGGTTACAATAAAAAATTTTCATTCCCAAAAATATTTTTGTTTCGATTAAATGGAGAGGATTGTGAAGAAAGGGTTGTGAATATTGTTTTGTTTACAGGTGAATCATTCAAGTCTCATGTGGTTGCAAAGGGGAAGGGTAAAATTGTAGACATTGCATTATTTCCTTTGCATTGAATGCATTTTTCAAACCCCAATGCCCAGGTTCACTTATCATTCCCATCAATACCTTTCTTTGAAGACAACTTTCTTGCTTCCTTCCTAAAAAAGTAGTCGAGTGCTTTAAGACAAGTCCAGTGTGAGCAAACTAAAATAAGGGCTTTTGAGATGATGGTGAGAAAACTAAAACAGAGGTTGGTTGAGACAATACGAGGAGATAGGGCTTTTGAGACGAGGATGAGCAAACTAAAATTAGGCCTGAAACTATAGATTCCCTCCCAAGGCAGCAATTGATTCATAGGAAAACAACTTCATGATTTGCTCTACAAAGTAAAGGTCAAAAACCTTGAGGAATACAGAAAAACTAGATGAAATCTTTTATACTTGGCAGCGTGTGCTACGTTTGCCTCCATAGACTGAATGGAAATAATTTGCCCTAGGTTGCCTCAAAATGTCAAGCAATAGGGGGAAGAGAGCAAGGGTGTAGACTCTGGCCACAATGAGGTAATTCATTGTCAATTTATAGATTTGTAAATGTTTCCATTGTTTCTTTAATTTTTAGTTTTTAGTTTTTTATTTGTAAATTTAAAAGAAGAAATTTATTATATATATATAGGGACATGAGACTGACAAAGATAAAGAGGCATTGGCTTCCATATTGGGGGTAGAGGCAGTGAACAAATTGGATGGTGTGGACTTGACAATGCTTGCCAGATACATAAAAAAATGATCTGGTAAAGCCCCTGAAACATTACAACCAAATCAACAGTGTCAAAAGGAATTAATTGATTCCCCAACCAATCCTGGATCAAACAAAAGATCTAGGAGGAAATCAATAACAATAACCTCTAAGAATGTGGAACAAGGAACATAGGCTTCCAATGTCCCACCCACTCCTGGGACACAGACTTCTTCGACCACCACGCCATCTTTTGCATCTTGCATTGGTACCTACGATACCAAGATAGAATACAATGTGGTTTCAGGGAAAGTCCGAATGACAGATGCTGGAAAAATATTTGTGAATAGGTTGAAGGAATCATGCCTTCAATGGTTCAAAGACCATCTGCATTTTCCATTCTCAAAGATACCCATGCACCTGCAAAAAGCAGTTATCCAAGACATGGAGATTAAATTTGGCACAGGTTGATCTGTAAAGAAGATAAAGCTATGAATGTCTCAAAACTGCAAGAGATTTTGGTGCAACCAAACAAAGAAGATAAAAAAACTCCCTCCCGAGATAAGGCTCAAAAAAAGGCCAATTGATGTAAGTTTGAAAGTATGGAAAGAGCTTGTAAAAGCATATGAGAAGTTCGATGCACGGAGGAAGTCCGGTGAGGAGAGTACGTAGGTATTTGAATTTGCTCATAAGATTATATCAAATTTATTAAACAATTTTAAAAATTTATTTGTGCATAGTTAAATTGAATTAGTATATGTTTTAGGACAAGGCCACCAAGGCTAGGCTTGACAAACTTCGTGCCACGCATCACAGTGGCCAGAAAGGTTTACAGGCCTTGATTTGTACATTTGTAAGTATATTTAATAAGTTAAATGATATTTTTTTAATTTCCTAGGAAAAAGTAAATGATTGCATATTAATTAGTTTAACTAGTCCATGTGCCATGTTTTGACAGGAGGAGAAATATGGCCAACATCCAAGCCAATTTGAAAAGGAAATGTTACAAAGCAAAAAGTGGACCGATTTTGTAATCTAGATGGAGAACGAGGTATCAATAGTTGACTTTCAATAACTTAGTTGGATATTGTTGTGTTAATATGTCAATTTGCATTTCTTGTGTTGAGTTGTTTATTGATGCATAGGATGAGTTATAAAGTGCTTCTCTATTGGCCCTAGATCCCACTCAATTGTCCCATTATTTGTAGTCCTGGACATGTGCACATGTCCTCCTAGTTACCTTATTGCAGTGTTGAGATTTGGAATTTAGTCACTCTCATTATGAATGCACCTTTTTACCTTTACATAATAATCATATAAGTGTGCATTGTCTCTATACTTCCAAGTCTTCAAACTATCATTTCAACTAGGCTTTATCTTTTCCCATGGTTTTCCCATCAAATTGTAGAAGGTATCCATCATCATTTGTATGCAATAGGGATTGTTCAGAGGATTCAATCAGGGTATCAGTAATTACAGAAGTCTCCATCAGAGTTGTCTATTGCCTTTAGATTGTATGTACTCCAAAGTTCTTAAGGAAAAGTAAGAGCCATACCCCTGGACAAGTGACATAGTAAACATTTCCTCTATGGGATTGAAGCACCACTTCTCAATATTTATCTTCTTGTATGTATCGATATACTCACTAAGGATGAACCCACAATAAGCCTTGCAAACTCAAGGGGTTAATAAATTCATGCATGAATTAGTAGTATAACTTATTACACATATTAAATGGTTGTGTGGGTAGATGTTTCTTCCACCGTAATTAGGGTACAGGGGATTGGTTTATTAAATTCTTGTCCATTGCAATTTTTTTACTAGCTCTACACCATACCTAAAATATGGTTCTTGAGGCACATAGTTAATGCCCTTAATGTAAGATTTCTCTTAGATGACAAATGATTACTCTTATATCTTTGGGGACCCTTCTTGGTGCCATTAGGATCTTAATGAGTATACTAGTCTTGTGCTTGCTTACAAAAAGTGGTTGCAATTAACCTAATCTTGTGGTCATTATCCACAACATTTTGTGTGTGCCATGCTATCTCATATGCTTAAGTTTAATGGGCTAATAATGAACATAAAACCTTTGTTTGCCTGCCTCCAACTCATGGACTTAAGATCCCATTTTTGGATTCCTTATGAAGTCAGGGTGATTTGAAGGAAGATCAAAGTTGCACTCATTTGTTTTCTTTCTTTTCTAATGAACATTTATGCAGAAGCCATTTCCTACACCCAAATCTCTAGTTTTAAACTCACTTGCATGGAAGATGCATTAGAGGTATCAATTATATATGTTGCATGATTTAAATTCATTATTTTGTGGTTCTCAGTATGATAGAAAGAAGGATGTTTTTGCTTCTTAGACTTGTTGCACACCTTGCACTAGGTCAATAGGCTAGTGGAATGGTATTCGAGGACACAATGACTCTCATATCAAATTTTTTTTGCAAGGAATCAATTTAAAATGGTCTGAGGCCTAGCTTTCATTCCAACCTAGGATTCCATCACAATAATGTCATATTACAATCTTTAGATATGTGTATAGTTTATGTGCATGGTAGCAACCATTTAGTAATAATTCCTCACACCACATTGTAACTGAGATGTGTGAATGCCCTAAAACTATATAGGTTTAGTCCAAACACTATCATAAGATCATGCTTGATAAGATCAGAGATATATCATAGTATAGGTGTAGGTAGGACTTCCTTAGGGTAGGTAGGACTTCCTTAGTGTAGCCCTAACTATGCATTGTAGTAGAATCATTATATTGACCATTCCAAGTTCAGACTAGCAGGGACAATGGAGTTTCAAGACCCTTTCCAACCAAGGGAATGTTGATATAAGAATTTTAAGGGACCTAGGGTAGTGACAGTCATATAGGACTAGGTTTGTGTTATGTTTGGAACCCACAAAGTCTTGAGGTCTTCTTAGAGGGGTGATATGTGACTAGGGTATGAAGGCTAGGACTTCGTATATAATCTTAAGCCCTCCTTTTGGATTTGTTGGAAGCCTTCTTCACTGATACATAAGGACTATCAAGACTCCTATGATAGTGCATTAGAGAGGCATTGAAATCACAAAGGAGATAAATGTTATTAGGCCATCACTCATTGGAGAAGGGATTGTCATAAAGAGCATGACAATGTTACCTTGTCATAGTCACAAAGGGGAAAGTCTTTGTGGTGGTAATTATAGTCACTAAGTTTACATCCACCTTCCTAGGGTCTGTAGAAATGCTTGAAATTGAATATGCCTATTTTAAAGATCTTTCCATGAGTATTTTCCATGCTTTTACCCCCCTAATGATCCGAAGATTGAATATAAAGGTGTGGAAATTATTGACTAACCTTACTACTGTCACAATCAATCTGCTAACATGCAAGACAGTCATGAGGTTTTTCTTGTTTTATTCAAGATTTATATAATCTTCATTATTGATACGATGGGGGTCTTCTATTACCAAATTGTCTATGATAAAATACCAATGGAGACCTCCCCAATCCTCATCTCAAGTTTCAAATGTACAATGAAATGATGGAGGACAATCATAACTGTCATAATAGTACATTCGCATTTTTTGTCTCAAGGTGGCTCTTGAGACTACCAAGGGGATGGATATAGAGGACTATCTCTCCATTATTGGTCCAGATTAAGGAAGACATGATTTAAGAGTTCATTGGATTTGATGGCTACAAGCCATTCATCAAATCCACACAAGGTGGCATGGTCAGGTTTTTGAATGCTTAAGTCCTCCCTTGTCAGATGTTGTAGTTGCAATTGCCCTATTAGACATGTATGCAAAATGTGGAAGCATAGGCAAGGCATGTGAACTATTTGATAGAATGCCTCAAAGAAATGTGGTCTCATGGACTGTAATGACTGCATGATATGCACAAAATGGATTTGTTGAAAAGGCCTTAGGAATTTTAAAGCAAATGCAATTGATTGGTGTAAAGCCAAATTCCACAATCTTTTCTAGCATCCTCCCTTCTTGTGTCAAAATTAGAGCTTTGGAATAGGGTATGGACATCCATTAATACATAAAGGATAGAGGAATTATGTCAGATGTTGTAGTTGCAACTACCTTGTTAGACATGTATGCAAAATGTGGAAGCATAGACAAGGCATGTGAATTGTTTGACAAAATGCCTCAAAGAAATGTTTTTTTTTTGGTAAGCACTACCAGATATGGGGGTAGCTCCCTATATTAAAATATCAAAAAAAAAGTTACATAGAAAGTTGAGGCATTACATCTAGTGATATATATAACCTATGCCTTCAGCAATATCCACCATCCTAGCTATTACATTTTCATCAATCAGACCCGGGTTGGCTTCTAGGAATTTTAAGAACTCTCCTATGTTATTTTCTTTCTCCATGCCCTTTTTGTAGAGGGTCCAGGCTTTGTGTAGCTTCACCTTCTTCTTCTCCTCATTCAGGCTGAGGGTGGCAAGAGCAAATCCCTGTTTGGGCTCCACTGCCACACCATCCATGGCAGTCTTGACCATGTCCATTAGATCTTCCCTCACCAATCTCATTGCAGCTCTTAGCCCCCAGAGCCTTTCTCCCACAACCTATACATAGTTCTGGAAAAAACATTCCAGCACTTGTCCGTCATGCAAGTGCCCTCCTGACTAGAAACCCGCCTTGATCACTTTCAAGATGGCCACTTTTTCTTCATCGGAGGCTTTGTTGAATAGGTACACAATCTGTTGCCCTCTAGTTTCATCCTCCTCACAGCGGCGCTCCACTCTGAAATGCTGAGGCATCGCTTGATTTGGACCATTCTTGAGAATAAACAACATAATTTGCTTCAATATTACCTTAGCTTAAAAAGAAGCATGTGGGCAAGTTCTCCCCCGACCTCTAATCTCGAGGATCACCCTTCCATGTTCGTGATTTTACCACCTATGGGAAGGTGGTACATTCGCATCTCATCGGACTACCTCCATTTGCAGGTTCATTCTTAGAGTCTGCCATCGCATCCTACTTGAGGATTCTCCTACTTCTCCTATGACAACCTCTTGTTTTATAGAAGCCTTGAGAGGCTTCATTAAAGCCTGCAGATCCCAACGCTAGCAAATGAGCGGATGGACTATGTCGAGCCTACAATTGATTTGCACTTTAGCAGTACTTCTGTGCTCATTCCATCCTCCTCCATTCGGACTCACTTCCGTCCATGCCTTCAAGAGATTGATGTGTGACAAACCTTGCACTAGTAATTGATAGGAACATCCTTTCACTTTTGCAATAGTGGACAATTTCACGAGTCTCATGACATATGGTGCAATTAGGTATGTGTTGAGCAAGAGGAAATTATGTGGCATTAATAGCTTGAGCTCCCACCACTAGATAGTTTGTAGTTGTATGCCCCTTAGTGTGGCACTTTATTCATCATAAACATAAAGGATAGAGGAATTTTGTCAGATGTTGTAGTTGCAACTGCCCTATTAGACATGTATGCAAAATGTGGAAGCATAGATAAGGCATGTGAACTATTTGACATAATGCCTCAAAGAAATTTGGTCTCATGGACTGCAATGATTGCAGGATATACACAAAATATGGAATCATAGACAAAAAAATGTTAACTATTTGACATAATTCCTCAAAGAGATGTCATCTCATGGAATGCAATGATTGTAGGATATGTACAAAATGAATTTTGCAAGGACGCTCTCAAAATCTTTGAATTAATTAAGCACTCTGGAACATATCCTAACATTGTAAGCTTTGATTGTATTCTAGGTGCATGCAACCATGCAGGTTTAGTGGATGAGAGATGTACATACTTCAATCACATTTGTAACCCTTATTGCATTACACCTACAGTTGATCATTATGTGTGCATGGTTGACCTCCTTGTCCGTGCTGGCTATCTTGAAGACACCCTAAACTTTATATTTATTTCTAAATCCCCAAATTTGCCCTATTCCTACTCACATTGAAGACCTGTGAGTGGGAATAGGGCTAACATTTTTTCTTTCTAAAATCAGTCGGTTAAAGCCATATTGCTAACTTCATTTTTTTTTTCAAACAAAATAGACCTTTATCTTAAGGTTACTCATGAACCTTAAGATAAATAATTATTGAAAAAAAATTGTGCATTCCTTAATGACATGTAAGAGAATTTAATCAACTGCTACTTAAAAACTCTTTAATGTTTCTGTCTAATGCAGGTTATTAGATTAATTGTGAAAAATAACATACATGGACCAAGCAATTTGTGGTACTTAAGGTTATGTAATAGAATTTATAGTTGATAGTTAAATTCTATAACAATTTTTTTTATGATCTTTACTAACGTTTATTAGAATTGTTGCATGTTTTACATCATTGGAATGACATATTAGCTGTAACTTTTTTGAAATTTTATTATGGTATGTGCACTTTGATATGATGTAATATGATTATGGTTTTGTTTCATATGTTGTAATATTAGATATATAACAAAAAAATAAATTATTGCATGAAATAAATAATAACTTTTTATTTTAAATGTTGTTTTTGCAGAACACGAGTCTTCTAGAAGATCAAGATGATCCTCATGATATAGATCTAGATTATGTTGGTTTTGGTACAGATCACATGGCAAAGGATGATGATGATGCAGATACAGAAGACACTAAGGCCGATGATGATGATGATGACAACAATGATGATCACGATTGTGATGATGATGAGGTAGTTGCTAGTAGTAGCCAGTGACATTCATGATCATATAGGTTGCATCATGGATCATTGCTGAGATATCATTATGATGCCTCTTTTCATGGTTACTATCATATGTATCATTTTCACGGCCTGCAGTACCATATTAATGAGTTGTATCATAAATTTATGTATCATTTTGACTTATATCATTTGGACATGTATCATATTGACTTGTATCATTTTGAGTTACATAATTTATCATTTTTACTTATATCATTTGTACATGTATCATTTTGACTTATGTCGACTGTTAGACATATATCATTTTGACATGTTATTGATCTACTGGCATATTTGTCTTTCACTTGTTTTAGTTATATATGATGATGACCTTATCAGTATTGACTTGTCAATTTATATATATTGAAAGTGGTTGATGATTTTTGGATGGATATTTATTACGTATGATGATTTTAATTTACTGCTCAGGATGGATGTTGTCAAATTTAATTAAATTATAGATATTTGACTCACTTGTTTTAATTATAGATGATGATCATGTTATAATAATTATCTTGTTATTTAATCATGAGTTAAATAATTAAATTACTTACTCTATAATCATATGAGTTATTTAAGAGGCATGATATATTTAACTAATTAAATTGAAATAAAACATATTAAATTAATAATGTAAGAAAAACAAGAAGCATTTTAAGAAGCAAAAAAGGAAGCAACAATGGAAGCCAAACTAGAAGCAAACCAAAAGCAATCTTGGAAGCAAGACTTGGTGTTATCTAGGAAGCAAAAACATAAGAAATTCAGGTAGCAAACAAAGAAGTAATAATGGAAGCAATTTTAGAAGCAACAAATGATGCAATAATAGAAGCCATATTAGAAGCAACAAAAGACGCAAAAATAGAAGCAAAATTGGAAGCAACAAGTGATGTTATAGTGGAAGCAAAAATGAAAGCAAAATCGGAAGTAAAAGTGGAAGCAAATCTGGAAGCAAAATTGGAAGCAAACCTGGAAGCAAAACTGGAAGTACAATCGGAAGCAAAACTAGAAGCAAAATTGGAAGCAAAATTAGAAGCAAAATTGGAAGCAAACCTAGAAGCAAAATCAGAAGAAAAATTGGAAGCAAAAGTGGAAGCAAAACTAGAAGCAAACCTGGAAGCAAAACTGGAAGCAAAATTGGAAGTAAAACTAGAAGTAAAACTGGAAGCAAAACCAGAAGCAAAATTGGAAGCAAAACTTGAAGCACAATTGGAAGCAAAACCGGAAGCAAAGAAGCAAACTTGGAAGCAAAATCGGAAGCAAAATTGGAAGAAAAAGTGGAAGCAAAACTGGAAGCAACACTGGAAGCAAAACTGGAAGCCAAAGTGGAAGCAAAACCAGAAGCAAACCTGGAAGCAAAACCATAAGAAACACAAGAAGCAAAACCAAAAGAAAAATTAGAAGCCAAACTGGAAGCAAAAAAAATTAGTGCTAAATTTGGTGCTAAACTCGACACTAAAACCCGGTGCTAAACCCAGCACTAAACTCGACGCTAAATCCAGTGCTAAATCTAGTGCAAAAGTGAAATGCAATTGGGCACCGAGTTTGGCGCTGGCAGAAGTGTCCAATTCATGAACTCAAATGCACTAAATTCTGGAGCTATTTTAAGCACTAATTGCCTCTTTTGTTTTAGTGCAACAACACTCTTGAAACTATTGAAACTACACAATTAAATACTGAAAATACCCTGTTGACATCGCGGAAACACCATAAAACCCAACTCAAACTGATAGAGCTGATCTCTAATGCCTGGGATGGATGTGCAACAACAAAGACACATTAAATAACCATGTGCTACACAACATAAACACCATACAATGCTCCAGAAAATACTGAAACAACATATACAGACACTTGCAAACCCCAATACTGAAAACTATTGAAATAGACAACTCCTGTAGCTCAATGGCAACCTTTGTATGAGATTACATTTTGTAATCCTCAAGCTCCCACTCTCATATCACTTGAATCTTATGGTCTCCCATCCACAAACTTCTAGCTCCAATGGTCCAACGCCCACTAAGAAATTCACAAGCTAAACAACTTTGTGAAGGAAAATGACCAAATAGCAATAATGCCCAAATGGAAAATACCTTTTCTTTTTATCATACCATAGCTCCAAATTAGGTGGTGCCAAAATCCCAACGCCTTGCATGTAAATTGATTTTTCCCAAAAAGATTGCCTTTTGATTCCAAAAATTAGATTTATCCATTACAAGAAAGGCAATAATAGCAATATTCCCTATTATGCCAAATTCAATTTGAAAATAATAAATCCCATACCTCACTTGTGCTGACACCACTAAAATATGTATTAATTTAATATTTATTTGTTTGAGAGATGAATATTGCACCAAAACAATATAAATATTAAATAATAATATTTTACAAAGTTGTCCCATCACCTCGAACTTACTATTTTGGGACAACGAGGACTTACCATTTTTAGTAAGTGCTATTTTTGGAAAAAGGGACATGACAAGTCCTCCCTCCTCAAAATTTCTTGTCCTCAAGCAATTGCATTCATAATTCTCCATACTCATGCTAAAATGATGAAACATGTCAAACTGCATATCGAACCTTGATCTTGTACCTGTGAGGTGTAGCATCTTTTGCCAAGGAACATTGTGCCAACCCAAAGACTCAGACTTGTTTGTGATAATACCATGTGCTGAACAACAATATCCATGGAATCTAAGCCCTTTGATATGTGGATGATTGAGGCCTTCTATCTGATTCCCAATCTGAACTAAATCCTCCCACAAAATTTTTGCAAACTTGCCAAATATAGGTTTGTCTATCTTCCCTCCTATCATCTTGGTAAATCCTTGAGAAGTGTACCTGTGCTATGTGATATTGTTACAAAAATATTGATGTACAACCAAATATTCTATATTACCTGTAGGTTTGTAGTATGCCTTGCATCTTCCCCAAACAACAACCTCTTTCTTTTGGCTTGTCCTTCCCAAAGTGTATGTGCATTGTCAGAAGACAAGTTAAACCAAAAAATCTTGCAACCTCTTACAATGATGTAATTCTAATTTTTATAGTGTATAACATTGTTATAGTGGTTCATACATCCTCCATAATAGCAAAGACAAATTTTTGAAACAATTACCTCTTTTAACTTTGCATTGTGAAGATACACCCTACTGAAATCATCACTAATTAATGTTTCATACTTTGCCTCATCTTGAAGGATGTTAGATGCAACTTTAGGATCTGATCTTCAATAGAAATAATACTATTGAGGAACATGAATTAACATCATATAAAAATAGAAAATACTCCACCCAACTCTGGATATTAAATTTACAAACAACAATTCATTCTGATGGAAGATTGTGCACTCTTTGAATACACCCACTAGCACATACCCTTTTGTTGTTCATCATTCAAATCATGTTGATCCAAGATGAAATACAATTCCTTGTGATTACTTCCTACCACACATATATCATAAACAAAATGATCAAAAGCATACATAGTGGTAGTTACCTCCTCATCATTCGTAGTGAAGCTCTCTTCATAATCTTTGGATTTCATGCTATCAATTTTCATGGGTTTCCACCTTTGCATTGCAAACATAGTAACTCCCTTCCTTGAAGTATCACACCTTATAGAAATTTCTGGTGAGAAATATGAAATTATGAGTACATGGTATGAGTTGGCTACCTTAACAAATTCCTGCAATGTTTCTTGTGTTGCAAACTCCTATATGCTTTGGGTACTCATGATTTCACCCAAACATATGATACCAATATTCCAAGTAGATACTTGGGAAACTGAATCATTCTCATGGAATGCACTCCAAATCTTCATGGCAACCTTTTCCCAAGAGTCACATTTGTTGTCAACTAGAACCATATGAAATTGCTTGCCTGAATTCTGGATTGATTCATCACCATAATTGGATAAGAAGTAACATCCTTTGGATCCTTGTGTTTGACTCATAGGCCGCAAACATTGAGTCATATAACTCTTTACATCATTTTCCTTATGCTCTTTCATGCTCAATTTAAATTTTCCTGCATAGGTTGTTGATTTCAAATTTTTGACAGGCTAAAATTTGACATTAGTAACTAGTAAGGAACCATTTCCATGTGCATTCCTTTCAATGTAGTCATCTTGGGATGCCTCCTCATAAATACACAATGCTGCAAGTGTTAAGAAAAAATTCTCAATGCAACCCATAGAAAAATCTAAAGTGTACTGAAAACCCCTGTCATAAACAGAGAACCCATTTCTGGTAACCTTTAACTTCTTGTTCTTACTTTGGATATAGAGCCCAACCTTTGCATCAACAAATCCCAATCACCTTCTCTTGAAACACCATATCCTTCCGCAAGTGGATGTGAGAAATCTGAATTGAAAATTATAAGATATGAATTAATTACCTCCTCACACTTATCAAGTTTCTTTTGTGTTCTATCCATCTCGAGAAGAGCTCCTTTCTTGGTCATGATGGTCAAGGTTGCTGCTATATAATCATTCCTTCTAACGTGGCTGCATAAACTAATGAATCTTCTCAACATGGTTAGTGTGATAGAGAATAACCAAACTAGAGAAAGTTGAATCCTCTTTTGATCCACTTGCTTTGCCATGAATTTGAAAGTAGCTAGAGCATTGCATGTCATGATCAAAGACTTAATGTGTCTCATGAAACCATTGGAAAATGTCTTCTTGTAAACACATATATGGTGGTGGCCAGATTTAACACTATTCCTTGATAAATGAATTATGTTATGACAGGCTCCTCTTTCTAATACTGATTATAGGGGCATATTCCTAGATACCATATCGAATACCATACTATGCTGATTTGTAAGCATTCTAATATTAAAATAAAGACTATGTTTATTACCATTCAATGAGGTAGCATGCATGTCCTCCATCACCAGGCATCCCATTGTCCAATAATTTTTTTTATTGAAAGTGTAAATTTTAGCTCCATAAACTGCAACCACTGAAATCTATCAGCATTCATCCCCAATTCCTTGTATTCTTCTCTAGTCGGTTTTGACTTCCCTTTAATGAAGGTGCATGGAATGATGAACCCTCCAACAAGCTAGATATTGAATATATCCACAGCTTGACCCTCCATGTAGCCAAGATTAGCACCGAGACCCCATACACTTATGTATGGATATGTTTTTTTTCCTCTCATGAAACCTAGGGTCATGCAAAGATAATGGACCTCTATTAAAATCAATGCCAAAATAAACATTTACCTCTAAGACATACCTCTCAATAAAATAATTTTGGAATTTATTCTAAAATGTTTTTTGCATCTCCCATTCACTTCCTAAAAAGGCTTCATCAGAGATATTTATGTACTCATCACTAATTGTTGCTCTAAAAATTTCCACATGTTCAACATCAACATTCTCTTGTTTTGGAACCTCTTGAAAAGAATATTGACAAGCTTCTTTTTCCAACACATTCTCTTTCTCTACCTTTGCCTCGTCATCTTCTTTCTAATTTTTCTTTGACTTCATTGAGGAAAATATTGTCCTGCCAAGTAAACTCATTAGGAGTCATTAAAATATTTTCTTCGAATAAGATCTCTTTACCTCTATCTTGCATTGAGGGTTTCTCCATAGTTTGATTCTTCTCACCCTCTTGTGGCTTTGTATCATGCTCCTTAGCATCTTTCAACTTCTCTTCATCCTTTCTTCTCCTTATGTAGTACCTGCCAAAAGATTCTCCAACTTTAAAAGCTTCATAGTTATCTTAGTATTCCTCAAAGATTTTGATAATCTATTAATCTCAAGGCATAGTTCTTCCTGTCAAATTTATGAACTCATTGAATGTCAGAACATCCTTAAAACCATGGTATTCTTCATACCATCTAGAAATTGTTATTGCATGGTCCTCCTGTATCAATTTCTTAAATAGCGATTCAAAGAAACCTCCCAGGATTCACCTCAATAAATTAATACCATGCAGGCTGGCAAGATATTTTCTTTGATACCACTTGAAATGTCCCAAATGATATTTAATTGCAATTAAATATGCTTTTTAATATGCACCCCAATATTTTAGATATTCAGACCAAACTACTCACAAAATATTAACAATTTTTGGGGCAAATAAACAATAACTTAACATGCAAACTCCAAATTTGATTCTTATTTATTAAATAACTGATTACAATAGTAACATGATTGATACAATAGAAAATGTGCATGCATGAACTTCTACAACAATCCCACAACACCAATCTTCGACTACACTGCAGATAGGCTGAAATACACAATGTGGAATTCACCCGAAATTGCCAGAAACACAGAGAAACCCTTCAAAATGAAATATTCTTGATTTTTCTGTTACAAAAATAGAAATAAGGCCCATACAACAAAAAAAAATAGCAGCAATCTCCTGTAGAAACCCCACAACAAAAAAAGCAAACTAGCAAATTATGCTAAAAACCTATTTGTTAGAAACACCCAAAATTGATTAAATCACATAGAAACTTCACCACACTTGCATCAAATGGAATATGGCACCTAAGATGATTCTAGAGCAGAAAATACATAGCAACTAAATGATATGCAACAATAGCAACCAACAACACTCTTGAAACTACATAATTAAATACTGAAAATACCCCGCTGACACTGTGAAAACACCATAAAACCCAACTCAAACTGATAGAGCTGATCTATGATGCCTAGGATGGATGTGCAGTAGCAAAGACATAGCTAACCGCATGCTACACAACCCAACACCATACAATGCTCCAGAAAACACTGAAACAACATCTACAAACACTTGCAATCCCCAATACTGAAAACTGTTGAAATAGACAACTCTTGCAACTCAATGACAACCTCTGTATGAGATTGCACTTTGCAATCCTCAAGCTCCCACTCTCATATAACTTGAATCTTATGGTGTTCCATCCACAAAATTCTAGATCCAATGGTCCATTGCCCACTAAGAAATCCACAAGCTAAACAACTTTGTGAAGGGAAATGATTCAAATAGCAATAATGCCCAAGTGGAAAACATCTTTTCTTTTTATCATACCATAGCTCCAAAGGAGGTGCCAAAATCCCAACGGCTTGCATATGAAATTGATTTTTCCCAAAAAATTACCTTTTGATTCCAAAAATCAAATTTGTCCGTTACAAGAAAGGCACTAATAGCAATATTCCCTATTATGCCAAATTCAATTTGAAAATAATAAATCCCATGCCGCACTTGTGCTCGTACCACTAAAATATTTATTAATTTAATATTTATTTGTTCGAGGGATGAATATTGCATTGAAACAATATAAATATTAAATAATTTTTTTTGTTGAACATCATGTACTTTTTAGAAAAATGCTTGATTTAAGCCTAGAGGCATTTCATCTAAGGGGTTTTGATTGAAGGGAGTTAGATCAAACCTCCTTGGATAAAACCCTCTTGTTGTGATGTTCACAACATGGCCCATTTTACTCCTTAGCAAAATGAGGACCCCTACTGTGGCTTGCTCCCTTTTTTTTGTGCTCTGGGCGGTAATGGTAAAAGGGTAGCATCAGTCAGTATATATGCCTCTGGTCAGGTGCATTTGTGATCTTGAGGTCTGACCCAAAATTTCAAAGTCTGAATCTTTCCTCAGGAAGCCTGCCATGTGAAAGAGTGTAAAATTCTAAGCAAGTTTGCCTTTTACATCACCCTGAAATTCGGCCAAATAAGAAGGTTATGTGCGGTCAAAGTTCTAGTCAAAACTTGATATTCTGTAAGGGGGGTCATATTTCAAATATCGATCACCCCCCTTCCCGAATATCACCCCCCTTCCTTTTTAGGGCTTCGTAGCATTTAATTCACAGGTGTAGTAGGTGGATTCCCGCCAAATACGGACACGATAACTTCAACAGGGGAAATGCAAACAATATATATGGAGTTTTGTTAGTAGCTGTGATTAATGCACATCTAACATTCTGACTAGGTTTGCAGATATGAAGCTAGAGAAACTTAATAGCAGTGACATCATGAAAGAGGAAATCAGATCTTGAAGGAAGCAAAAGGAGATAAGAATGGTGATGAGAAGAAATAGCAGGTGAAACTTAATGGTGATGACATCACAGAGGAGGAGATCAGGTCGCAGGGAAGCGCAAGAAGTCAAGGCCTTCAATGATGAAGACAAAGTGCAGATGAAAACATTATTACAATAGACAATAGAGGACATTTTGAGCTGCTAGGGTTTCCAGAAGGGCATATCGCGCCCAGATCTAATGCATGTCGATCAAAGATATTTTGGGTGGGATTTCTCCACCGTTGATGCTGTAACTAGGGGTTTGAACCATTGTTTAAAGTAGGGTTTTGGAGCTATATTGGGGATGGTCATAGCTATATATTCCCCCCTTTACACTGTAAAACTTTACACAGGGATTTTAGTAATTTAGCTTAGCATTTAGGAGTAGAAGAAGGAGGTCACCTATGTCTGCAATAAGGAACATGTGGAACATCCTGCTTCCTTAGTGTATCTGTAAAGCTTGTAAGTTTTCTGTAGTTTGATCAATGAAGCTAAGAGTCATTTAGACATTGTAAATCTTATATGACTGCCTGTTTCTAATACAATTGAATCTAGAATTCTGCATCTATCTTCTGATTGTTTTCTGGCTCTTCTTTGTGTTTGGAACATTTTCTCTTAGAGCTTGCAATCTTAAGTGTATGTTTGTGAAAATGCTCAGAACTTACACTTAGGGTTTTTTGTCTGTGGATTTGATCAATTTGCTGTATTAATTATGAAGTGCATAACAGAACAATTAGATCTTTTGGTAGAATGAATGATGTTTAGATTAATTTTTTCTAACTTTTCCCAACCCATCTGAAAGTAATTAGCTGAAAACATAGAAATTTGAAGGAAATTTGTCTCGTATTTGAAAAGCATGCATAGAAGAGTTTGAAAGTAGACAAGTTTCCATAATATTGAAGAAGAAAAAAGCTTGCACTAACATAAATTATTTAAAGCTTTGTACCACAGTAGCAAGTTTAGGTAGAAGGAATGAACAACATGCTGATATTTATGATCTTTTGCATAATCTGAGTCCAGTAAATCATTAAGAAACCCTAAATCACGTAAGGCCCCTTGAACATTACAGCTTCACATCAACCTACTGAATTTTCCCAACAAGTCAAGACCTGACCATATTAAACTTGGGATTAATCAAATCTTAATCGATTTCTTCATATCTTTCAAGTCAGTTAGGTTCATTTTATGTGAATTTTAACTACTGTTATGACTGTGTTAAAATAGTCATCAACAATTTTTTGATGCTAGGAGGGCCTGATAGGATTTAAGGTTGATTTCCTGAGTTTTAATGCTTTACTCTGAGATATGTTAGATCTCATAAAATTTCAAAAACCTAAAAGGTTGAAAACAAAGTCCCATTTTCAAAGGATTCATATGGGGACAAATTCTAGGGCAATATTCCTGTCTTTTAGGAAACTTTAAATAGGAAGCTTTATCCTGAAAATTTATCTAACTATGGGTTATTTGGAAGGTGTAGGATACATAAGTCCACAGAGCATGGTGAAATTAATTGTCTGACTTTTCTACAAGGTTAGATTTGGCTTTAAAAGGACTAATATCTCTCTCAGGTGTATAAGGCTAAAAGTTGGCAGGAAAATGAGGAGATTATGGAGCACCAGGAGGATGCAGTATCAACAATCATTAATTGTTCAGAGAATGCAAGGATTGAACCAATGCTAGAAATAAAGGATAGTAAAATCTCTTCCTTGGAATCATGTGATGGTAAGAAAAATAATCTACCTTTTTGTCAAGGTCCAAGTATGATTAAAGTTAGTGAAAGGTATAAATATCCTAAAAAATACAGAGAGAAAATCACATCTCATGTTCGTTTTCTAGATGATAACCAGAGAGGATTTAATGAAAAGGAAAAGAAAAGTGAAGTTGGTCTTGATGTATTTGATAAGAATATGGAATTACTAGGGAATACTTGTCAAGAAGAAATCTCTGGATCTGACCTGAAAAGTTTTAATGAAAATGATTTGGCAAAGAAATGTAAATAAGTATTGGCAGAATTAAAGTGCACTAAAATTGAGGAGGTTTATGTATCAAAAAATAATGGAGTCATAGGAAAGGATAGTAAAACATCTTTCCTGGAGTCATTTTATGGTGAGATTGATAGAGGTTCTCTACTTCCTAATACAGGTAAAGGGGAGTGCAGGTATAAATCTTTCAAAACTTGTAGAGAGGAAACCATCTGTCAAGATAAGGTCTTTGATGTTGATTCTAATACTTTTGGGAAGGGTAGTAAAGCATCTTTCCTTGAATCATTTTATGGTAAGGAGAAGTATGGATAGATGGAAGAATTTAAGGGCATTGCTAATGATGAGATTCCTATTATAGCAACTAATGAAGTCATAGAAAAGAAAGTAAATCCAAATTTCATAGCTGACTTCTTTAAGTTAAATGATCAAATTCATGATTGTTGCAGGTCAATGAAATCAGACTCTCTACTGGATGAGAAATGTGAGTCATTCGATGAACAATCCATGAAAATTGAAAATACGGAAGATTTTGAAGTTGTTGTGCATGATCAAGTGCCAATCCAATGTCATCTTGAAAATGAAACAGGGGAGTATTCCTATCAATCAAAAGATGTTGTTCCACCTTTACTGTCAAGTGATGTAGAAATGATTAATTTCTGTATATCAGGTTATGAGGATGAATATACTCACTTAAGTGCTGATGTGTAGGGAACTGATGAGAACATTGAGAAGTTTGCTGAATTTGAGGATAAACTGAACATCCAGGATGAAGGAACAAAGCTGGATAAAGATGAAGAAAGAATACATCTAGAGTCATACATCTTTCAATTTGAAGGGGGACCTGACATGGAGCTAAGCAATGAAAGTACAAAGTTAAAGGGAGGACCAGCTATCAATAAACAAGTATGTCCAACAGAGCTAGAAATACACCAGGTGGTCTCTTTCCTTTCCTCAGTAAGTGATGTTGAATACTATTTTGATTGTGGAAATTCAAGAGATAGGACATGCATATGGATTAATCATGAACATGATGAGCTGCCTCAATTGCTGATAATTAAGAGTTATTCTGTTAAACATAGTGAATTTAGAATACAAGAACATTTTTTAGAATATAAAGATAAATTTGCTAGGATCAGAACCATAACTAATGCCCTGATGCTCCTGCACAATCTAAGGAAGTATGCAAATGCAGGTGTCTTTGGGTCTTTTCCTGGGTTTTATTTGCCTTGTAGGGTTTTGTGTATAGTTTCGTAGGTTAGTGGTTTGTACAGTCTGCTTGTTTTGTTTCCTTTGTGGTTTCCTCAGTAGGGATGTTTGTTTTGCTTTGGAGTATGAAGGAGCAGACCAACAACCATTGAAAATAGTAGGAAATTCAGAACATTCAGGTTAATTATTTGCAATTTATGCATAACTTGTGACTATCAGGAATGTAGAAAGTTGTTTTACTTGTTAAATTTTGTATTCAATAAGAGTGGGTTGAGTATTCAAGGAATGTTTCTCACAATGACACACCTAAAATCCTTGAGTCTGTTGAACTTACCAGTGTAGATATTAGGTGAAAAATCAAAGGTCACCCTTGCTACCATTACAATTCTCAGCTTAATTTCAGCAAGTGACCACTCCTTGCATCATGAAGTTACAAATGCAATATCTTATGAAGTCTCTATCAAATACATAAAAATATAAAATAATAACATGGATCTTACTGAAAATCTAGATTAAGCCATCTAAGTAACTCTATCAGAGCTATAGACGCTCGCTGGCAGTGGGGCTCTACTTAGGAGAATTGTAACGATAACCTTGTCGGGGCTATGGATACCTGCTAGCAACAAGGCTCTATCCGGTTGGCTATGAGGGAACATCCTCACCTACGTAGGCTAATATTAGTCACTGGTTTGTTCAATTGATCTTCAAGATGAGGATAATTAATCACATGCACCCACTTAAACTGAAAAGAAATTTCATGCACCTTATTGAAAACATTGAGTCTCAAGTTAGATGATGATTTGCAAGAGAGATAGTTAGGGGGTTATAAATTTATTTCATTCAGTTTTCCTTAATGATTTTAATTTGATTGTTTTGTTTGGTTGCTAGTTGTTGTGATGTTCACAACACGGCCCCATTTTACTCCTTAGCAAAATGAGGACCCCTGCTGTGGCTTGCTCCCTTATTTTTTGTGCTCTAGGCGGTAATGGTAAAAAGGTAGCATCAGTCAATATATATGCCTCTGGTCAGGTGCATTTGTGACCTTGAGGTCTGAACCAAAATTTCAAAGTTTGAATCTTTCCTCAGGAAGCCTGCCATGTGAAAGAGTGTAAAATTCTAAGCAAGTTTGCCTTTTACATCACCCTGAAATTCGGCCAAATAAGAAGGTTATGTGCGGTCAAATTTCTAGTCAAAACCTGATATTCTGTAAGGGGGGTCATATTTCAAATATCGATCACCCCCCTTCCCGAATATCACCCCCTTCCTTTTCTGGGCTTCGTAGCATTTAATTCACAGGTGTAGTAGGTGGATTCCCGCTAAATGCAGACACGATAACTTCAATAGGGGAAATGCAAACAATATATATACAGTTTTATCAGTAGCTATGATTAATGCACGTCTAACATTCTGACCATGTTTGCAGATATGAAGTTGGTGAAACTTAATAGCGGTGACATCATGAAAGAGGAAATCGGATCTCGAAGGAAGCAAAAGGAGATAAGAATGGCGATGAGAAGAAATAGCAAGTGAAACTTAATGGCGATGACATCACAGAGGAGGAGATTAGATCACAGGGAAGCGCAAGAAGTCAAGGCCTTCAATGATGAAGACAAAGTGCAGATGAAAAAATTATTACAATAGACAACAGAGGACATTTTGAGCTGCTAGGGTTTCCAGAAGGGCATATCACGCCCAGATCTAATGCATGTTGATCAAAGATATTTTGGGTGGGATTTCTCCACCATTGATGCTGTAACTAGGGGTTTGAACCATTGTTTAAAGTAGGGTTTTGGAGCTGTATTGGGGATGGTCATAGCTATATATTCCCCCCTTTACACTGTAAAACTTTACACAGGGATTTTAGTAATTTAGCTTAGCATTTAGGAGTAGAAGATGGAGGTCACCTGTGTCTGCAATAAGGAATGTGTGGAACATCCTGCTTCCTTAGTGTATCTGTAAAGCTTGTAAGTTTTCTGTAGTTTGATCAATGAAGCTAAGAGTCATTCAGACATTGTAAATCTTATATGACTGCCCATTTCTAATACAATTGAATCTAGAATTCTGCATCTATCTTCTGAGTGTTTTCTGGCTCTTCTTTGTGTTTGGAACATTTTTTCTTAGAGCTTGCAATCTTAAGTGTATGTTTGTGAAAATGCTCAGAACTTACACTTAGGGTTTTTTGTCTGTGGATTTGATTAATTTGTTGTATTAGTTATGAAGTGCATAATAGAACAATTAGATCTTTTGGTAGAATGAATGATGTTTAGATTAAGTCTTTCTAACTTTTCCCAACCCATCTGAAAGTAATTAGCTGAAAACATAGAAATTTGAAGGAAATTTGTCTCGTATTTGAAAAGCATGCATAGAAGAGTTTGAAAGTAGACAAGTTTCCATAATATTGAAGAAGAAAAAAGCTTGCAATAACATAAATCATTTAAAGCTTTGTACCACAGTAGCAAGTTTAGGTAGAAGGAATGAACAACATGCTGATATTTATGATCTTTTGCATAATCTGAGTCCAGTAAATCATCAAGAAACCCTAAATCACATAAGGCCCCTTGAACATTACAGCTTCACATCAACCTACTGAATTTTCCCAACAAGTCAAGACCTGACCATATTAAACTTGGGATTAAGCAAATCTTAATCGATTTCTTCATATCTTTCAAGTCAGTTAGGTTCATTTTATGTGAATTTTAACTACTGTTATGACTATGTTAAAACAATCATCAACACCTCCTAGACTTAAATCAAACCTCTGATGGAGTCTCCATACTTGCCAAAATGATGACCAAAAAAAATTCTTCACGTTTTGGGGGATCAAACGAAGTCATTGTAAATGTCATTTTAGAAGTATGTAGCCCTTAGTGTTAGCTTTCTAAAAAATATAATATGTATCATGCTTTTTTAATATTATATATTTTTTAATTTTATAATTAAAATAGGTGTATTATGAAAAATAATGATCTCTATTTGAGAAAATAGGAAAATAAAAAATGTTAGAAAAATTTCAAAAATGCATTTCACTCCCTATAGATGTCCTTGTTTCAATGAAAAAATAAAATAATTTCAATATATATGCTAAGAGAAATGTGTTAAGAAAAAATATAGGTCTAAATTTTTTATTAGTACTAATTTAAAAATTGATAATTCAAATAAAATATTTGTGTTGTCATGAGGGATTACACCTTGAATGCTAAGCCTTTACAAGCTTGGCAATCCCGTGCAACATGGGAACATTCTTAGACTGTGGGTTTGTCTATTTCGAGAATAAACCTCTGGAAGAGCCGGCTCCCTCTAAATGTCACTTTGGATGTGAAAATTGATGAAGGAAAGAGATAGAAGAAAATTGAATAAACTAAACATTGCACTAAAAATTTATCCTAAAAGGGGGTGATGCACCAATGTATAACTTGATATGCAATCTAATTCACAACTAATTCTCAAAAATCTATCCACACAACTCAGTTTGAGCAAATTGATCACATCAATAATTCATAAGAAGGTTTGATCAAGCTATCCTTTCTGAAGGAAAATAGTATTTTCACAACCTTGGAGATGAGATAACCCAGTAACACAACCTATGCCCTATGATAAAGATGCATTTTGTGTACATGCAACTACGAATGAGACATAAATTTAAAGGTTTGATACTCAAAACACATTAAACTTTCATCAAAATCACTCCTATGAACAAGACACCTGAAAATAAGAAGGTAAACACTTGATTTTCTAGAAAATAAAGAAGGAATTTCTGCAAATAATGATAATAATAACCTGTAAACTGCTGTTGAATATCAATAACTATGAAAAAATCCAAGTTACAAAACTATCCTCTCTATAATGCACAAGCACAGTGAAAAGCAAGAACTGAGAAAAAAGACAGTCTTTTCTCCTATAATGTAAAAAATCTATCTCCAAGGACCCTCCAAGGTCAACTGCACTCAAAAAATCTTCCCCAAAAGTGATCCACGAGAAAAACTACAAAAAAAGGCCCATAACTACAAAATGAGGTAAAATAGCTCCAAACTCCCTCTCTCAATCAGTTTGATGAAAGAGAACTCAAAAAGCACTATAGTTTGACTCAAAGCCAAGAATAGAACTCTAGATGACTCCCAAAACCCATAAGTTCTACTTCACTTGTGTTTCTTGCATAATTTTGGGGAAAAGTAACTGTTTGATTAAATATTAAAGATAATCAGTTATGATTACTTTAATATGTGTCATGTGATAGTCTTCCTTTCATGCATTACATGGCAAATATTCAGGTAATTTATTAAAGACACAAGTGAACTACTCCACTAGAACATGCAATAATATCACTGATAATCACAAAATAATATCATTACCCTTATAACTCCCAAAACCCATCTTCAAACTCAAGGGCACCTCTTGAATGATTAGGTTTCACACTTAGCATATGTTTTGACCCTGGGGGTATTTTGACTGCAATGATTTTCTTTTAAAGATAAATAAAAAAGACACGATAGTTTCACTGCTAGGGCACTTCACACAAAAGACAACAAACCCTAATTTATCATTTCATCTTTTCATCTTTTCACTTCTCCTTTTCCACTACGCCTCCACCAAGCTTGAGGACTACTAGGGTTTAAAGGTTGGCTAAGAACTTTGCAGGTTTTCAACAACTATTACAAAGCTATCTTTGGCACTCTCTTGCTTGGGTAAGTCCCTATGCACCAAAACTTTGAGATTCTCTTTTAAAATGCAATGTATATGAGAGAAAAATGATAAAAACTGCAGCTTTTGAATGCATATTCACTTTATTTTTGTATGTTCATTGTGGCTTCAGACTTCATTCTCTGTATTTTTCACATTCTAAAGGAAATGCTTGCATATTCTGTGATTTTCCTATTTTCTATGAAAGAAGTGATGAAAACTTGTCACTTCTCCTTTCTATCTACTAAGGTTTGAAAGATCTCTCGACCCTTTATGTGCTTTGAAATGGGAAATACTTTCCTTAGGTTATTGGAAGATTTGCCTGTGAAAGAAATGATAAAGGAAAACGTATGTGCTCGAGCTTTCTTTGTATGACCATGAAAGAAATGATGGAAAATTGTCACTTTGAGAGTTTTCTCTTGTATGAAACATGCCTCTGCTAGGGTTTGTAACCCTTAACCTCCTGCTAGGTTTGTGATTTTTCTTTTATGACCTCTCTGAAAAAGAAAAATGCAAGAATTGCTATGCTAGGGTTTTAATATCAACCCTCTCTATTTGTGACTTCTTATCACATTCCTTACAAGTTTATGCTCTGGACTTTGAAGAAATTTTATTTTAGCTTTCATACTCTTTGATACTCTTCTTCGTGTGGCCTCCTGTAAGCAACCTTCCTGTTCTTGTTCTGCATTCTGGAGTGTTTTCAATGTTTAGGGTTTTAAAGATCTTAGCTTTTCACTTCATCATGCTTTGACTACCCATCCATTCATGCTGTAAATGAGGCCCTATATGAATGTAAATCACTTGTGCCTTGGCTATTCTCATAGACCTACAAATTCTACCTTGATGTTGAAATGAAAATTATTGGGCTTCAATGCTAATACCACTTTAGGAGGGCTCCAAAGTTTTAACAATTCTCTTCGTGAGCTATTTTGTTATAGCTGTGGCAATAAACACTGCCCACTTACAGAACATGATGTCTCTGATACTAACTTATTGCTATTGTATTTTGACATGCTACTACTACCTTTTAATCTTTGTCAACCTTTGTCTTAGAAACCTATGAACAAGATAGATCTCTAATAGATTCTTTCTCTTAGGGCTACTGTAAAATGATTTATTCATTCTGTTTTTAAGGCTTCAACCCATGCATCTGCAACAGAAGTTGACAATTATCCTTTACTATCAAAACTATTTGATACAATAGGTGTTGTCTTTCTATTGTTGTCATCTGATGCACATAGGTGTGATGATCTTTGTAACCTGTTGTCTCCAAGTACCTCATACTGTCTTGTCTTTTACTACATTTGTGCCCTTTTGCACTGCTATCTTTTCTAGATACCTGCATCATACCTCATGGATCTCTTTCTTTACTGTTTGACAGTGATTTTTAGAACACTATATCTTATTCTTGAGCCTTCGAGTCATGGCATTAGATTTGGTGTAACTCTGAATTAACTGCCCCTAACCTTGACTGTGATCTTCTAGGTCTTTTTAGTAAGGTTCTAGGTAAAATGCATTCTGCCTTAAACATGTAAAAATCCTTTTATGATTAGTAGGGTTTAGCTTTCCATAGAAACCTAAGCAAGCAACATTTATATTATTAAATAATCATGCACATTGTAAAACCATCTTCTGAGTCAAGGGGCTCTTAGGTTTATCACAGATGCATTTTGATCTCTTTCCTTTGGAATGCGTTCCTAAAACTTTGTCCTTTGTGTTTTATGGTTTACAAGTGTGTGACAGTCCTATCTCTAGTATACCACCTATTGTTATGAGTTGATGTCTTTGTCATTTGATGACCACATCTTGCATCATTTGATAGGTCTTGAACCTTACTGTCAACATTCTTGATCTTAGCACTTGCCTCAAATTATTTCACTTTTGTTGTCCTCTATATCTATCTTCATCCTTGGTTCACATTTGGGTCTGCACTTTGCATGATCTTCCTCCATAGGTTTCTATCTTTTTATCTTACATAGTCTACTCCATCAAACTTGATCTCTGCACTTTTTAACAAACCTTTCTAAATTTTTATTGTCTCAGAAGGTTTCTCTCCTTCTTACCTTGCTTTAGGATTAGTTTTCATAGCGTGAACTATCCATCTATATGCTTTTATGTAACTTATCTAGGGATCTCCAAGAGTGTATAATATTGTCCCTGACTATTATCACAACACCTGTAGCAGACTTCTTGACAGAGAATAATATTTTTAAACAAGGACTGGATGCATACCCAAACTTATACTCCTTTACACATAATATGCATGCATAGGACCTTTTCATGTTTTGCATCTTCACTTGACAGGGGGTTTCTTTGCACAATGAACATATGGCCTTCAACTTGTTTGTCCACACTAAAAACACCCTTATCTCATTAAACTTTGATCTCTCAATGTGATGACCATCTATACATAACTAACCTCTTCCATAGTTTACTTACAAGTATGTATGCTGCCCTTTTGTGGAACACTAGACCATTTATGTCTTCTTCATGTTGAGGCACACTTTCCTATTGTCTCTATTGTGACTCTGTCCAATAGTCTTTGCAATTCATTAGACATCACTATCTTAGAGTTCAAAGACTCTTCCACACTGCAATCTCATTCTCTCTGACTATCCTATTGTTTTGATGTGCACCCGACTCTTGAATGCTTCCCATGACTGTCTTTTGATGTTTGTTTTCTAGATAGTGTTGCATAGTTGAACTGAAATGGATTCCAATAGATAGTCATTGCGGGAAGACACTAAATCCATTGATGTATTCAAGCATATTGATCCATTTTGAAGATTAGCAGGAAGATAGACAAAAGGCATGATATTTGATACTAAAAGTGCCAAAACCCAAGCTTTCAAAGCTATATTATCTACAATTTCATCTCTATTTTCTGGCACTAGATTAGCCTCTTCATTTCAAACTTATCACTAGGTTCTTCATAGAATCTAAACCTTTGATTGTCCCTTTTTGATTGGCTATCTTAACTGTCTCTTCAAAATAGTCCACTCTTAACTCTGTCTTTGCATGTTGTCTCCTACTGTCACAGTCATGCACCGTTATGTGTGGTCTATGTTATTGCCTTTTTTACTTTTTGTCTTCACTTTAGCATTGTACTGTGTCATATTTGATTGAACTGGGATAGCATTTATGATGGTGACAACCTTGAATATGATATGACAACATCTTTGATTATGATATGACAGTAATATTATGTATGAGTTGTACTTTAACATGAAAATGATATAAATGATAATTTGATGGTGGACTGTACTCCTTAATGAGTGATGAATGCACCTTTACAATTGCTTCTATAGATTATCATGCTTTTAAAAGGGAACTCATTGCTCATTTGTTATTGTCCTCTCAAAGTGAGGGATTGTCTTCATTGCACCTTTGACTTGACATCCATTGATGTGAAATGTCTACCTTATGAATCCCTTCTTCTATTGATTAAGCACATGACATTTTGCTGATTTGAATGATATGATTATACCTGTACCTACACATTCAAGAAAATGTTAGGAAAACTAAGAAGCCTAGAGCTTCTCATGATATGACTAAATGATCTTTCTCTTTTCTGATCTATCTCATGATTTGATATCTGCATCTGGTGTTCAGTTTATTCATTATATTTTGCTGATCAGATATAGAATAGAAAGCACTCTTGAATTGTTGTATATAGGATCAAAGATTGTACCCTGAGCTCTAACATCATTTTTCTCCCTCCCCTTGTAGGTCTTCTACTGGAGCTCTCACTTGGACAACTGGAGATGCTTGTGCAAACCCAGACAATGGGATTCGTCCTTCACCCAGGCAATGATGGGTCCCATCTTTGTTTCTATATGCTTTCTTTTCATGTTTTGTACTTGTTATTTTATCTCTTATCAGATACAGTTACTCCCACGGCTTGTGTGGGACTATATGTTAACATTTCTCTTTTTCATATATCGGTTATTTTCATCTCATGTAATGACTTATGTGTTCTTTTGTGAATCAATTGCATAACATGAAGTGAACACTATTTGAAATATATGTTTACAATCATGAAAAAATTAACCAGTTATAAGTACCTTTTTCTGAACTGTACCAAATTGCACTGAATGAACTGCAATAAACACATCTGAAACCTGATCTAAAAACTAATTTACTTTTTTTTATCACCTATCATCCTTTGAATCTCTCCTACCTTGCTGAGGCACTTTTCATTTATCTAGATTGTGTAACAGCTCAATTTGAGTTGTTACATGATCCTAGTAACATGATCATCAAACAGTTCCTCATCAAGACAGGAGATGTTGATTGGATGACTCATGCACTTAATTTTCTTGCTACCCTTTCCTTTGAACTCACTTGCTTCTTGAGAGCATTAGAAAACAACTACTACAATCCAGCCTAATTGGGCTGCCAAGTACAATTTGGTAACATTTTTGGCAACCTCTACGCCAGTTTTGTCTGCTCAAACTCTTAAGGCCAATTGCCTATTATGCCCATTGGGTAATAGAGTCTTCCTTAGCTCTTTGTAATTCAGAAAAAACTACATAACTCAGCTAATAAAAATTAAACAACAGCAAAACAAAACTGAAAGCAAACTACAATGTCTCTTATCAGGGCAACTACCTGTGCGACAACACTTCTTGAAAAATGAAACTAAAATGAAACTAGTGTGCAATCAACACTTATTAACTGAAAACTTCTACTCTATTATGGTACATTTGCAACCTTTTTCTTCTCACAAATAGTGTTTGAGGTGAATCCCATTAATTGGGATGGGTAACACCTCACCTTCCATTGTAGCCAGCTGAAAAGCATTATGTTGTTTGGATTCAACAATCATAAATGGGCTTGTCCACATAGCGTCAAACTTGTTGTGCTTACTAGGTGTACTTTTTAGCTCATCCCACTTAAGAACAATGTCTCCTTCCTTGAAAAATCTGAAAGTTTCCCTCCTATCGAATGTTCTCTTCATTTGCATTTGACACATCTCTAACTGTTGGGCAATTTGTTTCCTTATTTCTTCCAACTCTACTAATTCAGCAAGTCATACCTCCATAGGACCACCCTCCATGAAGTCAAATTATTTCATAAGACTTAGGGCTGGTAGCTTAGTTGAGATAGGTAGCATAGCCTCTTTACCATAAACCAGAACAAAAGGAGACTAAACCGTTGACCTTTTAGGAGTCACTCTATCAGCCCATAAGGCTGATTTCAACTTTGAGTGTCAGGTTCTCTGGTTATCTTATATTGTTCATTTGATGATCCTGATGATATTTTTATTTGTGGATTCAGCCTGTCCATTCCCCTAAGGGTAGTAATTTGATGAAGTGCTTAGGTAAATGCCATGTTTGATGGCCCAGTCAGTTATTTTTAGGCCTATAAAAGCCAATGCATTATCTGAAATAATTACATCTGGTACACCAAACCTGACAACTAAGTATTCATAAAAGTTCAAAACAACACGTTCATTAGCTTCTTTCAAAGGTACTACCTCTATCCACTTAGTAAAATAAGCAATGGCTATTAATATATTTTAAAATATCATCAAATTCTTGGCACAATAACATAAAAGTATGCTTATCTTTAGTGATACATACCTTTCCTAACTTGAGCAGTTTGGACTTGAAGATTTCAACTGATTCATAGTGCTCCTCTTTGATAAGTATGCTAGCTTTTTCTTTTCTGAGCTGATCATCTCAAATGAAAATTGATTCCAAGGTCACCAAACCTTTTGGCAACTTATTTGTCTTTAATTGAACAATCTAGTCTTCAAATTCTTGCTGTAATTTTTATTGATTACCAGCTAAAAACTTAGCCTCCTCAATGAGAAAATTTTCTATTTGATCATCACTTTCAAAAACCTGCCAAAGTATATTATTATCAGGCATTGATGGCCTCACAACCACCTTCACATACTATTGTTGCTCTGTGTTTCTAATTTCTTTGGGTATGTCAAATTCAACCTCCATGGTTGTAAGCTTATCATCCTGTTTGTTTTGATTTCTAGGCAGGACAATAGATTAAAAGCATCAAAATCTTCAATTAGATTCCATACTCTATGTTTGTATAACTTAAGCAAGTCATTTTTGGTGACATTCAAGTTCCTTACCTAATTTGCAACAAGTTCACTGTCACCATCACCTTCAAACACTTGATATTCTTCCTTCTAGCCCATTCTAAGCCATGAATTAGTGCCTCATATTTTGCTGTGTTATTTGAACAACTGAATGCAAATTTGAAGGCTACACAATAATTCTCATTTTTGAGTGAAATAAGCATAGCTCCACCTCCTGCACGTACTTTGCTCCTTGCACCATCAAAATACAGCTGCCATAGGTCATTTTCACATGTTTAGATTGTTGTTTCTACTATTCTTCACCTTTTATAAGGTTAGGAACAACCTGATTCTGCTCATGAATCATATAGATTCCTAATCCAACATCTTCCATTTGTTTATAAGGACCTTCTTCACAATTTTCAGATGCCCATTCATCTAAAAATAGGTCTGAAATGCTCTTGATTGGGGTATGATCTTCATGAATAGTAGGTTGTTCTTCCTCATGGTAGGTAAGATTAGCATTAACAACACTAGGGACATAGGGTTCCAAGTGATCTTTGGTAAGGGGTTCAGATTTTACGGTTACCCTTGTACCATACCTAGTCCTAAAACACATATGGGTCCAATTAGCTGATAAATATCCTCCTAACTTTGCTATGAAATCCCTAGAAAGGCATAAACCAAAGTATGGGGGTAGGTCTATTACATATATGTCCCAAGGAATTGCAAAATTTGGGTAGGCATGTAATGTGAGGTCTAAATTTCTTATGACTCCAATGGTGTTAATTGATGAACCATCTAACTAAGTTACAAGTTTGGACATTAGTTCATAAGTTAGTCCCAACTTATCCGCTATCTATTTTGGCATAACTAAGGTGCTAGCACCTGAATCTATCATACAATTATGCACGAGGTATTTTCCAATTATCAGAGACATAAAATGGTGTTGTTTGACCTCATGTACTTGCTATTCTTTCTGGGATGGTGGGTCATTTGCAAGTACAACTCTATTCTGGTCTCTAGGCTGACTTTGAATTGGTTCATTGGTTAAGAAACATTGGATAATGCCTTCTGCAACAAATCTCTTTGATCTGGAAGGGATAATAACTCCCACACAGACATGCTAACATTTGCTTTCTTCATATAATCAATGATATTGAAGGTGAATGAACCAACCTTTGGCTGTCCTTTCGAAACAATAGGATCAACTTGCTATTGTACTTGTTGCAGTTGCTCTCTGAGCTAGTTTTGACTTGGAACAGGCTGTCCCTTTGGTAGAACATGAATATTTGATTAGTGTGACGGACTAGCAGCACCTTATTGGCTTTATTGGGCCTGATTTTGGCCTCTTCTAGCTTTCTATCCTAAATCTACAACTCTCTTTTTAGCTCTCATGTTAGCTACAATGGACTGGGTAGATTGATTTTTCCCCTGTGAGTGATTAACTCCGTAAAACTCCTCACCCTGCCAATTCATGAATGTTGCATCACCTGCTCTTATTCAAGATTATAAACTTGTTGTTCTGAAACTTCTTGTACTGTATTCTATTGGACAACAATATTACTTTGCACCATTAATGCTTGACTAATCATGTCATTTGAACAGGTTGATTAGTTGTGCGGTTGGTTATAGGGGTAACACCAATCATATTCTTGTGCCATGTTGTTTTGTACAGGTACTAGCTACCTAGATGAGTTGGCAGCATGCTGGTTATAGGGTTGATAAGGCCTTGTATTAAAATTTCTTTGTGGGCCTTGGTTTTCAGGTTGATATTGAGGTCTACCCTGCTGGTTACTTTGTTGATTACTCTAGTTATTTAGCTGTCTATTATGGTTATTTTGCTGCTAGTTATGGTAAGGGACCTGATAAGGCCTATAAATTGGGTTTGGTTGTTTTTTCATGCTTACCAACTCCTTGCCAATAGTTTGCACCATCTCTTCTTGACCTTGTAACAACTCAGTTTTCTTTTGTAACAACTCTGTGTCTTTTTACCTCCTGAGATGGGGCTAGGGCAACATTTGTTTGGGCTAAAACTTGATAATTGAGTGCTGGTACAGTAGGTACAGCAACAAGAGGCAAAATTTGTAGTGGGATTGATGGCTGTATTTCTGGGAAAATAGGCATTGACAGCCTAGGAGCTATTTTACCAGCCTGAACTAGGTTATTTTTAGCTCTTATACCAACCTCATAAGCACCTAGTAATGATGTACAACACAATGACTAGACCATGACTATAATATCATCATTTAATGCTCTAAGAAAGTACAAAAAAGCATGTTCAGCAGTAGGCCTTACTGCTGCTGGTATTTTGTCCCATGTCCTTTGGAAATGAAAATTAAAATCAGCCATATGCTCCTGTGGAGCTCTTTTTATTGTACTTAGTTGTTCCATCAAAGGCAGGTTATCTGACTTATCTTCAAATTGTTAGTTCAAAGCATCTCCCAATAGGTCCCATGATGTAATAGAGCCTATAGACAATCCTATGAACCATTGAAGGGCCTTACCCTTCAGAGATGCAACCAACAATCTTATTGCAACATTTTCTTGCGTTATGTGATGAACTGAGCATAACATGGCCACATCTTTTATATTCTCAACTGGAGTAGTCTAGTCTTCACCTATAAAAATAGTAAACCTCTCAAGGCTACCACCAGAATGTCATCATGTGCTGCAAGCAGTAATGGGATGCCAGTATTGAATTGCACAAAAGGATATCTTCTCGCCATTGGTGGAGCTTGAAGTGTTTATAGAGTTTGGGGACTCTGTGGAGTTTGTATTTGCAAATTTATCACCAAATTTCTCTGATCAAACTCTGCAGTCCTGAGACTAGGAGGAATAGATTGGGTTCTCCCTACTAGACTGAGTGTTCTTACTATTGTTTTTCCTCTTCTCCTTGGAGGTGATAGCTGTAGATACTCAAATGGAGTTGAAATTTCTCTCGTTTGGACGTTTCTCATGTGCTAAATTCACTAGATCAACAAAAAAATAGAATTTTGAGTCACCAAGTATGCTATTTTTTACCTCTTCTAGGCTGAAACTTTGATGTGCATACCAAGAAGCAATGCAAAGATATGTTTGAGTGGCCTAAATCGCTATTCAGAGTCCCACCGGGTGTGCCAAAAACTATTGTCACGAGGGATTGCACCCTGAATACTAAGCCTTTACAAGCTTGGCAATCCTATGCAACATGAGAACATTCTCAGACTGTGAGTTTGTTTGTTTCAAGAATGAACCTCTGGAAGAGCTGACTCCCTTTAAATGCCACTTTGGATCTGAAAACTGACAAAGGAAAGAGATAGAAGAAAATTGAATAAACTGAAAACTGCTCTAAAAATCTATTTTAAAGGGGGGTGATGCACCAATGTATAACTTGACATGCAATCTAATTCACAACTAATTCTCATAAATCTATCCACACAACTTAGTTTGAGCAACTTGATCACATTAGTAATTCATAAGAATGTTTGATAAATCTATCCTTTTTGAAGGAAAATAGTATTTTCACAACCTTGGAGATGAGATAAACCAGTAACATAGCCTATGACCTATGATAAATATGCATTTTGTGTACATGAAACTACGAATGAGATATAAATTTAAAGGTTTGATACTCAAAACATATTAAACTTTCATCAAAATCATTTCTAAGAACAAGACACCTAAAAATAAGAAGGCAAACACTTGATTTTCTGGAAAATAAAGAAGGAATTTCTACAAATAATGATAATAATAACCTGTAAACTACTGTTGAATATCAATAACTGTGAAAAAATATGAGTTACAAAATTGTCCTTCTTTCTACATAATGCACAAGAGAGGTGAAAAGAGAGAACTAAGAAAAAAGAATAAGTCTTTTCTCCTATAATGCAAAAAAATCTGTCTCCAAGGACCCTCCAAGGTCAATTACAGTCAACTACACTCAAAAAATCTTCCCCAAAAGTGATCCATGAGCAAAACTGAAAAGCCCTGAAAAGAAGTCCCATAACTATTCCAAAATGAGCTAAAACAACTCCAAACTCCCTCTCTCAACCAGTTTGACCAAAGAGAACTCAAAAAGAACTATAGTTTGACTCAAAGCCAAGAATAGAACTCCAGATGACTCCCAAAACCCATGAGTTCTACTTCACTTGTGTTTCTTGCATGATTTTGGGGAAAAGGTAATTGTTTGATTAAATATTAAAGATAATAAGTTATGATTACTTTAATATGTGTCATGTGATAGTCTTCCTTTCATGCATTACATGGCAAATATCCAGGTAATTTATAAAAGACACAAGTGAACCACTCCTCCACTAGAACATGTAATAATATCACTGATGATCACAAAATAATATCATTACCCTTATGACTCCCAAAACCCATCTTCAAACTCACGGGCACCTCTTGAATGATTAGGTTTCACACTTAGCATATGTTTTGACCCCGGGGGTATTTTGATTGCAATGATTTTCTTTTAAAGATAAATAAAAAAGACACGATGGTTTCACTGCTAGGGCACTTCACACAAAAGACAACAAACCCTAAGTTATCATTTCATCATTTCATCTTTTCATCTTTTCACTTCTTTTCCACTGCGCCGCCACCAAGCTTGAAGATTGCTAGGGTTTGAAGGTTGGATGAGAACTTTGAAGGCTTTTAGCAACTGTTACAGAGCTATCTTTGGCACTCTCTTGCTTGGGTAAGTCCATGTGCACCAAAACATTGAGATTCTCTTTTAAAATGCTCTATATATGAGAGAAAAATGACAAAAACTACAGCCTTTGAATGCATATTCACTTTATTTTTGTATGTTCACCATGGCTTCAGACTTCATCACTCTATATTTTTCATATTATGAAGGAAATACTTGCATATTATGTGATTTTCCTATTTTTTGTGAAAGAAGTGATGAAAACTTGTGAGTTCTCCTTTCTATCTACTAGGGTTTGAAAGATATCTCGACCCTTTCTATGCTTTGAACTAGGAAATACTTTCCTTAGGTTAATGGAAGATTTTCCTGTGAAAGAAATGATAAAGGAAAACTTATATACTCGAGCTTTATTTGTATGGCCGTGAAAAAATGATGGAAAACTATCACTCTAAGGGCTTTTTCCTGTATAAAACATGCCTTTTCTAGGGTTTGTAACCCTCAACCTCCTGCTAGCCTTGTGATTTTTCTTTTATGACCTCTCTAAAAAAGAAAAATGCAAGAATTGCTATGCTAGGGTTTTAATATCAACCCTCTCTATTTGTGACTTCCTGTCACATTCCTTATAGGTTTATGCTTTGGACTTTGAAAGAATTATGTTTTAGCTTTCATACTCTTTGATACTTTTCTTCTTGTGGCCTCCTCTAAGCAACCTTCCTATTCTTGTTCTACATTTTGGGGTGTTCTCCATGCTTAGGGTTTTTAAGATCTTAGCTTTTCACTTCCTCATGCTTTGAATGCCCATGCATTCATGCTGCAAATGAGGCCCTATATGAATGTAAATCACTCGTGCCTTTGCTGTCCTCACAAACCTACAAATTCTACCTTGATGTTGAAATGAAAATTATTGGGCTCCAATGCTAATACCACTTCAGGAGGTCTCCAAAGTTCTGTCTTAACAATTCTCTTCCTGAGGTATTTTGTTACAATTGTGGCAATAACCACTACCCACTTCCAGAACATGATGTCTCTGATACTAACTTATTGTTGTTGTATTTTAACATGCTACTACTGCCTTTTGATCTTTGTCAACCTTTGTCTTAGAAGCCTATGAAAAAGATAGATCTTTGATAGATTATTTCTCTTTGGGCTACTGTAAAATGATTTATTCATTCTGTTGTTAAGGCTTCTACCCATGCATCTACAACATAAGTCGACAATTATCCTTTACTATCAAAACTATTTGATACAATAGGTGTTGTCTTTGTATTGCTGTCATCTGATGCACAGAGGTGTGATTATCTTTGTACCCTACTATCTCCATGTACCTCATACTGTCTTGTCTTTTACTACATCTATGCCCTTTTGCATTGCTATCTCTTCTAGATACCCGCATCATACTTCATGGCTCTCTTTCTTTACTGTTTGACAGTGATTTTTAGAACACTGTATCTTATTCTTGAGCCTTTGAATCATGGCATTAGATTTGGTGTAACCCTGAATTGATTGCTCCTAACCTTGATTGTGATCTTCTAGGTCTTCTTAGTAAGGTTCTAGGCATAATGCATTCCGCCTTAAACATGTAAAAATCCTTTTATGATTAGTAGGGTTTAGCTTTCCTTAGGAATCTAAGCAATCAACATTTAGATTCTTAAATAATCATGGACATTGTATAATTGTCTTCTGAGTCAAGGGGCTCTTAGGTTTATCACAGATGCATCTTGATCTCTTTCCTTTGGAATGTGTTCCGAAAATTTTGTCCTTTGTGTGTTATGGTTTACAAGTGTGTGACAGTCCTATCTCTAGTATACCACCTACTATTATGAGTTGATGTCTTTGTCATTTGATGACCACATCTTGCATCATTTGATAGGTCTTGAACCTTACTGTCAACATTCTTGATCTTAGCACTTGCCTCAAATTATTTCACTTTTGTTGTCCTCTATATCAATCTTCATCCTTGGTTCACATTTGGGTCTGCACTTTGCATGATCTTCCTCCATAGGTTTCTATCCTTTTATCTTACATAGTCTACTCCATCAACTTGATCTTTGCACTTTTTAACAAACCTTTTCAAATTTTTACCGTCTTAGAAGGTTTCTCTCCTTCTTACCTTGCTTTAGGATCAGTTTTCATAGCGTGAACTATCCATCTATATTCTTTTATGTAACTTCTCTAGGGATCTCCAAGAGTGTATAATATTGTCCTTGACTGTTATCACAATACCTGCAGCAAACTACTTGATAGAGAATAATACTTTTAAACAAGGACTGAATGCATACCCAAACTTATACTCCTTTACACATAATATCCATGCATGGGACCTTTGCATGTTTTGCATCTTCACTTGACAGGAGCTTTCTTTGCACAATGAACATATGGCCTTCAACTTGTTTGTACACACTAAAAACACCCTTATCTCATTAAACTTTGATCTCTCACTGTGTTGACCATCTATACATAACTAACCTCTACCATAGTTTCCCTACAGGTCTATATGTTGCCCTTTTGTGGAACACTGTCATTTATGTCTTCTTCATGTTGAGGCACACTTTCCTATTGTCTTTATTGTGACTTTGTCCAATAGTCTTTGCAATTCATTAGAAATCACTATCTCAAAGTTCAAAGACTCTTCCTCACTGCAATCTCATTCACTCTGACTATCCTATTGTTTTGATGTCCACCCAACTCTTGAATGCTTCCCATGGCTGTCTTTTGATGTTTCTTTTCTCGATAGTGTTTCATAGTTGAATTGAAATGGATTTCGATAGATATTCATTGTGGGCAGACACTAAATCCATTGATGTATTCAAGCATAGTGATCCATTTTGAAAATTAGCAGGAAGATAGACAAAAGGCATGATATTTGATACTAAAAGTGCCAAAACCCAAGCTTTCAAAGCTCTATTATTTGCAATTTCATCTCTATTTTCTGGCACTGGATTAGCCTCTTCATTTTAAACTTATCACTAGGTTCATCATAGAGTCTAAAATTATGACTATCCCTTTTGATTGGCTATCTTGACTGTCTCTTCAAAATAGTTCACTCTTAACTATATCTTTGCATGTTGTCTCCTATTTCACAGTCATGCACCGTTATGTGTGGTCTATGTTATTGCCTTTTTTGCTTTTTGTCTTCACTTTGGCACTGGACTGTGTCATCTTTGATTGAACTGGTATAGCATTTATGATGGCGACAACCTTGAATATGATATGACATCTTTGATTATGATATGACAGTGATATTATGTATGAGTTGTACTAACATGACAATTATATAGATGATAATTTGATGATGGACTATACTCCTTAATGAGTGATGAATGCAACTTTACAATTGCTTCTTTAGATTGTCATGCTTTTAAAAGGGAACTCATTGCCCATTTGTGATTGTCCTCTCAAAGTGAGGGCTAGCCTTCATTGCACCTTTGACTTGACAACCATTGATGGGCAATGTCTACCTTATGAATCCCTTCTTCTATTGATTAAGCACATGACATTTTGCCGATATGAATGATATGATTATATACTTGTACCTGTACATTCAACTAAATTTTAGGAAAACTAAGAAGCCCAGAGCTTCTCATGATGACTGAATGATCTTTCTCTTATCTAATCTATCTCATGATTTGATATCTGCATCTAGTGTTCAATTTATTCATTATATTTTTCTGATTAGATGTAGAATAGCAAGCATTCTTGAATTGTTGTATATAGGATCAAAGATTGTACCCCAATCTCTAACATCATTTTTCTCCCTCCCCTTGCAGGTCTTCTACTGGAGTTGTCACTTGGACAACTGGAGATGCTGGTGCAGACCTAGACAATAGGATTCATCATTCACCCAGGCAATGACGAGTCCCATCTTTGTTTCTAAATGCTTTCTTTTCATGTTTTGTAATTGTTATTTTATCTCTTATCAGATATAGTTACTCCCACGGCTTGTGTGGGACTATACAAACATTTCTCTTTTGAATATATTGGTTATTTTCATCTCATGTAATGACTTATGTGTAACTTCTTTTGTGAATCAATTGCATAACATGAACTGAACACTATTTGAAATATATGTTTACAATCATGAAAAAATTGACGAGTTATAAGTACCTTTTTCTAAACTATACCAAATTGCACTAAAGGAACTGCAGTAAACACATCTGGAACCCGATTTTGAGACTAATTCAAATTTACATCACCTATCATCCTTTGAATCTCTCCTTCCTTGCTGAGGCATTTTTCATTTATCTAGATTGTGTAACAGATCGATTTGAGTTGTTACATGATCTTGGTAACATGATCATCAAATAGTTCCTAATCAAGACAATAGATGTTGATTGGATGACTCATGCACTTAATTTTTTTGCTACCCCCTCCTTTGAACTCACTTGCTTCTTGAAAGCATTAGAAAACAACTACTACAGTCTAGCCTAATTGGGCTGCCAAGCACAATTTGGGAGCAATTTGATAAAAAATTACCAAAAAATATGTGCATTAGACATTGAAGTTAACGACCTAATTCCAAGAAAACATGGAAAGTTTTTATTTGTAGTGAATGTTGTGTGATATGGAAAAAAATTCACTCAATAAAAATAATAGAAAAAAAATAAAATTGATTGAAAAAAAAAATTATAGAAATAATTATTTAAAAATTAAAAAAATTACAAATTGAATTTACATAAAAACTGCCACAAGTTATTAGTGTACATCATCCTTAAATTCTTGATTGTTTGTTTGGTATAACTAACACAAATTGAAAAATGCTAAAAAATGTTGATTTTGATTTTCCCACTTTGGCCAAAAAGTGGGACACATTATTGTGGGATCACTCATCTTGGGTTGTCAATCTCATATGTGTGATGTTTCAATTATTTTCTTTCAAATTGTTAAATTAGTTTGCATCGAAAAGGTTAAATTAGAATTGCAAGTAGAATACATAAGATATCTTCCATCTTGCCTAGATAAGTGGAATTTCATCACTGTATTACAAATTTAGTATTAGTTAGATAAGATTTATTTGCTTCATTATATTAGATTAGTGTAGATTAGATTCTAGATTTTAGTTTCATTTGAACATTGTGAGTTTATATTCATTTCATAAAGCCCTTGTTAGCAAGACAAGACAACAAGCAATCGAGTCCTTGCTAACAAGATAAGGCAATTAACAAATCAAAACAAAACAAACATCTCTTTAAAACCACAAACAAAACATTTTCTCATATCACATTGCATTTAGAACCATTCTTCTTGCATTCAATTAGTTAATTAAAGATCATATTTCTATTTGGTAAAATACAAAAATATATATTAGTTGTTCAGTTATTGCATTTAGTTTAATTATTCATTCATTAATATAGTCTTATTCAAAACATCAAGTGAATCAGAGACCTTGCTAACAAGATAAGGAAAATAATGAACAAGCAAACAAAGAAATCAAGTCCAACAAATTAAACCAAATCAAAACAAGAACAATCAAGAAAGCAATCAACACAACCAAACACACATCAAGGTGAACATAAATCAAAAATAGCACACTAGGACAAGGAATATCTATATCTTTTCTCTCCCATCATCAGGTTCATGTATCCTAGGGTTAGATAGGATTGGGTAGAATCCATCCTAAATGATCTCAGAACAAATTTTCCAAAATTAGAAGCAATCGACTAAGAAAAAGTTCAAAATAAAACTCTCATTTTACAATAGATACATGAAGAGAACAATTAATGACAAGTGAGAGAGTTATCCCATCTCCAAGAGTTAATTGAAGCAAAAAACTACTAGTTAAATGCCTTAATCATCAACATTCAATAGTGCTAAACATAATCTATGCTAATGATTCACCCAGCAACACAAGAATTACCATTACAATACCACTTTAGAGGTTTTCTTAAACTCATCCTCACATTCCAACCACAGCACTATGCATCAACACAATCATCTCCCATCAGACACTCCTTCCTTGTGAAGAGAGTATTCAAATCAACAAAACAACTCCCTTACACATAAACATCATTGAAACTCATAGGTCACTCCTTTCTAAGAGGGTTGTCCTCCAAACACTCTAATGTAGATTTCCTCTCAGATCTGTAACTGATAAACACTCTATTCTAAATAGATAACGACGACATTAATAAAAGAACACAACATCTGAATCAAACCAAAACTTTTGCACTACACAACATAAAAGAAAATAAAAAATACATTGAATCTCTTATTACATGGCTCACATTACATACTTAGAGATATAATGATTAGAAAAAGACTAAACTACCCCTATAGTATTCAACAGACCAAAATTCATCTAACATAATCTCCAAAAAAGACTCCATGATGGAAAGTTTGATCCATTAGAAGTTCCTAACAACAAAAACTCATTTCCATTACCTAATGAATCCTTTCCAATAGTATATATGAGAGAATATATAATAAGGGGTCATCCCACAATAATGGGTCCAAACTCAGGACATCAATTTTTTGATTTTGGATGGAACAAAATTTTGCATACATCTTTGTTCGAAGAAAAATATTTGAACAAAGGTCCTTTGCTCAAAGATTTTACAAAAATCACCTTCGAGCAAAGGTCGACCTTCGAGAAAAGGTGATATTTGTTGAAAGGTCCTATACTATCGATTAAAAATCAATAAAATAATACCTTCGAGCAAAGGTCACCTTTGCTCGAAGGTATTATTTTAGTGATTTAAAAAAAAGAGAATATGAAGAGAAAGAGTCACTTTCACTATCATTTTTTACAAAACAGGAAATGAAAGCGAACCTCCAGGCTTCCTTCCATGGCTTCAATAGACACCACGCAATAGAAGCACCAAAAATTTCCCACGTACCTTCGAACAAAGGTGTCCAACTCCATCCACCTTAGCTAGGGAACTCCATCCACCTTAGCTAGCCAACAATTAGGGATTCATCTTGACAATGTATTTGAATTTTAATGGTGAAAGGTGATAAGTTTAATCTCAAACAAATTTTCATGGTGAAAGAAGTTCAATTTCAAATAAATTTTCATACCAGTGAAAAGATAAATACAATTTCAAACCCTTGAATGTGCAGATTCAAACCCTAAAACGTTAAATTCAAACCTTGAAATGTCAAATTGAAACCTTAGAATGTGCAAAATCAAACCCTAAAATGTCAAATTGAAACCATAAAACATGCAGTTGAAACATAAATTTTAGGCTTTTACTATTAGGGTTTGAAATTTATGTTTTAAAGTTTCAAATTTTAGGGGGTTTGAAATATTAGTGTTTTACAATTAGGGTATCAAATTTATATTGTAGGGTTTCACATTTTAGGGCAATTTATGTTTTAGGGTCTCAAATTTTAGGGTTTCATAAAATAGGGTTTCAAATTTATGTTTTAGGGTTTCATGTGCATTCATAGAATACTTTACTATTAGACCTAGAATATGTTTTATTTATGATTTTTCCCCTTGAGATTCACTATCTAACAAAATACATTCATGATTAATAGCAAACATCTAAATATAAATATCCTATTGAAAGCAATTATGATTTCAAGCAATAACATTAACATGAGTTATGCTTTAGATGATGATGAACTTCAATACATTTTTGGATGGTATGCTCCTAAACTTTTAGAGCCATTTATTACATTATAATATTGTTCATTTTTTAGATCTATTTACCACTATATATAAATGTGAATGTGCTTTAGTAAAAAATCTTCAATTATATCAATATATTTCTAGTAGTTTGTCACATTCAAATAGTGAGGAGAATGAGGCTATACTTATGATGATCATCACTCATACCTCCAGCCAAATGAACTTACAAATTTCACTACATTAGAGGAGCCTCCACACATGGTATTAAAACAACTCTTGAAACATTATATTATAACTTTACCTCCAATTATGCCAATGGATAACCCTAAGCTTTTACCACTCAAGGATATGTAATTTTATTCCTATCATCACATACATGGCCATACTATAGATAGATGCATTGTGTTCAAGCATAAAATTCAAGATATTATAGATAAAAGAACATAAAAATTGGCCATACTCATGGGCCAACAAACCCATCGCTTGACTAGCTTAATCATATCAAAGCAATTGATGTACGCCACATAATTGGTCTTGTTCACCATAACACACCTCATGTTGAGGTTATGCAAGAAAGAAGAGAGAAACCATAGTTAATGTGGAACCAATTAATAATCAACAAGAGAGACATGTGGTATAAGAAGAAAATATTGAAGTAAAAAATGTGAGAATCAATGAACATTAAGATGATATATTTTAGGATGAGGATGATGATGATGACAATGATGATGATCCTCCAAGTTTGTTTACTGATTCACAAGCACCATTACAACATATATGTAGGTCTATAGATATACCTATAGTTTAGAGTTTATTTTTCCTCTTGTTTGCTTATTTCTTTCACACTTTGGGATTTTGTTTATACCTTATTTTTTGTGCTCTACATGCTCATTTCACAATCTTCCCCCAATTATGGGAAATTTTGGTTTCTTTTTTATTTTAATTGACATATTTTTTTCTTGTTCGCATCTTGTTTTTGATTAAGATAAGCTGCTAACCCAAGAGCAGAACCTGATAACAAAGCCAAAAGGTAGCAAAAAAGGCCTAGGGCCACCAACAACTGACAAATAGCTGACCAACAGTCAACCACAAAATATTAACAAAACATATATCGAGTTTAAAATAAGTATGATAAAAGCATAAAGCATTAACCAGCTAACTAAGCAAGGTCTTCCAATCATCAATTAACATATTAAAAAGATTTTTCTAGTCCTCCAACAGTGAATCCACACTGTTCATCTGGTCCACCTGTAGAACAACAAAGACATCAGTAGCCTTGAGGGAGGTCTTCAGCATCATCTAGATCATCTTCTTCACCTTGTCTTCCATGACAGCTAGATATGACTTAACATCGACTAGCTCCACTTCCAGTTTCCTGTAATCCATGTCTCTCCTTGCACTCATAACCTCCATCTCTGAGGTCCACTGCACTTCAGTTTCTTCCTCATTGGTGTCATAGAAAAAAATGTTCATTGACATGAAGTGACTCATGCCCTCCTGCTCTTTCTCAGGAGTATCTTGATTCCCTTCGCTTCCCCCTCTCGCCCAGTATCTTCACCCTCAGACGCAATGGAGTAATCCACTAATTTAATTCCTTGAGAAGGGCCTCCCACCAGCCAAGAAGATCTCCTCAAGGAAGGCCTTTTGGGTTTACCATCTCTATCCAAGGCAATATATTTGACAATTACCACCTCATCTTTCCTCGAGGTCCCTTGTTTTTTGCTTAAATCTTCAACCTCTTTCTTTTCATTCCCATCGCTGCATCTTTTTTTCCCAGTTTTACTCTTTGCATGGCTACCACCTTTACATTTTTTGTACTCCTACGCTGGAAACTTACCTTTCAGGTTGCACAGGCCTTCAACAGTTCCAGCATGGGATTTATCATGGGGGGTTTCAAAGGTTTGGGCCCTGCTACAACAACCCAAAAAGGCTTTCAAAAAGGAGGTGGTCTTAGACATTGGCAGGCTGGACAAGGGTCCCGAGGGGCCACTTAAAGGCTGGTTAGATGGGGAGGCAGGCTGGGAAGCCATCAGGGTGGAAGTCTTAGCAAGTCTAGTGCTTAAGGGAATTATGTCCTTAGAGTCATCATTAGAACTTTCCTCCACAGGGTTGGTAACAAGGGGTTTTGTAGGATTCAGGGCCAGATGATAATGATACAGGCGGAAAATAATGCCTTGTTCGCATCTTGTTTATTCTATACTCTTACATGCTTTTCCTTATCCTTTCTTTTACCTATGTTTTCCACTCTTGTTTTTCATTTACCTATTAGTTTTCTACTTCACTCATGTATCCTTATGCTTATCCACTCATGATCTTTTGGTCCTTTCTTTATTACTAAATGGGTTCTCATTTTACTTTGAAATTATTTCTCATTTTACTTTATATCCTTAAGTATATTTTCTACTATGATTTACCTATGCTTCATGCACCTATGACATTTACCATATTTGTACCACATGCCCATGCTCTCCATACTTTATCTTATGACTATTGATCCTACATTTCAGGGTACCATAAGTTTTTAGACATATTGAACTTTCATTGTCATATCCTTGTATTGGGTGCATAATGCCTTTTGGAACATACTTAATGTAATTTCATATCCATATATTTATATGTGGGGTATAATTATTCCCCATATTCCATCTCTACCTACATTACCTTATCATGCTCTTAGAGGTACACTTTAAAAGTAGAGGGATCAATCCTTCTCCCAAGTATCACCCATTTTATTACTAGATCCATGCGTATCTTAGTGTTTTATTAAATTGCATCATCATTGCATGCATATTGTGTAATGAAACTTGTAGCTTCTTCCAAGGGGTTGAGTTATTGTCTTGATACTAGATTAGGTCATCAAAAATTTTCCTTCAAGTTTAAACACCATCATGCTTCTTAGCATGACAAGTTTTTTAGAAACAAGTTTAGGAACACATGAAAGATCCCTCAAATTATTAGTGGTAGGAAACAAGGTCACACAAGTAGCATAGGGTCACATATAGTACATTTAAAATTAGGACTAGAGGCTGTGGTGCACAATAGTTTATAGAGCCAAAATTTTGATATCAATTCTTTTATTATGTCTCACTATCATGTGTCATCATCATTTAATATTATAACTATTTTATTTACTGTATCGCATATACACTAGTACATCAAAGAGGAAACCAACCTCACATGTGAAATAGCTAGGCACTCATATCTTATCAAGTAAACTTTTATGAGACTAATCTCTTAAATTTATTTTTGATATATGAAATCTTATTTGTGATGTTTGTTGTTTGATTAGATCTAAATCATTGCATGTACTTAATATATGTACACCCTAGGGTTTGAGCTCGTAGCAATTTATTTATCCATATTTTTAGCAAGCATGTTGTTGTTGATAGTTATTTTAAATTTTGCATTTATGTCTTAAACATACACTAAATTAATGCAATGATGTCATCAAATATAAGTCCTCGAATAACATGGTAAATTGCTATTACCTTTTTAATGAAATATGTCTATGCATGGACTTTTTCATAATCATTTTATGACCAATAGGATTTAGGCACAAAGACTCAAATGTCATATTAATTTTTTTGCTAACTTGTCAGCCTATCACTTCATTTGTTAAGTAATAATAAGATTCTATGGTGCAAGATAATCAAAGAAAGATTGATGATCATGGGCTAGATGACTAAAGCCAAACTTGAGTGTTGCTACATTTTAGTGTTTCACCCTACATGTGACACACAACATTAAATTGTTATAATTGTTTATTTACTGAGAATAAAATACATCTTACCATAGTCACATCTTTTAGGGTACACATGGTAGTGTTTGTTTAAGTTATAGACATGATATTTCCATAGTCCATGATATTTAGATGTGTGATCTTCTGGCTTGACTGCGTGTTGCTTTTTTGAATCGATGTTTCAGATCACACTCCATGATCCATCATTAGGATGAAAAGAGAGGAAGATTGTACCGCAATTAGTTTGGACTCACATCAATTGACATACATATGTTGATAGTATCATTGTGAATTATAGGATATGTAAAGTATATTGGCTACCCCAATCATTTGTAGGGAGAATTTCCCACAAAACTAGTAAATGATCACCTTCATAATGTTTAAAGCAATCACATAAGTCATGGGATATTGGTAATAGTGGGTCAATGCCAAAATAGAAAATAAAGCACAAGTCCAAACAAATATTTTGGTCATACTTAATTTGCAAACAAAGACTCACTTGGATTAAACAAAATAGGGCAACACACCAAGTATAAATAGCAAAGACTTAGAGAAAATGCCAAGAGATGATGGAACAAATAGATGATAGAGAAAGAGAAAAATAAAATCATGCAACAAATTAATATATATCTATTATATCAAATAATGTACAAGAGTACATATATTAAAGAGGTGGTGTAACCACCTTCCAACCACCCAAGTAACCACCCCTTAATTGGTTGTGGTCAATTACCACAAATATGAGACATAAATTAGGACATAAACCATAAACCAAAGCATGTGAGAATATATCTAAAAAAACCCTTATAATCTAAAGTTAGGATAGACTAAGGAAATTAGCAATGAGATATGCAAGCATTCCAAGAATCCCTTATAAGCTTAAGTCTCCAATGAGTTTCTAGTCTTTGCAACTACTATGACGTAGATAGTTTGCTAAAAAAATTAGAGAAAACAAATCCAGACATTTGACATTACTCAAATGGATGATTTGTAGAGCCTTATTGAGGCCAAAAGTGTAGAGTACAAAGAAACATTAAATCCATTAGCATATAATAAATTTAGGTTGAATTTTAGAAAATGCACATGAAAGTTCCCAAGAGCTATACCAATAATTTAAAAGGACTTAGTGAATCACCATTATTCTATTGTTTAAAGAGATGCATAATAAACTAAGAAAATTGTCACAAGTGTAAATAATTATGTAAACTTTATTTACTTGAAAGAGTGCAATCTAGTTAAATTATCTATTGTGAAGAACAATTTGTGCTATGTATAAGGACTCAATTGTTTAAATATTCTTTCCTATGCAAACATGTCAATATTTTACTACTTAATTGATTTGAATTTATGATCGCTACTTCTTAGATATTGATAGCATTGAGAGCTATTTCCTAGTTTGGATTTCTATAGGTCAAGTTCGTACTCATGTACATGTTTGGCCTTACCCTAACATGATATGAACATATGTGCATCATGTGACCCATGCAGATTTAAATTATAACTTAATTTATTTTTGTGCAACACTAATATGGATGGCCTTTGGGTACACACAAACTGAGAGATTGAGAGTGGTTTTAGTCGACCCTTTGACCATAGGGGTTTATAGAACCAATTGTGACACCATTTCGAATTAGACATTCTTTAGGAGATGTCCATGTATACTCTAGTGAGACCTTAGTAGCCATTCTAGCTCAGATGCGGGAACACGTTTATGGGGATGTTCCATTGAGTGAGGTACAATTAAGAGTGCCAAAACAAACTATCAAAATAGAATGTTTTCCACAGTATGCCCTAAAACTACTATGAGGGTGTATCAGGTGACTAGGTGCATATTTGCTAGGATGACACCACTAATTTACCCTCAATTTCTTGTTCAACAGGGTCATTATCCAGATAACAACCAAATTCCATTATATTTTGCACAAAAGTTATATGATGAGGTTCATCTGGGCCTGAAGGTTAATTATTTGGATTTACCTCCTCATTTGGGGTAGGGGCATGATAGGGTATGCGATAGGGATGCATATCGTCATGCAAATTGAGAGTGTCCTATTTTTAGGACCTTGGTTGGTGAGAGGATGCTTTCTATCTCTCCATCCCTGAGCCCTATTACTGATTAGGTTGTCATTGCTTTTCAACGGGAAGAAGTTGACAATATTGTTGAGATTACAATGTAGACTCAAAGGATATCTACAGATCAGGTGGGGTGATACTTGTTGAGGTGTCCACGTAGGTCACATGCTCAATCATATGATCCTTATATTGCTACAGGCATCCCATCTCCGGATGATATAGCCCACATTACAGGCACTGATGGTTAGACTCATACGATTGCAAGTTATTTGTCTGAGGACCTAATGAGAGCATACCCGATGATTTCATCACAACTCAAGATCCCTTTGGTAGATGTTACTTCGTTTGTGGGTCACATCCATGGAGATTTAGAGAGTCATGTATCTCACTCCCAACATTTCGATGTAGATAATATAGTTAGATCATCTGGTGGGGACATGAGCCAAATTATATTTGATCATTCTGCCACTTCATAGGTACAACCACCTACGTCAAATCATTCTCCCACTACACAAGAACATACACCCATTGATCATTCTGCTAGTGCACATGCCCAAACATGTATTGATTCACTTGAACAAGTTGTGGCAGGTTGAGGTTTTATGGAGATGCTACAGTCTTTAGGGTCAATGCCATCTCATTTTCATAATCCACTACACTTATCATTGCTACAACTATTGGAGGATGACACTATAAAGGATTTAGTGGATACCATCATTGCAGGAGATGCACCTGACATTCAAGATCCCAGTGTGACACATGTATGTACATGTAATTTTTAAGATTTTAAAAGCTAAATTTATACTGTAAAATTTAAAATGTATATATGCTTACATAGACCTAACACATTATAAATTATACTTGAAATTAATTTTGTTTTTTACTTACACATGTGTAGCTAGAGGTAGTACATGTTATCCCTAGTTTGAGGGTAGCGTGTGTACGCACCTGTGATTCATTTGACCATGTCAGTGGATAGGTGAGTTAATTTTCATATTTGTATATGTATGCATATGTATACATAGGAAGTTCATGCACATATATATATTAGATAATTTAATTAAACTTTTACATATGTAGGTATCGACTCATTTTTCAGAGCAGGGTTTTCACTTAAAGGGTCGCTCTCAAAATAAGAGTCAAATTGATGACCAGACCACCTAGTTTATGTGTTTTAGAGATGGACTTTTATACATTTCAGATATCATGGACATTTGTGTTTGTTTATGTTTGAGAGATATCATGGACATTTGTGCTTATGTTTCTGTTTCAGAGATTTCATGGATATTTCTATTTATGTTTATGTTTTAGAGATAGACAGTTATGTTTGAGATATCACACATGGACATTTATTATGTTTATGTTTTAGAGATAGACATGTTTATGTTTGAGATATCATATGGACATTTGTGTTTATGTTTATGTTTCAGAGATAGACATTTATGTTCTAGATATGATGGACATTTGTGAACTTATGTTTACAATGATATTTGACATGCCATATATTTGTGTTTATGTTTATGTTTATAAATTTCACATGGATGGGCATTTATGTTTGGCCCAAAATATAATAAATTCATTTATTTCAAATATTAATTTGAAAAATAATTCACATCTAGGAGTCATGTCTATACAAATTAGTCCAACAAGTTATAAATTGGAACGGTTGAAAAGAGGTTGAATAAGTCAATATTGTTAATTTTTTTTGATAATTATGGCATGTCAAATATCATTGTTTTCATTTAAATTAATGAACTACATAGATCATAAGATGAACAAGTTTAGCTAGATTGACTATATTACTAGGCATATTTCAATTCACTAGGGGAAATACACACTAAGTTATATTTGGACGTTTTGAATAATATTGACTTTCTTGAGCTAATGAATAAATAATTGGAAAGTCTATGAAGGCAATTGATCATGGGAACTAAATATTAAAAATATTTATTTATTGAAAGTTAAGTTATTGTAGTAATTTCTATGGTTCTTTTTGGATTTACATGAGTCAAATTTTGGGAGGTTAAATTGTTGGCCCACGATTGCCGTTAAACCAAAAGGTCGACCCTTCAATTTCCAATATAAGCACCAAAGTTAATGGATCCACGAGAGGCGGTTAGTCCATGTCACAAAGCCCACAGGGAGGGCTGACCATTTTCCAACAAACTCTCCCCAGGTAACCCATGACCTTTCGCTCTGATACCAAAGATCTATTGGAATTCGAACTAACTTTGAATAACTGCCATTGATAACTAATTTGCCACCTTCAAATCTTTTAAATCTCTACCTTAGATCATTTCATGACCGGTATATCAGGTATAACTAGGTAAGGGGTTGGTGGAATGTATGACTTAAGAACCCTTTACCTGGTCAACTTAAGTTGTTAACTTGTGATCGAAAGTCACTTTGTCAATAAAACAAAAGGTAACTCATATAGTAACGGGTAGGAAGGATAAGAACTAGGTTTTAGAAAGTAAGAGCTATACTTAGGGTTTTGTGTTTTCTTTTAGGTTTCATAGGATTTATCATAGAAACTCTAGATTAGAATGGAGACTAATGCATGTTATAAACAAAGACATACCAAGAGATTATAGAGATAGAATGGACTGAGAAAAACCATGAAAGTACCATGCAAACTTAACAAGCATGACTTAGACATAGACATTAGGGTTTACATACTTGAAGCACACCTATGAGTGACAAAGATGATTCTAAAGAAACATTTAAGAACCATGCACTTGAAGTCATATGCAGAGACCAGGAAGAAGATACTAGATCGATACCATCCACAACACCAACCTTAATAGATCCTTCTTAACAATGATTGTGAATATCATTGTTCACAGGTCAATGTCACTCACAAAGCAACTCATCAAAGCCCACTACTATTGACATATCAATAGACATCTCCAAAGCACAGGTGATCATGAAGAAAACAAACTCCTACAAGACTTCCAAACTCAACATATCATCAAACCAACTCCACATCTTTGCCATTGAGACTTAGCACCAACAACATTATTGAATAAAGGCATCCTTTTGCCATGAGGTAAAGACATAAGTTTTCCATGAGGTAAAGACATAAGTAAACTCCACACTCCTGAGGCACTGAGGCCATGTGATCAATTGAAGAAAGATCAAGATCATCATCTGAATAATGATCAACTAAATCACCATGTGAATCATCCTTAAGCATAAGCATGATCATCAAAGCAAACCAACAACAACTCAACACAATAACCACTAATGACACATGCTTTTTGACATCAATGACAAACCCAACAATCTCCCCCTTTGTCATTGATGTCAAAACATGGCAAAACCACATCACTCTCTCACTCCCCCTTTTTGACATAAGATGACAAAGTATGAAATGCTCCTAATAAAAGCATATGAATCTTACTACAGATCAATGTCTTGCATAACTTCAATAACACAACCTGCATCTTATCCAATCAAGTTCGTATACACCAATGTACTTGTCCTTACTCCCCCTGTCTCTGAAAAAACATAACACTGACAAGCTTGTCCTTTTGCTGTGACACTATGAAGACTTAGGTGTCAATCTTGTTGGCATGTTGATCCACAAAGGATCACAAAGTGTAACTTTGTCACTATCGCTCATATCAAAGATTTGTCACTGCCTCTATCATTCACTACCTCTGCCATAACACAAAAATGGAGCAAGAGATATAACACTAAGATGATCCACCAAAACAGGGAAGATGAATGAACTGTCAAGTGGATTGATCCATAACAGAGATCATGAAGGATGGTTTATTGAGTATAGACCAAGTTAGAAGTGGTGCAGGAGCACCCCTACAAGACAGGATATAGGTTCATTGTCCGCATGTCAGGACATCAGTCTATTTTTAGCATGTTTGATTTCATAATGTAATAAGGCCCATTGGACCAATGCATATGTATTAGATCAGCCTAGGAGAGTGTGCAGGCAGTTAGAGTTCGTGATCAGGTAGTATGAGCTGTCCTCTCCCAGTCGCTTGGAAGTTCCCAGCCGCTGGGAATCGAGTTGGTAGTACTTGTAGGATATTGCTATAAATAACTTAGATCAGTTAGGGTTAGATATCATATCATATCAGAGGTAGTAGTTATGTTATGTTGTACTGGTGATTGAGTGAAATCCAGAGATCAGTCCAGACATTGTGAAATATTCTTCAGGACATTTGTGTTTCATCTAAATAAGATCTCATTAATTGCATTATCTGGTTTATCAGTTGTTTATGTTTTAATTTCTGTTCTGATTACAAGTTGATGGATTCTTTCAACCCTTCCAACAGTTGATTCTGTGAATCGGTGGAATGGGCATGCATGTTAGTTTAGGTTGTATTTTAATTTTCTGTTTATGTATTTCATTGTGTGGGAGATCGATTGGTAGCATGCTATGAATCAACCTAGCATCCTCATGTGCTAGGTTCATGAAGATAAACTGTTAAGTTTTGATCTGAAGGTGATCCGGCCCGATCATCATATTTCCTTTGTGAAATTGTGCGGTTCTGTGAGTTTGCATGCAGCTGACGGATATACAGGGGTCTGCATGTGCTTTTCCAGACGGAGTGAATCGCATCGTCATCTGTGAGTATATCGCTATCCGGATCGGGTTCTGAAGTTGACAAAAATTATATGTTTCAAGTACATCAGGATGATATAGGTTGGATATATACTCAGTGTATATATCATCATCAGGATCATCTTTTGTGTGTATCCATCATCCGCATATCGCTATCGTATGCGGGAGGAAAAATCATTTTTTTGGCTAAGGACTGGAGAGGTCATCATCAGGATATTAAAAGATCACCCGGATAATCATTATCATGTTGCGGAGGATATAAGTGTCTTATATCCTGTTGACATCATCATCAGGTGCATTGACATCATCATCAGGTGCATATGACGTCATCGTCATCAGGATATTGCGAATATCACCCTATGCAAGTTTATCCTGCTGTCGCTAAGTGTTTTGGCATCGGCGTAAGTCATCGGCATAAAGTTTGGATAACATCATCAGGATGTTTCAATATGACCGGATAAGTCATATCCTGATGCTGTTGTTTGAGTAGTCGGATATCGGGGTGACGTAAGCATCGAAGGAAAGGTGCTTGAAGTTGTCGTCATCAGGATATATCGGAGGAACCGGATATTTTATATCCTGCTGATGAAGGTGATGCTAAACATCATGATGATGTAGATAGAGTTTGGCGGTAAGATGAATAGTGAACATCAGGAGGATGTTTGCGCTTGCCGAACATGATGATGCTGCTGACAGGCGAAAGCCAAAAGGCGATAAGGAAGTGAACAGTAGTCATCAGGAGGATATTTCATGCCTCTTCAAAATATGATGATGCTGATAAGCCGATAGGTATTATAACATGTTGGTTGTGTTAGTGACTCCTCCTTCCCATTTGTAAGCTCCCGTTGCATTTACCTCTGCATCAAGAAGTATTGAATACTAACAATGGCATTAGAATCATACTTAAGTATTTTCATACAAATCTCCATACTTTGCAACTGGCATACAAGCCTCTAAACTACATTACTATCATATAGACCTAAACACATTTTCTAACTGCTACCTCAAAATTTTAGTGAACAAACTAAATAATATAATATAGAGATAGTCTTTCTCTATAAAGATAAATCACATCAACTGTTTCAATTCACTGTAACTTGTCTCTTTTGCACATAAAAATAACTAACAAACCTGTAAACACTACAAACCTGTAACCTGGAATCAATTCTTCAACACCCATATAACATGTGAAAGACTACTTTATACCATTGTAAGAGTTTCCCTTCATGATGCAGTACTAGGAGACAATCACTCCATTGATGCTATATTTCACAACAATGGGCTTCACATAAGCAATTTTCTCTAATTTCACAAGCAATCTTAACAAGGTGCCAACAAGGGTTTCCACTCTCCCAACTTAATCAATGGTATCTAGGACCTTCTTTCTCCTTAGAGACCCAATCTCAACCAAAACAAACACTCACCCAAAATTCAAACCAAGGATTCTTAGTACCTCCTTCACAACTAGGCTTCTAGCCTTGTAGCCCTCCTAAATGACCTGTTATAGCATATCTTTCACATGTGATATGATCTCAATGAAACAAAAATAGTTTGGAGTACCCTTTTGGTTGGTTATAAACATATTTCAAAATGGACATGAGTTATTTCAGACCAAATTCCTCAAAAACTGTGACATACCCTTTTTTCAACTAGGCCAATTTGGCCTCTTTTATAAAGAAACCCTATGGAAATTGCATTCCAGATTTAGCAAACTAATTTTAGGTCTCTGCTCACATGACAAAAGGACCAACTTCATAGGTCTCATCACTTGGAACCACTACTAGGTGTCTATTTTACTCACCCTACCTCCCTAGGCCTAATACATGGGCTTATTAGGCCTGATTTAGACAAAACCCTTCCCAAACTCCATTGTCAAAGTCTACAACTACCAAAATCAGAAAAAATACCCTAAAAAATCCATTCCACCAATTTCAAGGAGCCTAGACCGTTGGAATGGCTTCAAAACCTATTAAATCTGACTCTCAAACCCTAGATCAGGGTTTTAGGCAGTTACAGAAAAAACGTGATATCTTCCTCAATACTTAATGAATCTATCTCAAATCACTTGCAAATCAAAGGTAATTCAATCCTTTATCACATCCAGCCATGTGTAGGGCATCACAGTACTGTACAGCACCGTACTATGGGTAGGAATAGTGAATTTTTAGGAAAATAACAGAAAAAATAGAGCTTTTATTATGGTTTTATTGTTCAAACTTCCTCCAACCCCTATCCTCGGGTATGAGAAGGTACTTTAACATGTTTCATATAGTTCTCAATGGCCTTCAACCAACATTCAAACTAAATGACCATTTACTCTCTCTCCCAAGGCATTTTCAATTGAGTTTTCAAAACAACCTTGACAAATTCTTACATTATTTGACCATATTTGACAAAACATGACACAAGACATAGAAATTGGTCCATTTTAGACCTTATTACATTGAGAATGGTCTATTTAGACCTTATTGAACCCAAAATGACACAAAACCACCTAAAACCTAACATTTGACCTTCTTTGCAAAATTCAGGCTTGGTGCTCCTGCACCATAGACCCGGCCTAGAAAAAGACTCATGTCCCATGAGATCTTATACTACCCTGCTCCATGCTTCTTCTCAGCTTCTCCTTTCAAAGGCTCTTTGGTCTAGATATCTCCTCCATGGAATCAAATATTGTGATATTACATCATTCCTTGCAACTTTGTCATTGCTTACACCTTGATATTGGTCACTCCTCACAAACTAACCCGCCATCTGCACTCTGTCTTGTCTCACATCTGACCCTGATGCTGCAACTACTCCTTTGCCTTCCAACACATCATTACCATCTGCTCCTTGAACTTGCTTGTCCCTTACCTTTATTGTACATTCACTCTTTTCTCCTTGTCCTTGCCAATCACCATGGACTTGTCCATCCTTTACCTTTACCTCTATCCTCCAACTCCCGGTGCTACCAAACTAATGACTTTCTATCATGACAGGTCCTTGAACCACTATTTTGATTGGACCAAACCACCCATTAGCCTTGTTCTTCACCAAAGGACACATCATTGTTCCCACAATGATATTAGTATGCCAATTCATTACCAACTCATCCTTTGATCTTGATTCAATCTTCACACCTGTTGCCACAACATTTTGATCTTCTTTCTCAACTTTTGTAAATTCCTTCTTCCCAAACATGACCACCTTAGCCTCTTTACTCTTGCCTTTGTCTTCTTCCACCAGTGGTGTCAAAGTAAATGTATGCCTATCCTTTTCTATGGTGTATGTATTTTCTCTCCCATCATATAGTGCATGCATGTCAAATTGCCATGGTCTCCCAAGCAAAACATGACAACACTCCATAGGTATAATATCGCAAAGCACTTTATCTTTATAGCCACCAATTTTGAATTCAACTGATGTTTGTTCATTTACCAAAAGAGACTGATCATTATTCAACCAAGATACCCTATATGGAGTTTCATGAGGGACTTTTACTAGCTTCAGTTTGTCTACCATTTCACATGACACCATATTATCAGTAGATCCTGAATCTATGACTACATTGCATACCTTATCCTTGCATTTACATGAAGTTCTGAATAGGGCTCTCCTTTGCAATGGTTCCTTCTCTTTAGAGGTCTTAGGTAGGGTCCTTCTCACCATGAGTGCATCACCAACTTCAGGATCTTCATGAACACTAGATGAACCAGCACTTTCACATTCATCTTCTTACACTAATTGATTCCTTCTTTCACTAATGTTTGAACTAGAGGCTTGTTTATTAGGGCACTTGAAAGTTGGGTGTCCAAACTGATTACAATTGTAGCATCTACCCAAAAACATGTTGGAACTTCTTCCTCCACCAAATTTACCTCTTGGACCTCTGAAACCTCCTCTTTGATCTGCCATTTGTTCCTTGTTTTTGTTTGTGTCTTCTTGTCCTTCAAAGGACTATTGTGATGTAGGGAATGCTCCTCTCCCTCTTGCATTGTTGTCTCTTCCTCTAATGGACTTATCTTGTTTCCTTTTCAACTTCTCTTCCACTCTAATGGCCATTTGAAAACATTCTTCAACCGTCTTTGGGTTTGCTACAACCAATTCATCTTGAATATTGAATCTTAAACCACCAAGGTATCTAGAAACCTTTTCAACCTCATCTTCCATCCTACCTACTCTTATGCTTAGCTTATAGAATTAATCAGTATATGTCTTAACATCTAACTCTTTTTGCTTCAATCCTTGAAGTTTTTTAGACAATTGAACAACATAATCTTTAGGAAGAAATTTACCTTTTATCCTTGCTACCATCCTATCCCATGAAACTATTCTTGCCTTTCCTTTCTTCCTCCTCTCTGATTGCTCATAGTCCCACCATAAAAGTGCATGTCCTTTAAGCTTGGTCCTTCCTATCTTCTCCCTCTGGTCTTTTGGAACATTTTCACATTCAAAGTAGTTATCCAAAGCTGCAATCCAATCTAGAAGCTCCTCATCATCCAAACTCCCTCCATACATGGGTAACTCAATCTTCACCTTATGTTTGTCATCCTTGACTGCTCTTATTAGCCTAGTTATCCTCTGTTCCTCAGGGTCAGTTTTTCCTCACCCCCTACTTCTAGGAACTCTTCTTCTTCCTCCTCATCACTTGTATCTTCTACCACCATTCCTCTTTTTTGATTGGTTTCAAGGGCTTCAAGTCTAGCCAACACAACATTATAAGATTCCTACAATCTAGCATGTCTCTCTTTCACTTCTTGATACTCCCTAGTAGTGGCATTGCTCTTGGAAGGCATCTTGTCCTCTCAAATTCCAACAAACTTTAACCAATCACCTTCAACCTAGAACAAGTTTCAACTTCTTCCCAAACAAATAAGAACCTAAGCTTTGATACCACTTTGATGCAGTACTAGGAGACAATCACTCCATTGATGCTATATTTCACAACAATGGGCTTCACACAAGCAATTTTCTCTAATTTCACAAGCAATCTTCACAAGGTGCCAACAAGGGTTTCCACTCTCCTAACTTAATCAAGGGTATCTAGGACCTTATTTCTCCTTGGAGACCCAATCTCAACCAAAACAAACACTCACCCAAAACTCAAACCAAGGATTCTTAGTGCCTCCTTCACAACTAGGCTTCTAGCCTTGTAGCCCTCCTAAATGACCTGTTAGAGCATATCTTTCACATGTGATATGATGTCAATGAAACAAAAATAGTTTGGAGTACCCTTTTGGCTGGTTATAAACATATTTCAAAATGGACATGAGTTATTTCAAACCAAATGCCTCAAAAACTATGACAAACCCTTTTTTCAACTAGGCCAATTAGGCCTCTTTTACAAAGAAACCCTATGGAAATTTCATTCCAGATTCACCAAACCAATTTCAGGTCCCTTCTCACATGACAAAAGGACCAACTTCATAAGTCTCATCGCTTGGAACGACTACTAGGTGTCTATTTTACTCACCCTACCTCCCTAGGCCTAATACATGGGCTTATTAGGCCCGATTTAGACAAAGCCCTTTCCAAACTCCATTGTCAAAGTCTAAAACTACCAAAATTAGAAAAGCTACCATAAAAACATCCATTCCACCAATTTTGAGGAGCCTAGACTGGTGGAATGGCTTCAAAACCCATTAAATCTGACTCTCAAACCCTAGATCAGAGTTTTAGGCAGTTACAAAAAAATACGATATCTTCCTCAATACTTAATGAATCTATCTCAAATCACTTGCAAATCAAGGGTAATTCAATCCTTTATTACATCCAACCACGTCTAGGGCATTATAGTACCGTACAACACCATACTATGGCTGGGAACAGTGAATTTTTAGGAAAATAACAGAAAAAATAGAGCTTTTATTATGCTTTTATCATTCAAACTTCCTCCAACCTCTGTCCTCGAGGTATGAGAAGGTATTCAACATGTTTCATATAGTTCTCAATGTCCTTCAACCAACATTCAAAATGAATGGCCGTTTACTCTCTCTCCCAAGGCATTTTCAATTGAGTTTTTAAAACAACCTTGACAAATTCTTACGACCACATTTGACAAAACATGACACAAGACATAGAAATTGGTCTGTTTTAGACCTTATTGAACCCAAAATGACACAAAACCGCCTAAAACCTAACATTTGACCTTCTTTACAAAATTCAGGCTTGGTGCTCCTGCACCACTTTGGTGGCAGTTAAGAAACTACCAAAAACACAGTTAGGGCACACTCTATATTGGATGCCCGTGTAGGTATACCTCTTCTCAATGCAAATCACAAACCAAAACTCTATTTTCCTTCACTATACTTTCCAATCTCCATACTGGCATATAGATCTGTCTCTATATATCACATCTTTTCAACTCTCATATATTCATCTTTCAAATAGAACAAGCAATCAATTTTTTCTGGCCCTCTGTGTCGTTAAAGAAGTTGTACGGACAGTTAGGGCTTTTAGAATTTCAACTTCCCATCAAACTTAAACTTGTGAACTGACCATTGGCATTTGAAAAGACTTTAAATTTTGACCTTCGATATCTTTTTCGCACCCTATCTTCTTTTATTATCATCCATTGATTTTCTTTTTGCCTTCCTGTTTCATATGACTTAACTGGGTCTCTCAATTTCACTAAAAAAGGGTCAGTGAACCTTATGATTTAAAAACCCTTTGAGAGGTTGACTTAAGTGATAGCAACCTGTGATCATAAGTCAACTTAAAAATAGAACATAAAGTAACAAGAAGGCTTGACGGGCCAATATGACGTAAGTTAGGTTCCTTTTAGGGTTTTAACCTAGATGCTAGGGTTTAAGTTGTAGAGAAAGCTTCACTTCACAGAAAGGTAATAGAATTATATGGGCATTTTGACATCAACACCAAAGCATGATAGCATATCCAAGACAAGCATGAAGACAAGAATGATATGCAAGACAAGCATGAGGGCAAGCATGATGTACAAGACAAGCATGATAAAGAAGGTCTTGAAACATGAAGACAAACCCACACTACTAAAACACCAAGTACCTGAGCATCATATCAATACCATGTAAACCTTGAAGCATCATCCTATATCAACAAATCACCAAAGCATCATATCAAGATACATTGTGCAATACATATGAAGAATTACATCTTGATCATCCTGAGCATGAACCTAAGCATGTTGTTGGTAGGTGGCGACTAATCAGGAATGTACTGTACACTAGCCATGTATCCTTACCAGGGTTCGGGGCCGGGCCGGGCCCCGAGCGGGGGTTTGGGGGCGGCAGCCCCCGAGAAATTTTTTTTTAGGGCCGACTTAAAAAATTCTATTTTTTATGACCGACATAAGAAAACCCTAATTTTTGTAACTGACAAAAAGGCTTGATAAAAGGCGGCCAAGGGTTAGGGTTTGGGCATTGTATTGTAGCATTTGCAGCAGTATTGAGTTGTAGGGATTGCTGATTGTAATCATTTTGATTTACTGGATAATAATATTGGACTCTCTATTTGGTGGATGTAGCCCGAGTTTGGGTGAACCACGTTAAATCTTGTCTCTCGCTGTTATTAATTCTGTGTATTTCCATTTCTCTGTTTAATCTTTATTTGCATTTAATTGATATCTTTTGCCGGCTAACCCTAACAAGTGGTATCAGAGTGGGTTGTGTTCGATTATCTGCAGGAAAGTCTCACGGTTGAGTGGGAGCAATGGCGGATGAGGGAAGATTGAAGGTCGATAAATTCAATGGGCAGAACTATCAGTTATGGAAGATGCAGATGGAGGATTACCTCTATCAAAAGGATTTATGGATGCCGTTGGAAGGAGTAGCCAAGAAACTGGCAACAATGTCTGATGAGGATTGGAATCTTCTTGACAGAAAGGCACTGGGAACCATTCGGTTGTGCCTGGCACCGTCGGTGGCATTCAATATAACGGAAGTGAAGAAAATAGATGGTCTGATGAAAGCTTTGGCAAAATTGTATGAAAAACCCTCAGCCTCAAATAAGGTATTTCTTATGAAGCATTTGTTTAATCTGAAAATGGTTGAAGGTGGATCTGTGACAGAACATTTAAATGAATTTAATACGATTGTCAGTCAATTGACTTCTGTAAATGTAAAATTTGATGAAGAAGTTAGAGCTCTCTTGATATTATGTTCATTGCCTGAAAGCTGGGATAGTTTGGTAATGGCGGTTAGTAACTCTGTTTCTGGTTCAAATACCCTAAAATTTGATGATGTTGTTGGTGTTATTTTGAGTGAGGAAATTCGTAAGAAAAGCTCAGGTGGATCCAAATCAGGCAGTGTTTTGAATGCAGAAAGCAGGGGCAGATCAAAGGAGAGAGGAAAAGGTTCTGGAGGTCATGGGAAGTCACGAGGAAAATCAAAGGACAAAAGATCCCAAACCAGAGGATAGAAGGATTGCTGGTACTATGGAAAACTAGGTCATCTGAAGAAAGATTGCTGGTCTCAGAAAAATAAAGAAGGAGACAAACAAGAAGGCAATAAGGAAGCAAATGTGGTAAGTAATAAATCTGAAGATGACGCTTTGATTCTTTCCCTAGATAATGCTGATGATTCATGGGTTTTAGATTCAGGGGCCTCATTTCATGCTACGCCCCATAGAAGTTATTTTCTTGATTATGTCTAAGGGGATTTTGGGCTGGTTTATTTGGGAGATAACGAACCCTGTCAGATTGTTGGAAAAGGAAGAATCAAGATTAAGTTGCAGAATGGGAATCATTGGCTACTACAAGAGGTAAGGCATGTTCCAAGGCTCAGTAGGAATTTAATTTCAGCAGGGCAGCTAACTGAACAAGGTTGCACTGTTATATTTACTGATAAAAATTGGAAGGTTTCAAAAGGTGCCTTAGTAGTAGCAAAAGGTGTGAAAGTAGGCACCTTATATCTTTGTACAGGTCATACTGTTCCTTCTACTTTAGATGTTATAGAGGAAAAACAAACAGGTTCAGGAACAGTTGCTGCAGGTTTGCAGGAAGAGACTGGAAAAGTTGCTGTAGGTTCTGAAACAACACTGTGGCATAACAGACTTGGGCATATGAGTGAAAAAGGTATGAAGGTACTTCATTCTAAGAAAGTTTTACCAGGTCTGAAATGTATTAATATGGATTTCTGTGAAAGTTATGTGTATGGAAAACAAAAGAGAGTCAGTTTTCTCAGAGATGGGAAGCAAAAGAAAAATAAAAAATTGGAGCTTGTGCATACAAATGTATGGGGACCAGCTCAGGTATCTTCTTTCGGTGGCTCTCGGTATTATGTTACATTCATAGATGATGCAACTAGGAAGGTCTGGATTTATTTCCTTCGATAGAAATCTGATGTATTTGAAACATTTAAAAAATGGAGAAGCTTGGTTGAGAATGAGACAGGTAAAAGATTAAAATGTCTCAGATCTGATAATGGCGGTGAGTATTGCAACAAAGAATTTAAAGATTATTGTTCCTTTAATGGAATTCGTAGGCAGAAAATGGTTCCAGGGACTCCACAGGAAAATGGAGTGGCTAAACGCATGAATAGGACAATAATGGAGCGTGCAAGGACCATGAGATTGCATGCTAGGCTGCCTTTAAACATGTGGGTAGAGGCTATCAACACTGCTGTATATTTAATTAATAGATGTCCTTCAGTTCCTTTGGACTATGGTATTCCAGAGGAAGCATGGACAGGTAAGAAGGTGAGTTATTCTTTTCTGAAAACCTTCGGCTGTGAAGCATTTGCACATATAGATTCTGAAAATAGAACCAAGCTGGATGCGAAATCAAAAAAATGTACCTTCGTTGGATATGGCATTGATGAATTTGGTTATAGGCTTTGGGATTTTGAAAATCAGAAAATTGTGAGAAGCAGGGATGTTATATTCAATGAGAAGGTGTTGTACAAAGATCAGTTGCAGCAGCATGAGAAGAAAGAAAAGGATTATGTGGTGCTGGATGATACTCCAAATAGTGATGTTCTAGTGGCTCCTCATGCTCCGCAACAGCAACCAGAAATACCACAAACTCCAGTGAATGTTAGACGGTCAACAAGGATAAGTAGACCTCCTGAAAGGTTTTCTCCCTCTTTGTATTCTATTTTGTTAATAGATGCTGGTGAACCAGAAGGGTATGATGAAGCTATGCAGGTGAATACACAAGTTCAGTGGGAGCTTGCCATGAAAGAAGAAATGGACTCCTTGCTGAAAAATCAGACTTGGGAATTATGTAAGTTACCTGCAGGTACAAAGGCTTTACTAAACAAATGGGTTTACAGGTTGAAAGAGGAAGATGGAGGTAAGAAAAGATTTAAGGCCAGGTTAGTTGTAAAAGGATTTGCACAGAAACAGGGCATTGATTTTGATGAGATTTTTTCTCCGGTTGTCAAGATGACTTCTATTCGTACTGTTTTAAGTATTGTGGCTGCTGAAGATTTGCATTTGGAACAGCTAGATATGAAAATTGCCTTTCTCCATGGTGATTTGGAGGAGATATACATGGCACAACCACAGGGATTTGAGGTCAAAGGTAAGGAAAAATGAGTGTGCAGATTGAAGAAGAGTTTGTATGGCCTGAAACAAGCACCTCGACAATGGTATTTGAAATTTGATAGTTTTATGGCTGAGCAAGGCTACAATAGGTGTAATTCTGACCATTGTGTTTATTTCAAGAGGTTGGATAATAACAGCTACATTATTTTATGTTTATATGTTGATGACATGCTTGTAGCTGGGTCTAACATGGATCACATCAGAGAGTTAAAACATCAGTTAGCACAGTCATTTGATATGAAGGATTTGGGGGCAGCAAAACAAATCCTTGGTGTGAAAATTTGTAGAGATAGGAAGAATAGAAAATTGACTCTATATCAGGCTGCTTATGTTGAAAAGGTGTTGTAGAGATTCCATATGGAGAATGCAAAAGCTGTCAGCACACCTTTGCCTAGTCATTTGAAATTGACTAAGGAGATGTGTCCAAAGACACAAGAGGAGGAAGAAAAAAATGTCCAAGGTTCCATATGCTTTAGCTGTAGGAAGTTTAATGTATGCCATGGTATGCATGAGACCGGATATTGCACATGCTGTCGGAGTCGTTAGCAGGTATATGAGTCATCCTGAATTTGAGCATTGGAATGCGGTCAAATGGATTCTCAGATATTTGAGAGGTACATCTAATAAACACTTATGTTTTGGGGGCTTTAATACTGATTTAGCAGGTTATGTAGACTCCGATTTGGCAGGGGATATTGATACCAGGCGGAGTACTACAGGTTATGTCTTTACTGTAGGAGGAACATCGGTGAGTTGGATTTCCAGGTTACAAAAGGTGGTTGCTTTATCCACCATAGAGGCAGAATATGTAGCTGCAACAGAGGCAAGCAAGGAGATGATATGGCTGCAATCTTTCATGGAAGAATTGGGTAAACAACAGGCTAACAGTTCTTTGTATACAGACAGTCAGAGTGCCATACATCTTGCAAAGAATTCTGCTTTGCATTCAAAGACCAAACACATACAGTTGAGGTATCACTTCATTCGGTCGGTGTTGGATAATGGACAGTTAAGGCTGGAAAAGATACATACAGATGAAAATCCAATGGATATGTTTACAAAGGCAGTGACAAGGGAGAAGCTGAGCTCCTCTTCAGCTTCGGTTGGTCTTCTAGACTGAAAACAACAAAAATAGAATAGTAGAGTCCAGGGTGCTTATTTCCAGTAGGAGCTGCATGCGCAGCGGTGTCGTCCAAGATCAGTCTCCAAGTGGGAGATTGTGTTGGTGTGGAGCCTGATCAGTCTCCAAGTGGGAGATTGTTGGTAGGTGGCGACTGATCAGGAAAGTACTGTACACTAGCCATGTATCCTCGCCGGGGTTCGGGCAAAAATTTTTTTTTTAGGGCCGACTTAAAAAATCCTAGGGCCGACTTAAAAAATCCTATTTTTTATGACCAACATAAGAAAACCCTAATTTTTGTAACTGACAAAAAGGCTTGATAAAAGGCGGCCAAGGGTTAGGGTTTGGGCATTATATTGTAGCATATGCAGCGGTATTGAGTTGCAGGGATTGCTGATTGTAATCGTTTTGATTTACTGGATAATAATATTGGACTCTCTGTTTGGTGGATGTAGCCCGAGTTTGGGTGAACCATGTTAAATCTTGTCTCTCGCTGTTATTAATTTTGTGTATTTCCATTTCTCTGTTTAATCTTTATTTGCATTTAATTGATATCTTTTGCCGGCTAACCCTAACACATGTAACATGATAGATCATCCTGAGCATCAACCTAAGCATGTAAAATTGTACAACTCAACAACTGCATATGAACCTTTGACATCAATGACAACTATCACAACAATTGCAACTTTGTCTTTTTCTTTCCTCTTGTCTTCATCAGGAGCAGCAGAATGAAAATTTAGGTCTACCTTTTTCTTAGGAGCATTTTTGGCTTTAGAACATTGTCCTTCTTCATAACCTAGACCTGGAGTGTCCTTGTGATGCTTTTGCTTACTCAATATGTCATTCAAGCAATCAATACTCTTTTCAAATTGAAGATTCTTATGGAACTTAGAAGATGCCTTTTCTAACTCCTTTCTCAAAGAGACTATTTCTGATTCTAGTTTTAGACATTCACTAGTTTTGATTTCTAGATCAGATTTTGTAAAATCAACTACTCTTTTGGCTTCTTCAACTTCAAATTTAGACAATTAATTAGTTTATCATATTCATCAGCTTGAATCTGTAAGTTAACAACCTGATTTCTTGCCTCTTCAAACTTTAAAGAAACTTTTGCAAAATCTGAACATACCTTGTCTTTGGATTCTTTTTCTTGTTGAAGTTGATCTTCTAGTCTCTTATTCTCTTTTTTGAGTTTCTTGATTGTATTAAGAGCACACAAAAGTTCATGTTCTATATCAACCTCACATTCCTATTCATCATAGTCATCTCCATCCACAAAAAGTTCTCCTTCCTTGTCATCAATCTCAACAACAAAATCATCTTTTCTTTCATCAAGTTCTTGTTCATCTACACTTACAATGAATTCTTTCTTTTTATCAAAACTCTCAACTGCAAGATCATTCTTTTTATCACACTTTATATCAACATTCATGAGAGACTCATGCAACAACTCATTACATGACTTGACTAGGGTTTCCTGTACAACCTTTTGCTTGGCATCTTTCTTTTCTCTATTTCTTTTACACTCTCCCATGGTACTCCACTATCAGGACCTACCAAGTCTGTTAGACTTCTATAGGGAACCTATGCTCTGATACCACTTGTTGGCCCATGATCGTCGTTAAACCAAAAGGTCGACCCTTCAATTTCTGATACAAGCACTAGAGTTAATGAATCCACGAGAGGCAGTTAGTCCATGTCACGAAGCCCACGGGAGTGCTAATCATTTGCCAATATAAATAATTGAGTTAAGTATTTAGGGAAATTTTATTGATTAGATATGTCAAGCCTAATCATGTTTAATCAATTTATTTAATATATTAACCATTTATTAGATACATACTAGGTTGGATATTTATAAAGACTATCATACAAGTGCATAATTACTAATAAATTTTTGATATATCTCTATGCTTTAACTAGGTTTAATATTTGTTTGCTTAATATGTTCTTGACATGTCAGATTAGGATTACTCTTCATAATTTATATTTGGACATTGTAGGGCCTTTATAGAAAAATAGAGAAATACCTACCCTTTAAATTTACAAAATAAAATGAAAATTAACTTTGTTGAGCTAGAATGAATATAAATAATTGGAAAGTCTATGAAGGAAATTGATCATGAGCACTAAATCTTAAAAATATTTATTTGTTGAAAGATAAGTTATTCTAGTAATTTCTATGGTTCTTTTTGGATTTACATGAGTCAAATGTTGGGACCTATTAAATAATTGAGTTAAATCTTTAGGGAAATTGTATTGATTAGATTTGTCAAGCCTAACCATGTTTAATCAATTTATTTAATCTATTAAACATTTATTAGATCAATACCTACCCTTTAAATTTACAAAAGAAAAAGAAAATCAAAGAAATACCTACCCTTTAAATTTACAAAAGAGATTTAGAAAATTAGAGAAATAGGCCTACCCTAAATATCAAAGGAAAACTAGAGAAATACCTACCCTAAATATCAAAAGAAAAATAGACAAATACCTACTCTAAATTGCTATATTTGATAAAGAATACTTGGTTCTATCTACCAAAACTTTTGAGATTTGCTTTTAATTTTGAAAAACTAAAAATTATAATTTCTAAAAAATATAATAAAATTAGTATTTTGTATGTAATTTAATCAAGAGCACCAAATAATAACAACTTAATCAATGTATTAATTGGTTTTTCATAACTTCTCTGTACAAGAAAAATAGCTTCCCTTAGCTTCAAGAAATATTTATTCTGTACTGACAAGGACAACCACTTGAAGGTGGAAGCTCATGTGGCCTCACCTAAGCCCTAAGACACATGTATTATAGGAGACATAAGACACCTAAGACACCTATTATATACTATGTACCTAGATTTTATAGATGTAGTAGGCCTAAGACACCTAGACTTTATACCTTATCACAGTCTAGACCTAAGACACCTAGACACCCATTATTGTTCTACCTAAGACACCTCTAGACACCTATTATGGTAGACCTAGTTGATATATAGTATCTACCTAAGACACCTAGATTAAATTATACCTTATTCTAGTCTCTAGACCTAGTTGACATATAGTATATACCTAAGACACCTAGATTAAATTATACATTATTCTAGTCTCTAGACCTAGTTGACATATAGTATATACCTAAGACACCTAGATTAAATTATACCTTATTCTAGTCTCTAGACCTAAGACATTTAGAGACACCTATTATAGTTATAACCCCATACACCTAGATTTTATACATTATTCTCTAAGTTTAGACCTAAGATTTATATGTACTTGACACCTAGTATATACCTAACGTCACACCTATTGTATATATATCAAATTCTAAGTCACCTAAATTAAAGACATGTACTTGACACCTAAAAGTTGAAGACTCTATAGCTCACGTATAGAGATCATACTTGTGCAGCAAGAAACAATAACTTGAAATCCTTTCAGCTCTACATGATCTTGCAAAAACAAATCTAGAGCTCAGGCCATGATGAAATGTAAATAAAAATTTAGAACCTAGAGATCATTTGATTTAAAGATAAAATTTGTTAAGAAGTTCCATTGAAATTATAATGAAAGGAAACAACTATTGAAGCATAAATTAAGATAATTAATAGTATAGGTCTAGTGAATACCTGAAATAAAGTGTAAGTTGTTGTCCACATTTTTCATACCACATCGATTGGTTCATCTCTCTCTTCAATAACATGTAATATTCTCTCATGGTCATCTCTATATAGTCTCCACTTTTGACGTCCACGTGCATGTGGAACTTAACAAAGAGATAGGATGATAACAATTACTAGATGGCTATACTGATACACCATGTTGTCAGGTTGGTAATCAATAAAATGAATCCCAATTTGAACAATTTTGACTTGTTTGATATATGTCCCTTGCACTACAATTGAACCTGTGGGAAACAACATTCCATCACTTGTTTCTGGTTTTGTTAACTTCATCCTCTCTTCTGTGCAATGTAATAAATAATAATTAACACCTTCTATGTTTCTAGCCTCTGCTATGACTACAAAAACATCTCCTACATCATGTAATGAAATGTAAAAAAATTAGAATGTGTTATGAATTCTAATATTTAATAACCAAATTACAATTAATTTTATCAACATGTTAAAATTTAAAAATTTGAAAGTTACAAACTTTGCATGATATATACACCTTTTTTAATCAATCCTGAAATGTGGTTATAATCAATTGAAATCAAAGGAATGCCTTCAAAGCTTTCATCTCCATCTTCGTCATATGTGTCAGTAACAACTAGTGGCACCTAATTCCATTCACTAACATATCCACATTGTTGGTTGTTGCAATTCTCATAATCTCCCAAAATGCAGTCATAACAAAAACAAGTGTAATCCCTAGTGCACAATGTCCATGTGCACCTATCTGTACTCATGACACAATGCAAAGATCTTGTTTTCTCTACCCTCTTGCATCCATGCATTGTTCTTCTATCCACACCTACAAATTATATATATATATATATATATATATATGATTTACAATTATAATTTTGTCCAGAATTATAAAACTATAATCACAACATGAAATAAAATAAATATTTAAGTAAATAAATTGAATAAGTCAAACTTTTTTCAAACAATACATACCTGATATCTCCCAGAACACTCTACTTGGACATGGGTTCCTCCCTGAAGATGTTTCGACCTCACATGCAAAGTGTTTCTTACACCATTCAACATCATGTGTGTCATTTATATAATCTCCCTCATAATTCATTTGATGTTTTCTTAGAGTGTGTTTGATGCAAGCTCCTACACCATCATTTTCACCCTTTCCATGCCCACTCTGGAAGAAACTCCAAACATGTGGTATATCATAAATTTGATTATATCTATAGAATGCATAAAATGGCCTTGATGATTTGAATTGTGACGCACACCCATATGACCATATGAAATGCTTTTCAATTTTCACACCCATTGTTACCAAATTATCAAAAAACTTCTTAAAGCGATGTTCTACAAAATGTGTGTCATGCTCTTTATCATCACTAATATAAAAATGACATTATTTCTTAATGAATTATTGTTGATATGTACTGTCAACACCATACAAATCTAGTTGTGCATACCGATAACACACACACATCATAATGTTGCAAATATGTGCCTATGATGTGTTGTCATTGATGCCAACATATCTCTTTGTCAGAGACAGTGAAGATAGTCCAGTTCAGTAAAGTAGATTACTTGGCATTTCCAGTAAGACAAAGATTAGAGTCAACAGACCAAAGGGTTGTGTAGAGGATTGTCTGAAGTTGCTCCAGTCAAGATTTGAGATGTTCACATGGAGGATTTGTGAAGTTATGGCCATCTGAGTAGAACCGGGTTTTGTAGTTGTTCAGAAGAAACAGAGTGACAGGAATTTGGTCCGTATTGCTTTACATTAGAATATTATGGTCTGTGGTTATAGAGATATGTTTGGGATGTTGGTGTGTATCCTCAACTCAAGTGGTTAGTGGTTTGGAGGTCCATAAGAAATCTTTCTAGTGTGACAGTCATGATAGTTAGTGTTCTTAAGTTCCCGGATCAAGATGCAAGTGTTTCTGGTGATTTGAGGTGGTGCAGTTATTCTTGTTAATTTCATTACACTATTGGTGGTCTTTGGATCATGTGCCTATTGTGTTGGTGGTCCACATTGAGGATTGATCTTGTGGTTGAAGATTTCGCCTTGGGTGTTGCTATTCTTTCTAGTCTTGGTTGACCGGATGCTTGGTGTGTGTTGCGGATAATCTAAGAGAAGTTCTATGGAGTGTGGCGTGTTGTTCAAGGAAGATTTGAGTCCCATCTATGCTTGGCTGACAGAAGAGTGGTTCGCATGTAGCATTTTGTATTAAGTCAAGTCTTGTGATTGTAATTTCTTGTAATGCCTATCTTGGAGAATGTTCCAGATAGATGATTGTTTGGCCAACTTTGATGTTGATTCCAAAGTCAATGACATGTATAAATAAGTGTTGTGAAGTCATGGAAATGTGTGGTGGTGAGCGAAGATGCGGATGTAGTGAGGAAGTGAGTGTAGGCAAAGTAGAGGTGTTGTGTGCTTCAATGGAACTGAACCTTGCATGAAGAAGATGTTGTTTCTCAGTTCAACCTTTCAGTGTTAACATTGTGAATGTTCTTGTAGGCAGTGAGCCTCCTTTGAGTAGTGACCTATAGGCAGTGCACTCGAAGGCAAGTGCCTTCCTATTTTTCTATTCTTTTAATAGAGAATAAATCTTGTGGGTTAGCCCCCACTGTGGTTTTACCCTTAACCAGGTTTCCACGTTAAAATCTTGGTGTTATGTGTGTTGATTATGTTTCTTCTCATGTGTTGTTGATTCATACTTTCATGGTTAAATCATTAATCTGTTAATAAGTGGTAAAGAAGATTAAATGCAGCAAAAGATAAAAGTTTTGTGACAACTGATTCACCCCCCCTCTCAGTTATCTACCCTAATTTCAACAATTGGTAGCAGAGCCAGTTCCTCTGAAAGAAGCTTGATCGCTTGAAGAGATCCAGGATGTCGACATACAAGAAGGACAGTCTATGATTTGATGGAACAAACTACTCTCTTTGGAAGAATCACATGGAGTATCATTTGCAATGCATGGGTGATCTTTATTGGTTGATAAATAAGATTAAGTATACTCCTCCACAGAATGGTCCTACAACTCTAGATCAAATCAAAGAAGATGAATACAACATTCAGGCTAAGGAAGCATTGTTGAGTGCTTTGATTGATACAAAAATGACAAATGTCTTGGAATTGCAAACTGCTCATGAAATCTGGAAGAAGTTTGAAACTCTGTATGAATGTGATGCATATGTCAAATGTGCCAAGTTACAGAGCTTGAAATGTAGATACGAATGTTTGAGGATGAGTAAAGATGAAAACATCACTTCCTATATGCAGAAGATGAATGAACTTGTGAGCAGTATCAGGAGTGCTGGTGGAATACTAGAAGAATCAAAGATTGTTGCCAAGGTACTCAGATCCTTACCTGCTTCATAAAAGCATAAAGTTGCTGCTATTGAGGAGATCAGGATTGTGACAACTATTACAAGGGATCAGTTGGTTGGCAAGCTTTTAGCATTTGAAATGAGTGAGATTGGTGATTCTCTTCCTAAATCAAAATCTAATTTTAAGGCCAGTGTTTTTGGGAAGCAAAGATTTGATCCAAGTGAAAGCTCTTCAAGAAGACTAACTAGATATGAGAAGGCAAGGAAGTAACTTGAAGAAGATGAATCGAAGCTTGAAGAACTTGAAGCCCTTATTGCCAAAAGATTACCAAGAGGATTCAGTAAGTATGAAGGAAAGTTTCCTTTCAAATGTTTTGCTTGCGATAAGATTGGTCATTTTTCTTCAAGATGTCTGGAAAGGGTTTCAAAGCCAAACCCTAACAGACCTAGGTTTTAGAATAAATGCTACTATGTCCAAGAATCTATTAATAAAGGAGTTACAGATGATGAATCTGATAAGGGAAGTACCTCTGGAAATGAATGGGTGTTCATTGCTATCAAAGAAGAAGATCTGGTGCATACTAAATCTGCTAGCTATGTGAATGTGGAAAGTGCCTTGGCTGCTTAGGTTGAAGAAAAGGATGAATGGGTGATTGATAGTGGATGTTCTCATCATATGATAGATGATAAGAGTAAGTTTGTAAGTATGGAAAGGTATGAAGGTGGAATTGTGAAGTTTGGAGACAATTCAACTAGTAGAATCTGTGGCAGAGGATCCATCTCTCTTGATGGTAAGAATAACACTAATGATGTTTTATATGTAGAAGGGTTGATGCATAATCTTCTTAGTGTTGGACAATTGGTTAACAAACGGTATGATCTCCGATTCAAGGATGGAAAATGCAGAATCTTGGAAAGCTGCAGAATTGAGATTGCATCTGGTACACAGACTAGAGGTAATATCTTTCATTTAAGTGATATTGGTAAGAGTTGTTTGATTGATCAGACTAATCAAAGCTGGTTATGGCATAGGAGAATGTGTCATGTAAACTTTGATAATATTGTCAAGATAAGTGCTATTCAGGCTATGAGAGATCTTCCAAAGCTTGTGAAACCTACTAATAGCATGTGTAAGGAATGTTAGTTGGGAAAACTAAGCAGAACTACATTCAAAAGTAAAGAATAATTTTCAAGTGCATTGTTAGAACTTGTACACACTGATTTGTGTGGTCCTGCCAGAGTTAAGAGTTTGCAAGGAGACATATACTTTATGTTGTTGATTGGTGATTACTCCTGGGTGATGTGGGTCACTTTCTTGAGAGAGAAATCAGAGGCTCTTGACAGATTCAAGGTGTTTAAGGCTAGGGTGGAGAATGAGATTGGTGTGAAGATAAAGTGTCTAAGATCTGACAAAGGTGGATAGTTTACTTCCGGTGAGTTTAATGCATTTTGTGAAAAGCATGGAATAAGAAGATAGTTATCTGCTCCTAGGACTCCTCAGTAGAATGGAGTTGTGCAAAGGAAGAACTAGACTATTCAAGAGGCTGCTAGAACCATGATGATGGAAGAAAATGTTCCACATGTCTATTAGAGAGAGGTTGTGAGTACTGTTGTCTACACTCTTAACTGGGTGCAGATCAAAAGTAATACTGGTAAAACACCTTATGAACTATGGTTTGGTAATGATCCTACTGTGAAATACTTCAGAGTTTTTGGTAGTAAATGTTATATCAAAAGAGATGAAGATCTAAGCAAGTTTGATGCAAGATGTGATGAAGGAATATTTCTGGGTTATTCTAACCAAAGCAAGGCATACCGGTGCTTTAACAAGAGATTGAAAAGGATTGTTGAAAGTGCTAATGTCAAGGTTGATGAAAGCAAAGAGATACCTTCCAAATCTTGTGGATATGAATCAGTTGATAAAAATGAAAGTCCAAATAAAGGAAAGCAAGTTCAAACTCAAACTTAGATTCAGATTGCTCTGAAGAATCTAGTGACTTAAGAAGCTAGTACAAATATTGAGGAACAAGTTCAAGAAAATCCCAAAACTCCTAGGTATGTGAGGTTGAATCATTTTGAAGATTAGATTATAGGAGATAGAAATAGAGGTGTTCAAACTAGAAGAAAAATTGTTGAAGAACAAGAAGAGTATTGTTTAATTTCAAAGATTGAACCAAAATCAGTGAATGAAGCTTATAATGATGAAAGTTGGGTAAAAGCAATGGAAGAAGAATTAATTCAAATTGAAAAGAATCATACTTGGGATCTTGTTCCTAGACTTGAAAACAAAAAATGTAATTGGAACTAAATGGGTCTTCTGGAATAAATTGAATGAAAATGGTGAAGTTGTGAGAAACAAAGCAAGATTGGTGTGCAAAGGATATTCTTAGGTAGAGGGAATTTATTTTGAAGAAAATTTTTCTTCAGTGGCAAGAATCGAAGCAGCTAGATTATTTCTTTCCTTTGCTACTTACAAAGATTTCAAAGTTTACTAGATGGATGTTAAGTCAACATTCCTAAATGGAGATTTGGAAGAAGAAGTCTACATTGAGAAACCAGAAGGATTCTAGTTGTCTGATCAAGGAGATATGATCTGTAGGCATGAGGAAAGCATTCTATGGACTTAAACAAGCCCCAAGAGCTTGGTATGCAAGATTAGATAAGTATCTGCAAAAGTTAGGTTTTAGTAAATGCACAGTTGACAGTAATCTTTATTTCAAAATTGATCATGAACACATCTTGATTGTTGATGTATTTGTTGATGATATCATCTTTGGTGGAAATGAGAGCATGTGTAAAAATTTTGATGATCAGATGCAAAGTGAATTTGAGATGTCCATGCTTGATGAAATGAATTTCTTCTTGGGTCTGCAAATCATTCAGTCAGATAAGGGCATCCTCATATCTTAGTCTAAGTATGTAAAAGAGTTGTTGAAAAAGTTTGGAATGGAGGATTCAAAACTAGTGAGTACTCCTATGATAACTGGATGCAAGTTGAATAAAGATGATGATTCCCCTAAGGCAGACCAGAAAAGGTATAGATTAATGATTGGAGGACTGCTTTATCTAACTCATACTAGACCTGATATTATGAATGTAGTTGGCCTTGTTGTTAGGTTTCAAGATGATCCTAGAGAATCTCAGGTTGTAGCAGTCAAAAGAATTTTTAGATACCTGAAGGGAACATCTGATTATGGCTTATGGTATCCTAAGGATGATGATTTCACTCTTCATACATATATAGATGCTGATTGGGCAGGAGATGTGGATGACATGAAGAGTACTAGTGGTGGTGCATTTTTCTTGGGAAAGAGATTGGTTTCTTGGTTGAGCAAAAAGGAGGCAATATCTCTGTCTACTGTAGAGGTAGAGTATATAGAAGCAACAAGCAATTGTACTCAAGTTTTGTGTATGAAGCAAATGTTGAAGGATATTAGAATTGTGTTTGAAGAGCCTATTACAATCTTGTGTGATAATTCAAGTGCAATAAACATTTCAAAAAATCTGGTGTTGCATTTAAAGACAAAGCACATATCCATCAAGTTTCACTTTTTGAGAGAGAAGGTAAATGAGAATGAAGTCAGATTGGAGTTTGTTCCTTCAAAGGATCAGATTGTGGATATCTTCACTAAGCCTCTACATAAGGACACTTTTGAGTATCTCAGAGGGAAGCTAGGGGTGATTACCCCTCCTGTTCAGAACTAAGGTGCACTAGTGTGCATCAGTCTAGTGGAACTCACATTTATATCTTGTGATCTAGATTGGTGTTAAGGGGATGCTACTTAGGGGGAGTAGTCAGTATGTTCTAAGTTTTGTTTGGTCTTGTCTATGAAACAAAAATGGTGAGAGATGATTGCAAATATGTGCACTTTTCCATTGATGTCAAATGGGCAGAGAAGTCATGTGAAAAACTTGGATGGAAGTGAGTAGTTGTTGGTGAAAGGGGGAGCAGTGAAGAAAGTGGTTGCAGGTGTGATAAGAGAAAGAGAGAGAAGTTCTTGTCTTGATGGTTGAATCAATTTTTTGCATCATATGTTACCATCAATGACAAAGAGGGAGATTGTTGCAAATATGTGCCTATGATGTGTTGTCATTGATGTCAACATATCTCTTTGTCAGAGACAGTGAAGATAGTGCAGTTTAGTAAAGTAGATTGCTCAACATTTGTAGTAAGACAAAGATCAGAGTTAGTGGACCAAAGGGTTGTGTAGAGGATTATCTGAAGTTGCTCCAGTCAAGATTTGAGAGGTCTGCATGGAGGATTTGTGAAGTTATAGACATCTGAGTAGAACAAAGTTTTACAGTTGTTTAGAAGTAACAGAGTGATAGGAATTTGTTCCAGATTACTTCGCATTGGAATATTATGGTCTACAGTTCTAGAGGTATGTTTGGGATGTTGGTGTGTATCCTCAACTCAAGTGGTTAGTGGTTTGGAGGTCCGCAAGAAATCTTTCTATTGTGACAGTCATGACAATTAGTGTTCTTAAGTTCCCAGATGAAGGAGCAAGTGTTTCTCGTGATTTGAGGTGGTGGGGTTGTTCTTGTTGATTTCATTATACTTGTGGTGGTGGTTCGCATTGAGGATTGAGCTTGTGGTTGAAGATTTCTCCTTGGGTGCTGCTATTCTTTCCAGTCTTGGCTGACCAGATGCTTGGTGTGTTGTGGATGATCTAAGAGAAGTTCTATGGAGTGTGGCATGTTGTTCAAGGAAGATTTGAGTCCTAGCTATGCTTGGCTGACAGAGGAGTGGTTTGCATGTAGCATTTTGTATTAAGTCAAGTCTTGTGATTGTAATTGCTTGCAATGCCTATCTTGGAGAATGTTCCAGATAGATGATTGTTTGGCTAACTTTGATGTTCATTCCAAAGTCGATGACATGTATAAATAAGTGTTGTGAAGTCGTGGAAATATGTGGTGGTGAGAGAAGATGTGGATGTAGCGAGGAAGTGAGTGGGGGTAGAGCAGAGGTGTTGTGTGCTTCAATGGAACTGAACCTTGCATGAAGAAGATGTTGTTTCTCAGTTCAACCTTTCAGTGTTAACATTGTGAATGTTCTTGTAGGCAGTGAGACTCCTTTGAGCAATGAGCTCTGGGTAGTGCACCCGAAGGCAAGTGCCTTCCCATTTTTCTATTCTTTTAACAAAGAATAAATCTTGTAGGTTAACCCCCACCATGGTTTTTCCCTTAATCAAGTTTCCACTTAAAAATCCTGGTGTTATGTGTGTTGATTATGTTTCTACTCCTGTGTTGTTGATTCATGCTTTCATGGTTATATCATTAATCTATTAATAAGTGGTAAAGAAGATTACATGCAGCAAAAGATAAACGTTTTGTGACAATTGATGCACCCCCCCCTCTCAGTTGTCTACCCTAATTTCAACACATAATAGTGGCATGCTTTGAATAGTAACATTGTGTTTGAATCTCCTTTTGATGGGTAAAAGAGTAATTTTCTGCAAAGTCAACTATTGATAAAACTATTCTAGGTGGGAAAGTATCTCCTAACAACTGAAACTATTTTTGATGTAGAAGTTACTCCCCTCTTGACCCATACACAACCAAATTCTACAGAGAATAATTTCAGCATTCAAATCTAAAAATTACTTTCAACAATTTTTGGACAATTACAAAATTTATCTAACACAACAAAAATCTGCATAATAAAATTTACAAGTCTTGGCTCTAAATAGCTATCCTCTGCACATCTACATACTTTCCTCTGGCTCTACAGAATCTCCCACAGTCTCGCAACCTCGCAAGGCTTCCAACCTCTCTCTTCACTCTGCATCCTCAAGTAGCTTATCTTGCATTCTCTGCAAGTTTTCTCCTGCTCTTTGGCTGAGCCTCTCTTCCTTCTCTCAATGACTTACCCCCCATCCTAATCAATTGAAAACATTTTATACTCTCTAGGGAAGAAAGGAAGTTGAGCCATCTTCAATCAGTTAAGGAACTGAAAAGTTGATAGTTTCATAAATGCAAACTAACTATTGCCAAACAGTTCAACTGTTAAGAACTAGATTGTCATTCCAAACAAACAATCAATCCTAACATGATCATAGTGTAAACTTTGGCAATTTGTCCATACTTGAGCTTAATGGAAGTCTATTGCCAAAATGTTTTCTCCCTGAATTACTGAGTTCCTCTATTTTTTTCAAAAAATAACTTTATTAGAATTTTATCCAGTTCAAGAACTTAAATATTTCTGACACACCAATAAGGAGAGGTAATTGACAAATCTAGCACTTCATGAACTTAAAAGTTCACTTGCACATGTTATCAGCAAAATAGTTAGTTTGCAAACTAAAAAGTTTGCTGATACAAGCCTTAACCCATTGAGCCCTTTTGTCGGCGAAACTCATCTTTTATGAACTCTTGTCTTTCTTCTCAAAAGCTTTGTTTATATGCTGGTTGGCAAATCAATGACTTTTAGAACCCGCGAACTAGCCAAATACTTAAAACTTTTCTTTTATCGACAATTCTTGAAAACTACAAACTTCCATCACTTAATTTTTGCATCGGCCAACTTTGATACCAACCTTGAAGGCTTTGTTGGGGAAGTAGATCATCAAAAAACTTAAGGGTTCACAAATTGGTGATTTTTCCAACACTAAAAGTTGTCAGCAAAAAGCAAAGTTTTAAACTACAAAATTTGTTGATATCGAAGAAGACTTGCTTAAAGGTCATTTTTGATGAAAAATATGATCACACTCCAAAGATTATTGGCTACATTGCTTGTCAGCAAACCAAGCCATCGACCAAACACCTGATTGGTGAACTGAACAGTTTACGAACTGAACAATTCACAAACTGAGAAATTCTCCGAGGGTCGTCCCACGATAATGGGTTACATTTTTTGGCCAAACTTGACATTGAATCAACATTTTGAACTAAATCTTCACTTTCTAACACCTATAGCCACTAAAGTGTTAGTAATTTGAAGATGATACGAACTAGTGATTTGTGAGATTTTGTCTGTAGATTCTAAATATGCATTTTAAAAAAAATTTGGAGTTAAATTATAAATTTTTTTCATCTCCTTTGATAACTAGTTTTTAATAGTAAACAACATTTTTTAAAAGTGATGTGTATTCTGTTGCACATAACTTTTTTTCTACAAAGGATAAAATTCTGATTCTTTTGAATTTAGATTGGTAACACCGATATCTAGAGGATGCATTTGGTTTCATAATGTTTTGTTGAATATTTTTTTCTTAATTAAGATTTGAAGTCAAACCAATTATAATTTAGACATAGGCATATTCTGTCCAACATAACTTTTTTTGTATGTATCAGAATTCAAATTTCTTTTGTTGGAATAAGGACATCAATACCTAGAGGATGTTTTAGAATTTTTTTTCTCTATTTTCCTATTTTTTCATATGTGTGAAACAAAGACCTTGATGTTCTTTGAAAAACCTACATTCACAAGAAATAAAAAATAAATATAATAATGAACCTCTTGAAATTAACACAAATATGGCTAATTATAGTAGACAACCAATATTTCACCAGGGTCCCTCCCCCAGTAATACAATCAATGGTACTTCAAAAAGACTGTCCAACAAGATTCCCATTCCCCAGTCGTCGGGTGTTAACATTAGTTTTAATGATAACAAGGGAAGATTTATAGTGGACTATCAGAGAACCAGCCCTTCAACCCTTAGTGGTAGAAGGGATTTGACCGGGCAAACTCAGAACTTGAGTATGGTAAAAGCTCCACCTAGAAAAAGCCCTAAACCTTCCCAAAATACCATAAGAAATAACCAGAGTCAAAACCAGGAACTCATTTTACAGAACTTTAACCTCACACAAAAAACCTCAGGCTAAGAAATATACATAGTAGCTAAGTCTCCAGAGCACATTTATAAACCTTAGATAGACGAAGGCAGGAAGGAGCTTGAAGAGGGAGAAGTCCCTGAAGAAGAAAACAGAATTAATATTCCTCTAGCAGAGGAAGGTAAAAATGAACAAGAGGTATTTGAGACCCAAGAATGGGTCCCCAACACCTGTGAAATAGAGGAAAAACATAAGGAGACTGGATATCAAAAGATAACCACAGATATGATCATCCATAGGGAGCTAGAAGAGATATGCAATGAGATCCTTGATGAGGCATTAGAGGAAGTAGTAATTGAGGAGGCAAATAAAGAGAAGGAAAGGCTAATCTCCAAGATCCTGGAGCTTGAAGAATGCGAGAAAAGGTAGGAGAATAATAAAGATGACCCAAAATAACAAGGAGATAGAGAGTTAGAGGAAGTAGACCCAAAGCTGGGAATCGCAATAATTGATTTCAGTAAGGAGATTCCTGATTGTGCCAAAAGCAATAAAAAAAGGGGTAGGAAATCATGTCTGGAACTAAGAGAGAAAGCAGGTGAGGCAAATGATCAGACCAAGATAACCTCACTTTTTTAATGCAGGGAAGGGGAAGTACCTTCCCGAGGCACCATGAAAGTCTACACTTGGAATGTTAGGGGTCTCAAGACCCCTAACAAACAGCAAATCATAAAATACTGTATAACCAACACAAAACCAGATATTCTAATACTACAAGAAACTAAACTTAATAAAGAAGAGATAGATGCTCTAAATAAGAAGCTAGGAATATGGGAGCTAGCAGGAGTTCCAGCTGAGGGTGCTTCGGGAGGCCTTGGGGTAATCTGGGATTCAAGAGCGGTCTCATTCTCAGTAAGAAGTTGTAGGAAGAATTGGATGGCTGGGAATGTCAGAAGCATCCGAAGCAATCTACACTTTTATCTCCTTAACATTTATGGCCCATCTCAGAACCAGGATAAGAGAGTAGTTTGGACAAAAATAGAACAATTCTTGGGAACTTTACAAGATCAAGTATGCATTCTAGGTGGAGATTTCAATGTAATTTTGGATCCTAAAGAAAAAATGGGAGGTCATGTAAGGTTATCTACAGCAGCAAAAGAATTTAAAGAATGGGTTCAGAAGAACAATTTATTGGAAGTTAAAACTGTTTAGGAAGGTTCTACTTGGAACAACAAAAGAGAAGGTTTTAGCAATATTGTAGAAAAACTTGATAGACTCTTGTTAAGAGGTAATTTGGCCCACTTCCCTTACTTTCTGATGGTAGAGATCTTACCATACTCGGGCTCTGATCACTACCCAGTTTAGTTGAGTATCTCAGAAGATTGCCAACCTAAACGTTGCTACTTTAAATTTGAAAAAATGTGGTTCAAAGATAACAACCTTATCACCCTAATTGAGCAATGGTGGAAAGAAACTAGAATATCTGGATCTAATCTTTTTTGTTTAGTATCCAAATTGAAAATTATTAAATGTAAGCTTCTAAGCTGGATCAAAACTAACTTTGGTAATATCTTTGAGTCCAAAACCAAGCTAGAAAAAGAACTGGAAAACCTAAACAAAAACATGATTACCAGAGGTATGGATGCTGAATCATATTCAAAAGAAAAATAGCTAAAAATTAAATATGAAGATATCCTAGCCAAAGAGGAAATCTTTTGGCATCAAAAGTCAAGAGAAATCTGGCTGGAAGAGGGAGACAAGAACACTAAGTTCTTTCATAATAGCACCAAAGCACGTAGAAACGTAAATAGAATCCTCAAAATAAAAGATGCAAATAATGTATGGATCAAAGATCCTCATCAAATTGCACGTGAAATGGTTAGGTACTTTGAAAATATTCTTAATAATAAGGAAGGATCGAATTGCCTGCACCAACAAACCATTCTGAAAGATATTCCAAGGATTATTTCAGAGGATCAAAATAAAGCTCTCAATGGTAAATTTACCAAAATGGAGATAGAGTTGGCAATCTCTCAAATGCAACCAGATAAAGCACCTAGTCTCGATGGATTCCCAGCTTTCTTCTTCCAGAAATGTTGGCACTTCATAGGAGATGAAGTAGTCAAAGCACTAGAAGGGGTAAGAAATTCGGGAAGTATTCTCAAAGAGGTAAATAACACTTTTCTTACATTCATTCCAAAAAAAGAGAAACCAGAAAGTCTAGGGGATTTGCGGCCTATATCTTTGTGTAATACTATTTATAAAATCCTCACTAAAACCCTAGCTAATAAGATTCAGACTGTTCTTTCAGATTTAATTAGTGACGAGCAAACAGGGTTTGTTCCAGGTAGATCTATATTTGATGGAGTTATAACAGCACAATAAGCCATCCATACCATACAACAAAACAAAAAACCTAGTATGCTAATTAAACTGGATATCAGTAAGGCCTATGACAAGATAGACTGGCGTTTCCTTTGCAAAACCCTAGAGGCTTTCAGTTTCACCAAATAGTGGATAAACCTCATTTACGCATGTATTTCTAATCATAAGATATCAGTTTTAATCAATGGAACTCCGGAAGGTTTTTTTAGCATCTCGAGAGGATTGAGACAAGGGGATCCAATTTCCCCTTTTCTCTTTATTATAATGGTAGACCTATTAGGGAGAATGATCTCCAAGGCTAGGGAAGAAGGGAAGATCCAAGGTATCAAAATTACTTCTGGTGTTGATCCCACAACCCATCAACAGTTTGTAGATGACACTATGCTCTTTGGTATGGGGAGCATAGAAGAAGATAGGGCATTTAAAGATATCCTGAACTCCTACTGTAGGGCCTCTGGATAGGAGGTAAATGCTGATAAATCAGCAATTTATTTTTTCAACACGGATCCTGAAACTGAAAGAGAAATATGCAGAATATTGTCTTATAAAAAAGGGGAAATGCCTTGCAAATATCTAGGCATACCTTTGGGTAAAAGCAATAAGACTAATGATCTATGGGATCATATTACTTCCAAGATCAGGAATAGAACAGAATCTTGGAAAGGCAAATGGCTCTCCTCAGCAGGCAAAGTGACAATGTTACAATCGGTTCTCTTAGCTATCCCAATATACCAATTATCCTGTATGAATCTTCTAGTAGGTATACGGGATGAAATCAACAAAACTCTAAGAACTTTCCTATGGCAAGGTTTGAAGGATAAAAGGAAAATGGCACTTGTGGCTTGGGACAAGATTTGTAGACCAAAAGAGGAAGGAGGCCGGGGCTTTAAAAACTTTAGAGAATAGAGTAAGTCTTTAGGTGCCAAACTTGTATGGAAAATGTATCAGCAACCAGATTCAAAGTGGGTTAAAATTTTGAGAAACAAATATCTTAGAGGGGAGGAACCAACATTCCTTTTTAGAATGGCTAACCCACCTAAAGGATCTCACCTATGGAATTTTATGATGGACTGTAGGAAGCTCATAATGGACAAACTGACTTGGAGTTTAGGTGATGGGAACCAAGCACTTTTCTAGGACGACTCATGGGGTGGGTATGAGGTGATAAGTAGCCTGGATAATTTAGAGAATGCCAAAAGGATACTAGAATCCCATTGGGGGAAATATGTAAAAGATTATATAGATTTTCCCAACCATGAGGAGAATAGGGGGTGGAAATGGAAACCCCTGGATAATATGAACATTCCAGATAATGAGAAAAAGAAACTACTTGATATCCTTAACAAAAGGAGGCTATCTCTCAAAGGAGACTTAGATAGATTAGTTTGGGATGGGGCTAAATCAGGAAATTATAAAACCAAGGATGGTTACAAAACTTTAATCAGACAGCAACTAAGACCAAAATCAAAGTTACCACTGAGACTGTGTTGGGATAAGAACTGTCTCCCAAAGGATGGGCTGTTTGCTTGGATGGCCTTGTAGAAAAAAATCCTAACGGCGGATAGGTTCACCAAAATGGGATATGAGGGGCCTAGCAGATGTCCCCTTTGTGAAGAGGATCAAGAAACAACAGACCATATTCTCCTCAATTGTCAATTTTCTAATAAATGTTGGAATTGGCTAAGTAATAAGATGGGATGGATTACTACCATGCCTAATAACATTTTGAACCTTTTCCAGTGCTAGCCTGAGACTCACAAACAAACCATCTACCATATGCTATGGACAATTTCCCCTTCGATCATGGTTTGGGAGCTGTGGAAAGAAAGAAATAGAAGAATCTTTAAAGATAGAAAAATGACTTTTGGTCAGCTAATTATTAAAATTGAGGCCGTTATAATGGAAATAGTCAATAGAAGGATTCTAAATAACTCCAAAAAATAATCCACAATGACGCACTGGGATGAAAAGATGCGGGGGAGATGGGCAGGACTAAATCTTCCCTCCTTTGTGGGACCAGGCAACCACAACACCACCAACAAGAGAAAGGAATGTAAGTGGCAACCTCCTAAAGAAGGGTGGCTCAAGCTAAATTTTGATGGGGCATCTAGGGGCAACCCGGGAGTCGCAAGAATAGGTTGTGTAATCCACAATTCTGAATCTAGAGAAATGGAAACCTTAGCCAAACCCCTAGGAGAAACAACAAATAATCTAGAAGAATTAATTGCATTGATTGAAGGTCTAAGAATCTGCAAAGACATGAAAATTGAAAAATTAGAGGTCGAAGGAGACTCCGCGATTGTCATTAATGGCTTACAGAAAGGGAACATGCCTAATTGGAGATTGAATTCCCTGCTAGCTAATGCCCTCAACATCATTGCTTCTTTAAGGAGGTGCACATTCAACCACACTTACAGAGAGGGTAATAGCAAAGCAAACTCTCTTGCCAACAAAGGGGCGGATGGTCTCTACCTATCTACTAGAGCTAACACCATTGAAGTATTATCAAAATCAAACTAAAACTTTGGAGGAAAGTTATTTTGAGGCCAATCAGTTCATCACTTGGTCTAATAACACACCTCAAAGGGTGAACAAACTCTGAGCATCTTCAGATTTTCTACCCTTTAGACAACAAGGGAGTACAATAGAGCAATTAAGATTTTCCTGCATCCTCCATTTGTATATCACATACAAATCTTTTGTATATGATACATTTTCTTCTATATACAAGAGTGGGCCCGACTAGTTTTATGAAATGAATTGAAATCACCTTCGAATCCGCATTTGTGTCACCTTCTTGTATATCAAATGCATGTGTTTTATATACAATAGTAGACCCCATCTAAAATTCACAATATTTAATCTGTCATTCAAATTTAGGTTTGTATAAACTTGTATATTCATTGGAGATGGGGCCCACATAAGTATCTTTGGTGTTTCGTGTGTTTGTATATACATTTCCTTTGTTTCTCATGCATTTGTCTATGCATCTTGTATACATACACCGCAATATACAATCACAGACTCCAAATAAAGTTCTTAGAATTTAAACTTTCTAACTAGGTCCGGACTTGTATGTATCCTTATGTATCACCTTGTTATATCTCATGCATACACTTTTATACAATCACGGATTGCAGTGGATTTGTGAAACGAATTGGAATTATCTTTGGTTCCTCCATTGTATGTATTTTGTTGTATTACCTTTTTGCATATCTTATACAATCGTCTATAAAATAAATTGGATTTCAGATCCGTCCTTGTATATTTTCCTGCATCCTCCTTATGTATATCGCATACATATCTTTTGTATATCGGACACATTTTCTTCTGTATACAAGAGTGGGCCCAACTAGGTTTATGAAATGAATTGAAATCACCTTCGAATTCGCATTTGTGTCACCTTCTTGTATATCGAATGCATGTGTTTTATATACAATAGTAGACCCCAACTAAAATTCACAATATTTAATCTGTCATTCAAATCCGGGTTTGTATAAACTTGTATATCCATTGGTGATGGGGCCCACATAGGTATCTTTGGTGTTTCATTCATTTGTATATACATTTCCTTTGTTTCTCATATGCATTTGTCTTTGTATCTTGTATACATACATCGCAATATACAATCACGGACTTCAAATAAAGTTACTTTCTATCTAGGTCTGGACTTGTATGTATCCATTTGTTTCACCTTTTTATATCACATGCATACACTTTTATACATCGCAGACTTCAGTGGATTTGTGAAATGAATTGGAATTATCTTGGGATCCTCCATTGTATGTATCTTGTTTTCAATCGTCTCCATCATTCATACGTGGTCCCCACCCGTTATTTATATCTCCAATGATGTTTGGTTTTGTATAATATTCTCTTGTATATTTTCTTTGTATATTATCATTTGTATGTTATCTTGTATAAGCACACATACAAAGAATCTTATACAAACCCTCTCTTGTATATTTTCTTTGTACATTACCATTTGTATGTTATCGTGCACATACAAAGCATCTTATACAAACCCTCTCTTGTATATTTTCTTTGTATATTGCCATTTGTATGTGATCTTGTACAAGCACACATACAAAGCATGTCATCCCCAACGATGCTTTATTCCTTTGTATATTGGGTATGTATATTATAAACATACAAGCACCCCGAACATTCAAAGACTTTTTAGGATTTAACTTTCTTTTCGCATCCCATTTGTAGCTCTTATTTGCATCCTTCTAACTTGTATATCAGCTTGTATATCGTTATTTATACAAGCCCGATATGCATATGGTGGAGCCCACATCACTTTTCTGATTGTATCTTCCAAAATGCATACCTGTATCTAATTTTTAGATACAAAGCTGAATACATACAAACTCCTTTGCATCACCTCTTCAGACTTATTTTATAAACCACAGTTTACTTATTTTTCAGCTCCGCGATGGATATAAAGTGCAATGCATCTAGTCTTGATGCATCAGTTTAACCAAATTTCAACCTTTCTAGAGTTCTGCATTGTATGTATGAAATGTATAACCACACATACAATACACAAAAATTTCAACAATTAAACCTCATTTCATAATCTTTTCAGTTCCGTGACATGCATATAGCTATGTATATCATCTTGTATGTCTCCCTTTGCCAAACTCAAAATACATCCATCAGACCTGGCAAATTATTTATTTAAACTCTTAACTCTGTCGGGTCTGGTTCTATGAAAAGTCATCAGGTTCGGATTTTCATGCATTTTAGTGTAAGCCTCGCCAAAGCACTTTTCTTCAATCGGTAAGACTTTAGAGTATCGAAAACTCCTTGCTTTTTCTTTCCGATGATAATCTCCTGCCGGTGAATTGCTAGTTCCTTCGTTCCATTGGATGCTTCGGTGAGAGTCCTACTGATCTCCACCATCGGCATGACTTACACTATTGGGAGGGCTTGTGAAGTTCTCACCGACAGTGTTTTCCTATGCCGATCTAATTGATATGTTTTGACAGGTAACAACATTTTTTATGACGGGTTAGAATTTAGTTGGAACGTGATATTTTGGTTTATCAACATTATTAAGTGAAATGGTTGATCACTTATTTATGCCCACATGTAGATATATATATATATATATATATATATATATTAGTATTTATATAGTTTATATATATATAGATGTTGGCATATACAGTGGATTAGTCAACCAAAATGGGATGCCCCACATAACCAGATTTAAGTTAACATTGAAGCAAGTGTGCTTGATTAATTTTTATAAGCTTGGCAATAGCAAGTATTTTATTCTTTCATCTCAGGAAAAGGTTTTAAAGAAGTAACAGATGTTTGCAGGAGAATGAATTTTATGTTTTTTGTATAGCTAACTTGTGAAAAGGAGTGGTAGTTTTCTTGTGGTTTCAGGTTAAACAGGTATACTGGTAGGAGCAAGATAGAAGAAGCCCTTTTAATTGGATAATGGACAGTTGATCAAAGGTTATAAGCCTTGAAGGTCATCCTAGGAGTCGAAGAACCAAAAGACACTCAACAAGAGGATTTCAAAATAAAGGCCATGGATAAGGGCGATGTCTGTATTTGTATCTTAGTAATTGTATAAGAAAATATGTTTCTTTGTTGGGCTTGTCCCCGTAAGTTCTATAAATAAACAGTATGCCCTAGACTGCAAAAGTCCCGGGCTAGACCAGAGGTTTTCTTCGCTCTGTTCTTTTCTACTGGTGCTCGCACTGAACAGAGTTGTATTTTATAACTAATTTTATATATTAATGGCCTCAGCCTTTTACCAATTAAAAATATATATATACATATAATAATAAAATTAAATATATTTAAAATTATACTTTTTGGGAAGCTTATAATAAGGACTATATACTTACAAAACATAAATTTTAAATGAATTCATTTGATCCCCCAAAAGGTAAATCAAAAGTGGTTTTTTATCAGCATTTTGATAGGTGTAGAGGAGACTCTATTATAGGTATGGTTTAAAACTAGCGGGGTTCTATCCAAGGGGGTTTGAATCTAAGGGGGTTTGATCAAACCCTCTTTAATTAAAATCCTTTAAATGGAACCTTTCAAGGCTTAAATAATTATATTTTCTAAAAATATGTGATTTCAACAAAAATCAGGATATCCCAGAAAGTGTAACCCATTATTGTGGCATCACCCTCGAGCGGCTCTACGTTAGCCAATTTTCATCCAATCTTCACCAAAATGGAACTAGAGATACCCAATTGGGTCTTCTACAAGATGGTGCCCTTCACTTGGCCAATTTAAGATTGAAAATATTCATGAAGCAAACTACCCAAAACCAACACAAAAGAAAACAAAACACAACTAAAAGTGAACTGAACTGAAACTGAAACTGAAACTGAAAACTTGAAATGTTTTTGGTTGATGCTGATTGCTCGTGGACCCAGATGCTCTTGCATAAGACATGCTAGGTAAAAATTTTGTGATCATGGGCTAACAAAATGGAGATTAATAGTAGAACTACCCTTGCAAGTTGCAAACAACCTATAGCAATCTCCATCACTGTAGCAGGTTCATCGAAAACTTGCTTCCTTCGCCTCTTCCAACATCTAGGTGGGACACTTTCCATCATCCTCCACCAAGTGTGCACATTCTTCTTCCTTCCTCTCATGGACTTACATCCACTATAGACAATCCTCCTTTTCCAAAGGCTCTCTTCTTCTCCTTCAAATACTCTCTCCTCTTTCATGGAATCCAACCCACCACAAACCGACCGCCTCCACCAAGTTCCACCTACATCATCCTCCACAAGATCTATGCACAAACATGCAACATCTATATACAAATATACTATTGCAACTTCATCCTCTACAACATCCTCTTCTAGTCTCACCATAGAAGGTAAATCATCATAACTGTATCCAAAATAAAAAAAATTACCTTATCCTTCTTTGCCACTGCAACTTTTCCTTCTTCACTATTCACTACAACATTTTCATTTTCACCATCCACTACTATCACTAGATCTTCATGTCCTCCAAAGGACTCACAACTGCATACTCATTCTTCTCATCCTCACCTGCAAGCTTCTCAAGCCACTCCTTATTCTAACACCAAAATCTGCAACAATAATTTATCTTTTTCCTCTTCATCTACTGCCATCTCAATCTCCATAGTTGCATCTTCAACCTCTTCTAACATCATCTCTATTTCATCTTCAATGGTTGTTGCACTTGTATCCTTTTTCTCAATCTTTTCATCTTCTTTCTCCTCATCCTCTACTGCAACTTTTCTGCTCATTACTACACTTTCCTCTTTCTCACTTTCTCTTTCCATGCCTTCATCATGGCATAGTGATGCAATCTTCAGTACTTCTAGTCTTATCTCCACTCTTCTCAAATCTTCGCGAATTGTCTCTTCATCTTCTTCCTCGTCCTCCTTTCCTCTATACACAAATTTATTTGCACACAAATAATTATCAAAAGAATTATGGGCTTTACCTTACCTATATTATTTCTTGTCTATCTCTTTTCCAAGGGATCCAACCTTCTTTCTCTCAATTTAATAAATGAGATTCTTAAGGCCTTGCCAAAGGCCAAACACATACCTTTCCTCCTTGCCATCTTCACACACAATTTGCAATCTCACAATCCATAATATCTGCAACATGCACACACAATTAACTCTCTCCATGGCTTCAATGTCTTCTCTCAACTCTCAATTTCTCAAGACTCCTCACACACTTGCAACAATTCTCTTGAGAACCTCAAACCACAATTGCTTCCACTACCACTTGTAGGTCCTGGTGCAGATTGCCTCACATTCGGTGCTCTGCCCACACAATCAAGACCTTTGGATCTAATACCATTTGATGCAGAAGGTACTCTCCTCTTGACCCATACACATAACCAAATTATATAGAGAAGAATTTCTGCACTCTAATCTAAAAATTATATTCAACAATTTTTGGACAATTACAAAATTTATCTAAAACAATAAAAATCTGAATAATAAAATTTACAAGTCTTAGCACTCAATAGCCAACCTTTACACATCTACATACTTTCTTATGGCTCTGTACAATCTCACATCCTTGCAAGGCTTCCAATCTCTCTCTTCACTCTACATCCTCAATCACCTTATCTTGCATTCTCTGCAAGTTTTCTCCTGCTCTCTAGCCAAGCCTCTCTTCCCTCTCTCAATTGACAATCCCCCATCCTGATCAAATGAAAACATTTTATACTCTCCAGGAAAAAAGGAATTTGTACTATCTTCAATCAGTTAAGGAACTAAAAAGTTGATAGTTTCATAACTGTAGACTAACCATTGCCAAACAGTTCAACCGTTAAGAATTGGATCGTCATTCCAAGCAAACAATTGATCCTAACATGATCATAGTATAAACTTCAGCAATTTCTCCATACTTGAGCTTAATGGAAGTCTATCAGAAAAATGTTTTCTCCCTAAACTATCAAGTTCCTCTATTTTTTTCAAAAACTAACTTTATCAGTATTTTATTCGGTTCAAGAACTTAAATATTTCTGACACACCAATAAGGAGAGGTAATCAACAAATCTGGCACTTCACAAACTTAAAAGTTTATCGAAACATGCTATTGGCAAAACAATTAGTTCGCAAACTAAAAATTTTGCCGATACAAGCCTTAAGCCATTGAGCCCTTTTGTCAGCAAAACTTTTCTTTTATGAACTCTTGTTTTTCTTCTCAAAAGCTCCATTTATATGTTGGTCGACAAATCAACAACTTTTAGAACCCACGATCTAGCAGAATACTTACAACTTTTCTTTTATCGACGATTCTTGAAAACTACAAACTTCTATCACTTCATTTTTCCATCGGCCACTTCAAAACCAACCTTGAAGGCTTTGTCAGGGAAGTAGATCTTCGGAGAACTGAAGGGTTCACAAACTGGTGATTTTGCTGACACTAAAAGTTCTCGGTAAAAAGTGAAGTTTCAAACTTCAAACTTTGTTGATATCAAAGAAGACTTGCTTAAAGGTCATTTTTGATGAAAAATACAATCACACTCCAATGTGTATCAGCTACATTGCTTGTCGGCAAACCAAGCCATCGGCTAAATGCTCGATCGACAAACTAAACAATTCACGAATTGAGAAATTCTCTGACTGGCTCTAACTTAGCCAATTTTTGCCCAATCTTCACCAAAATGGAATTGGAGATACCCGATTAGGTCTTCTACAAGATGATGCCCTTCACTTGGCCAATTTGAGGCTGAAATTCTTCCTAAAGCAAACTTCCCAAAACCAACACAAAAGAAAACAAAACACAACTAAATCTGAACTGAAACTAAAACTGAAAACTTGAAATGTTTTTGGTTGATGTTAATTGATCTTGGACTCAGATGCTCCTCCATCAGACATGCTAGGTAAAATTTTTTTGAGTATAGGCTCACACAATGGAGGTGAATAGTAGAACTACCCTTCTAGGTTGGAAACAACCTGTAGATTTCCCTGTCACTATAATAGGTTCATCAAAAACTTGCTTCCTTCACCTCTTCCAACATCTGGCTAGGACACTTTTTGTCCTCCTCCACCAAGTGCGCACCTTCCTCCTTCCTCTCATGGACTTACATCCACTATAGACCATCCTCCTTTGCCAAAGGCTCTCTCTTCTTCTCCTCCAAATATTCTCTCCTCTTCTCTCCTCTTCCATGGAATCCAACCCACCACAAACTGACCATGTCCACCAAGATCCACCTGCATGATCCTCCACAACCTCTACACACAAACATGCAACATCTAAATACAAATCTGCTATTACAACTTCCTCCTCTACAACAACATCCTCTTCTAGTCTTACCATAGAAGGTAAATCATCATAACTGAATTCAAAATCAAAAATTGCCTCATCCTTCTTTGTCACTGCAAATTTTCCTTCTTCACCATTCACTGTAACATTTGCATTTTCACCATCCACTGCTATTTGTTGGCATGATTGACATATTGTGTGTGTTGGCATTGATGTCAAAAGTAAGGTTACCTTGTTGATTAATGAAATGTTGGTGATCATGTTTCAGGAGAAAGAGTTGCTTCATCCATGTCAGAAGTTGTTGTGGTGCAGGAGTTATTGATCCTCTCATATTAGGAGTAGGAGACCTCAATGCCTTCATATGGTTGCTTCATGTCAGGATGTACACTAGGATGCTTCAAGATAAGGATGCCTTCAAGATATGGTATGTTCATGGTATGGAATTGTTGTTCAGGGGTTCATCATTGATATGTTATGTTCTTTGTATATTGATAGTTGTGGAGCTTCTAGTGTTAGTGGTTGTGCTTCTAATGTTAGTCTTCATGATGTTCACATGCTTCAAAAATATAGCATTTTGTCGTTCAATGGATTTCATTATGCTTTATATTGGTCATTATTTAATATGATGCCTTGTTGTCATTGGTGTAAAGGATGGTGATGAAGTAAAGGCAGTGTTTGTTCCTTGTTGTTAACTAATATCTAAAGTTTCCTCAAGCAAAGATACAGTAGTTTGTTCTTTTGTGTTGGTTGTTCAATATGATGGCATTAGTATGTTATTTGTTGTTCAATATTGTTTGAGCAGTATATGGTTGGTGAGTTGATAAGATGTTGGACAATCTCAAGATGGTGTTGTTGGAGGCTTATCACCTTAATGGCAGAGCTGTTTCAAAGTGTTGAGATGTTAAAAGTCTAAGTGTTTCTACCTAGTTCATTTTGTTGGATCTAAATCTTAATGCTTTTACTTCTTTGTCAATGACAAGAGCATTATACTCTGCATTAGGAAGATGATAACTAGCAAAGATCAATCAGCCATATGAGGTTCTATTTGCATGATTCAAATCTAATGTTGATCCTCTTGATGAAGTTTTAAAACCCTAAGAGTAAAACCTAAAATCCTAGGGTTTGTGTTTTGTGATGGCCTTCAAAGCAACTCTACTTTATGTTTTAATTTGCAAGTGACTTATTATAGAAGGTCAATGTAAATTAATTTACTATTTAGAGGGTCATATTGTTGTGGCCTGACCGACCCACTCTCCTAGAGACACCAAACACCCAAGTCAAAGATTCTTAAGTGGGCACCAAAATAATATCAAAGGTCAAGTTTAAAAAAATTGAGGGTAGCAAAAGTATTATCAATGGTTATAATTTAAATTCATTTCAAATGCAAATGACTATTCTCCTGCTTTAAAATTGACGCGCAGTTTACATAACAAGCCCTAACTGCTTGCAATTAGTTGGTTTTGGAACTCCGAGGGCCAGTAATTTTTTTGTATGGGTCTATACGAAGGTTGTTTTGTGTTGAGGACAGAGATCTCTACAAGGTGATGCCACAATAGTGTGAAATGAGATAAGACAGTGGGAGATTTGTTGATGTAATAGTGATGGGTGTGCATATATACAAAAAGACTTAAATTCACATTTGCAAAGTAGGGTTTCTGTGGGTAAAGGTATGTTGTATCTACATTGACTTGATCTTCAATAGATGATATAGTAGAGCATTTAAAGTGCAGACAGAGTTGAAACTAAACATGTTTTTGAAGATAAAACTTCTTGTAGACATTGATAGTGTGTGAAATTGAAGTAGTATATTGTCCTAATGTTTTTATTTCTATTCAAACCAAAGATAGAGTAATGTTATGCAATGAAATAGAGTTTCCCTATGTATATTTATTTCCATTCCAATTTGAAAGTGATGTATGTTTTTAGTGAGGCATATTATGTTTGCCAGTGAGGCATGGTAGTTTGCCAGTGAGGCATATTATGTTTGCCAGTGAGGCATGGTAGTTTGCCAGTGAGACTTTGTTAGTGAGACACTAAATGTAACCAGTGAGGTTTTGTTTTTCTAGTGAGGCTTAATGAAGTAAATTTTGAAGAGTGGTTTTTAATCCCTATAAGGGTTTTCCACTCATAACTTATGTGTCATGGGTTCTTTTGATTGTCTCTCAATTTGCATTTGATATCTCATTCTTGTTCAAGGTCCTTGCTCTGTTTCATATCAATTTGTTTTCACAACATTCAATGTCTTTGTGTTTGAAGTGTCTTAGTTCGCTCTACACTTTCAATCAAGTGGATTAAAAGGTGTAAAAGTTTGATTGTTTATAGATCACTGATTCACCCCTCCTCTTAGTGGTCCTGTACTCCAGCAAGTGGTAGTAGAGCCTTGGATTCCTTGCTCAAAGTTTAATCAACTTAGGAGATCCTAATAGTGGAGTACTATGGGAAAGTGTAAATGAAATAGAGGAAAGAAAAATGGCAAGCAAAAGGTTGTAAAACAATCCCTAGTCAAGTCAAGTAATGAGTTGTTGTATGAGTCACCCCTGAAAATTGACACAAAGTGTGATAAAGAGAATGATTTTTTTGTTGATATTGATGACAAAGAAGGATACCTCTTTGTGGGTGAAGATGACTATGAATAGGAGTATGATGAACATGAGTGTGAGATAAATATTGAAGGTGAACTCTTGTGTGCTCTAGATAAGATCAAGCAACTCAAAAAATAGAATCAGATATTAGAAGTACAACTTCAACAAGAAAAGGACTCCAAGGACAAAGTACTTTCAGACTTTGTAAAAGTTTCTTTAGAACATGAAGAGGCAATAAATCTGATTATAGATTTAAGAATTCAAGTTGAAGAGTCAAATAAGCTAACCATTAGCCTAAAGACAAAGATAGAAGAAGAAAAAAGGGTAGTTGATTTTACAAAATCTAATCTTGAAGTCAAAACTAATGAATGCCTAAAACTAGAGTTAGAAATAGTCTCTTTGAGAAAGGAATTGGAAAAGTCATCTTCTAAGTTGTACAAGAATCTACATTTGAAAAGAGTATTGAATGCTTAAATGACATGTTAAACAAACAAAAATGTCATAAAGATACTGCAGGCCTAGGATATGAAGAAGGGCAGACTTCTAAAGTCAGAAATGCACCAAGGAAGAAGCTAGATTTGGGTCATCATGTTGTTGCTCCTAAAGATAAGACAAAAGATAAATGTGTTGATGAAGGTAGAGGGACAAGTAGATGCTCAAGATCTCCACCTCTCAGGTAATACCATTCAATAAGATACAACTATTCTCATTTTCATGGTTATGCTATTCCTATTATTTTTATGGTCATAGAGCTAGAGACTGTAGAACTCATTCAAGAAATGATTTTGGATGGAAAACGGATAAAGGTTCTTATAATTTGTCTTATAATAATGTATGTTATTATTGTAATAAAGTTGGTCACCTAGCAATAAATTGTTGGATGTATGAAAGACATGATCATGTAAGGAAAGTCAATAGAGGTTCTTACAGAATGCCTAGAAGAAACTATCTTTCCTTTGGTCTAGATAGAAATATCATATGTTATAAATGTAATAAGTTTGGACACAAATCACAGTGGTGTAGAAGAAGTTTTATGAAACAATCTAGAGGCTACATGTTCAAGAAAAAGCAAGAGAATACCCTGAACAAGGTGAATAAAAGTCCTATGTAGGTTTGGAGAAGAAAACATGTGCAAGAGAGAGAAGAACTTGTGCATAATGCACAAGAGACATCACCAATGCCATAAAGTAAACCATGAAGTCATTGGAGCAGGTTAGTGCATTACCTTTTAGCCCCTAGAGAAGTCAAGGAAGTGTAAATTGAGTAAGTTGTATGACAAACATAGAGGCCTCTAACATTGTGGGTATGGTATTAGTGATCACAGTGATAATGCTCATTTGCTTTATGTTTTGTCTTGATATGCAAGGGATAGTATTCTATCAATAATCAGTGGTAGTGGTATGACAATAGACAATGTGTGGTGCAGTGACAATGGTTAGTATGATAATGTCAGTATAATGATTTGATCTTGAGTATTGCTTTGACAATTTATAGTGACTCAGAAATTGGTGGTATTTGATCTTTGGATTGACAGTTGCATTTGGGTCTTGTAAATGATATCATGCAAGTAATCCTTCTTTCTCAATTACTAATGGCTACTAGGGATCTTTATGTATAGTGAGTAGTTCTTTCTACCTAACGATCAGAGCTTGATAGTGGTCTTCATACTTGATGTGACTGTACTTTCCTTGCTTGATTTGTGGTCTGTAGTTTCTCACATAGATCTTCAAATACAAGATACTGAGGTGGCAGAATTTGAAATTGATTATGCTTTCTCACTTCTATGTAATCATTATTTGCTAGTTTTTTTTTTAGTCCCACTATGTAGCCAATACTTATTTTGTATGGAATGGCCATGAAATGATCTTTGTGCATATGATGACTCAATACAATACCTATGAAAAATTAATTTTGCAATGATACCTTTAGTATACAGTATAGTAGTATGCAGTGGCTTGCTTGCTGACAGTGGCATAAGGATTTCAAAGGCCAAATCCTAGATGGGTTTATACAATCTATCAAGTAGTTTACAAAAGACAAAGAAGATCTTAAACACCATCAAAGTTTAGACCATCATGGTAAAAGAAATCTTGTTACAAGACAGGACATTGATAAGATTAGGTTGTATTGCAATCATGAAATGGATAATAGGGCAATCAGTACAATGCTTCTTGTCTTCATAAATCTAGTTAAGGAATATAAAGACTGCAGAGAAACCATATGTAAACAAGAGGCATCTGTTTGTGGCAAGAGATGCTCATGGAGGTATAGCACTATAATACATTGTTAGCATTCAACTTCTAAGATTGTTACATGATCAGACTAGATCAACGTTTGATTTAGTTCTTATTTAATGCATTTGAGTCAGTGAAAGGAGCAATAATCTTGTGGTTAATGATAGTGAAATTATTGAGAAGACAGTAATAGGTGAAATTCTTGTTGTCTTTGTGTGAGTCTTTGATAGTGAAAGAAAAGACAGTGGTTTTACTCTCTATTTGACTGTAAAAGAAAATATAGTTGTTTTACTACTCCAATAATCACTTGCAATGGATTTACAGTTGGCAATGTGGTGAAATTCTTAGTTACATGACAACTGTGCTCTTGTGACAGTGATATAGTGTTAGTTTTAGTGTCCTCAAGATCAAAGCAGTCCTATGACAGATAAGTAATTTCTCCAAACATGAAGTTGATTGTCAATACTATATGCAAAACACTATATGAAAAATAGTGATCTGTTGATACAATGCTTCAGTGCTTCTGAGTTATACCATATATGGTTCAATGATACTTGGTCTTTTCTTTAAATGCTTATGACAATGATTGTCTTGACAGAGATTCAATGGTAGTACTAGATTGACAGTACTTGTTTTCAGAGAAATGGCATCTCATCTCAATGAGATCATCTTGAGGGTTATGAAGTTAAGTCTGTGGTCAATGATTGGTTCATTCTTCCTATAGGGGGAGTGATATATTTGATGTTTGTCCTTGATAATTATGTTGGTTACATGTGACAATACTCTATATGTTGTTTGACAGTTACATAGATCGGTGTGATTGGTTATTTTTCTATTGTTACAGTACATAATTTCATGTGGGTACAATTCTTGTATGCCAGTCAAGGGGAGTCTCTTGGCAAAACAGAGTATGTCATCCTTAGCCATTGATGTCAAAGGGGGAGAATGAAGTGGAGTTAGTTGTTGTGTTGCCATCAATGCCAAAGGGGGAGATTGTTGGCATGATTGGCATATTGTGTGTGTTGGCATTAATGTGAACATTAAGGTTACCTTGTTGATTAATCAAATGTTGGTGATCATGTTTTAGGAGAAAGAGTTGCTTCATCCATGTTAGAAATTGTTGTGGTGTAGGAGTTGTTGATCCTCTCATATCAGGAGCAGGAGACCTCAATGCCTTCATATGGTTGCTTCATGTCAGTATGTACACTAGGATGCTTCAAGATAAGGATGCCTTCAAGATATGGTATGTTCAAGGTATGGAGTTGTTGTTCAGGGGTTCATCATTGATATGTTATGTTCTTGGTATGTTGATAGTTGTGGAGCTTCTAGTGTTAGTGGTTGTGCTTCTAATGTTAGTCTTCATGATGTTCACATGCTTCATAAATATAGTGTGTTTTGGTTCAATGGATTTCATGATGCTTTATGTTGGTCATTATGTAATATGATGCCTTGTTGTTGGTGTAAAAGATGGTGATGAAGTAAAGGTGGTGTTTGTTCCTTATTGTTAACCAATATCTAAAGTTGCCTCAAGCAAAGATACAATAGTTTGTTCTTTTGTGTTGGTTGTTCAATATGATGACATTAGTATGTTATTTGTTGTTCAGTATTGTTTGAGCAGTATATGGTTGGTGAGTTGATAAGATGTTAGACAATCTTAGGATGGTGTTGTTGGAGTCTTATCACCTTAATGGAAGTGTTGTTTCAAAGTGATGAGATGTTAAAAGTCTAAGTGTTTCTACCTAGTTCATTTTGTTGGATCTAAATCTTAATGCTTTTACTTCTTTGTCAATGACAAGAGCATTATACTCTGCATCAGGAAGATGATAACTAGTAGAGATCAATCAGCCATATGAGGTTCTATTTGTATGATTCAAATCTAATGTTGATCCTCTTGATGAAGTTTTAAAACCCTAAGAGTAAAACATAAAAGCCTAGGGTTTGTGTTTTGTGATGGCCTTCAAAGCAACTCTACTTTATGTTTTAATTTGCAAGTGACTTATTACAGAAGGTCAATGTAACTTAAGTTACCATTTAGAGGGTCATATTGTCATGGCCTAACCGGCCCCTCTCCTAGAGACACTGAACACCTAGGTCAAATATTCTTAAGTGGGCACCAAAATAATATCAAAGGTCAAGTTTAAAAGATTCAAGGGTAGCAAAAGTATTATCGACGGTTATAATTTAAATTCATTTCAAATGAAAATGACTATTCTCCTACTTTAAAATTGATGTGCAGTTTGCATAACGGAGCCCTAACTGCTTGCAGTTAGTTGGTTTTGAAACTCCAAGGGCTAATAATTTTGTTTTTTGGGTCTGTACGAAGGTTTTTTTTTTCGAGGATAGAGATCTCTACAAGGTGATGCCACAACAATGTGAAATGGGATAAGACAGTGGGAGATTTGTTGATGTGACAATGATGGGTGTGCATATATACAAAAGACTTAAATTCACATCTATAGAGTAGGGTTTCTGTGGGTAAAGGTATTGTGTATCTAAATTGTCTTAATCTTCAAAGGATGATATAGTAGAGCATTTAAATTGTAGACATAGTTGAAACTAAACAGATTTTAAAGACAAAACTTCTTGTAGACATTGATAGTGCGTGACATTGAAGTAGTATACTGTCCTAATGTTTTTGTTTCTATTCAAACTAGAGATAGAGCAATATTATGCAATGAAATAGAGTGTCCCGCTGTATATTTATTTCCATTCAAATTTGAAAGTGATGTATGTTGTCAATGAGGCATATTGTAATGCCCCCTCGTTTTTAGCTTGAGATAGTTGGTAGTTTTACCTTGCTCTTTGTTATTATGAGACAGTTGCTAGGCTTTCATTGCGTTTATACAGTTATGAGACATTTGGATTAGTAGGTTATGGTTTATGTTTACTTTGACCTTGTTGGACTATGTTCGACTGATATATTTGGACATGTGTTATGAGTTATGATGACATTACTATTACTTTAGTTATGATGTGTTGGACATGATTAGTGATGGATTAATATTTGCATGTTTCATTAGATTCGTTGATATTTGTTTTCAAATAGAGTGGTTATGGTCTTGTTTCAAGAGCAAAGACGGTGTAGCACCACTCGCTTCAAGCACCCTACTACGCCGTGATTCTCTATCTCTATGTGTGTTGATATATATTTGCATTTGATTGTATACAACCTATTATTCTGATGTAGGCTGCAGGTACTGAGCCTTGACTCCACCTGATATAGCAGGTTTGAGTGGGCTCTTGCACCAATGGGTATCGGTGATGGGAGATAACATGAGGTTTAATCTGCTAGGTTAGTCCTAGTCTTCTATTGTAGTCATATGTCATGATGTGTCGCATGGTCCTTGTTGGTCGTCATGTGTTGTGGAGTATTGTCGAGTGTTTTTTTATTTGTGCCTATGTGTAGTTTGGTAACACTTTAATGAATTATTATTAAAATAATAAATTTTTTAATATGTTTTATTGGATAGTATCTTGTTTAGCCTAGAATTTGAAATAACACTTTAGTAAAGTTTTAAAATAGATTAAAATTAATCAATTTGTTAATTTAAGAATATGTGTGTCATAAGTTGTTGGCTTGGGTAATGAGTATATAGTTGATTTATATATATTATTAGTGAAAAATTTATGGTGGTGAGTTGTCGAATGTGAATACTCAGATTGTGAAATCTCTATTGTTAGTAAAATTTTAAAATTTCAGGAGGAGTGGTATTTTGGTAACGGATGCATGTTTGTGGCTATGAGTTTTAATGGTACCTGGGGGTTGTTGTGGGGGAAAAAGATAGAAATTTGGGAAAAACAAAGGATTGGTGGCAAGAAATAGAGAAGATCTGAAGGGGACTGAAATTTGGGTATGTTTATGTTGACTCTCTGTGTGTGAAATTTATATTTCTGTAGATTAGAATTTAAACTTTACTGTAGTATAATTGTTCTGTGCTTGAGTGTGAAATTTGCATTTTGTGGCTTGGAATTTAAATCTTATTGTAGCTTGAATCATTTTGTAATTGCCTGACCAAACCTTCATCTTGGGAATTGCACTTTGATGTTTGTCAATGTTTTAACCTCTATTGGCTTATAGAATCTTTGTTGATCCATTTGTGATATTTGCAAAACTCATCAAAGATATGGAACATTTGATATTGTTCTATGGATCCTATTTTACATGTTGCTCTCTATACCATCAAATTGCTTATCCAGCTTGAATCTCATAACCCATTTTTGGAAAATGAGATTTTTAGCCATCTGTTGAATGAAATTTTAATTAGAATGCTATCAAACTTTTTACCTTTGTTGGGTTTAACCTCTTAAATCTTTAAATCTGCCAGACCTCACTCTATAACCTTCAGTTGATTTATGCTCAAATTGATTGCTACCAGAATACGTTCTTTGGAAACTTCTTCTCCCAAGTGGCCGTATGGCCGTACCTCATGGGAGTCTTTTGAATCTTGCTACTGAAGATGGTGAAATATCTCTGGTTTTTGCCTTTGACTGAATGTTGTATAACTCCCATCCGCATTTGTCCTTTGGTTAAATTTCTATTCTTTCCTCTTGATTGACCGTACGGCGTTGGGGAAATCCGGTGTATTTCTTTTTGAAAATTTTTCTGCCTCTATATGGGACGCTATACAGCCGCCGTACAGCCTTCTCAAGGAAGCATTTTGAATGAATTTCTTTTGTTCTCAAAAATTGCTTTAAAAGAATTCCTTCTACCTCTCAAATTGCTTTAACTAAAATTCTTCTAGCTCTCAATATTGCTTAAAGTTTGCACTTCTGGTTATTGTTGAATTCTTTCTAGCTTCTCTATATTTTGATTGCTGTCTGAAATTTATTTAATGAAAAAAATATATATTATTAAAATCTTGTCTTACCTGTGACATCTCTATTTTCCTCTGAAGCTTGAGTTAGTTCTGCTCTGCCAATCCATTAGAATGCTGTGGTTATTCTCTGTATTGACCTCAGATGAATTTTCATCCCCATACCTCAAACTTTTCTTTTAATTTTCCAAATGAAAAAAAAATGGTGGAATGTGCTTCTTTTGCAACCAAAATTTCAATTTGAAGCTCATAGAATAGTTAGTTGTTGTTATTGAATTCAATTAGAAGGCTTGGAAGAAATCTTGCTATTAGGGAAACTTCTCTACCTTCAGCCGTAGGGCCTCATTTGGGAGAGGCAAAACCAGATCATAGAATTTATTTCATTTTCAAGAAAACTAATGTTTTAGATCAACGTTTTAGTATTTTTTTTTGATTCATTTCTTTCTTCAAACATATGCATTCTAACCTTACCAAACAATAGATTTAGTAAGTTTCTATGCTGCAATTTGTAATGGTTCAAGTAAATTGTACGGTGATAGAAAGTCTTTTTTTTTAAAATTAGAAACAAATTAATGGATGTTACCCCATCGAAACTCTTTGTCTTAGATATGTATATGTCTATTTTTAATCATCTTAGTTTTAGAAAACGTAGTAAGCTATAGTTATTAGGATGTAATTAAGTAAAAGGAAACTACTTACCTTAAATATTATTTATCTCATTAATTAGCAATGGTTACATTGAGTTTGGTTTTATAAAGAATATTAGGAAATCTTAGAGATGTCATAAGGATAATAAGATTTCTGAATTTTGCTATGTTGGCTGAATAAGAAATGGCCCATATTATAAATCCATTTAATGTTTCAAAATTGTTATAGGATAAGGAATGTGATAATCTCTTAGCATAGTTAGTTAATTTTAGTTTTGTTATATATATATATATATATATATATATATATATATATATATATATATATATATATATATATATATATATATATATATATATATATATATATATATATATATATATATATATATATTGGAATATTAATATTTATTTTACTTATGAGCAATTGACATTAGTATATTTTTTAAAATCTTATAGAGCTAAATTTTTATAATCTTGTCTTTTGGAAGGATAGTAGCTTGTAGGATGATATATTATATTATGATTTAATATCATTGTTTTTTTTAAAATTTTATAAGAGGTTAATTAGTGGTTAATCTAAATCTAGTCCAATTGGTTTTATAATGTAATTATTAGATAGTGTGTAATCTTAGATATTGATTAAAATTAGTTATAAATTAAATTATTATTTAATTTTATTCACTTATAGTTTTGAAAGATTAATAGAACCATAGAGATTGTTAGATAAGCAAAATAAACGTTAAATCTTTATATTATAATCTGATGGGCCTAGTAAGAAGATGTTGTAAATTGAAAATTGTATTGGATAGTATCATGATATTTTACTAATGTAGTTTTATTGATTTATTTAATTGGGATCCGTGCCTTGTTATCATGTGTAGTGTTGACAATTTTCTGGAAGGTAATTAGGATTGAGATAGGATATCGACATTGGTTAATAGCTCCAGAGACTAGGTTACTTTTGAATCCTATGTAATATTGTAGTATGGTTGAGTCTGTGTTTTCTTCTCTTGGCATGAGGTCTTGATGTTTTAGGAAAATTGTTGTTTTGGACCTTGAATTTGAAAATAGAGCTTTGTGATTATAGATGTATGCAAGAGAAAAGATGTCTTGCAATGCCAGAGCATGCATGTCATATGGATGGTTTTGGTCAGGTTGTAGGGTTTCTAGTTGCATGTAGGAGAGTGGCTTCTATGGTGGGGCCGGTGCCCAAAGTGGCTGCCTGGAAAACCCCATGGAAGTGGTAAGCAAGTGATAACTAAAATAATTGATTTAGGTGGGTGGGTAGTGATCCACATAACAAGATAAGTATGATGCCTCACCCATGCCTTGAGTGCTCTCATAGGCTAAGGATGGTATGAGAAGGCCTGGTTGGCAAGGTCGACCTCCTTGTCTCCATGAGAGGATGTGTTAGCTCTGCATGTGTCAACCTATGGGGTCGATGCCTATAGAGAGGTTGCCAGGAAAACCATAGATGGGGGCCAGCTTCTAGTGAGAGATAGCCTGGAAAACCCATGATAGGACCATGCGATGACACTCTCCCTACTGCATCATAGTTACTTCTTGTTTTATCTTTTATTGATACCTCTGGAGTGCAGTCTTGTCTTAGCAGTGATCCTATCTTGATGATTTGATTGTCTTGTTTTGGCGAGTATTGTCTTGCCTGTGCAACCTTGTTATCCTGTTTACCTAGATGAGGTCTGTATCTTGTTGTTGTATTCATTGTTGTAACTTTGGCCTAGTGGAGCCTTGATGTTATCTCCTAGCTCGGAGGAGTGGACCTCAGGGTTCCACATGGTTGGGTGGCAGAGCTATCCATTGGTCTTCTTGGAGAATCAGTTTGAGTCCAGTGCAGAAGAGTTCCAGTTCCAGATTTGCTTTACACTTTTTGAGTTGTTGTAATCATTCACAATTGTATCCTTGTAACCTTGTAACCTTGTATGGAATATTGTAATCTTTTATCTTTGCAAATGTATAAGGTATTATTCTTATGTTGCATGGTGTTGCATAGCACTTGTATGGTTATTATTCTAACTGATGCAATTTTGTGCCCTAGAGCTGTTAGTTGTATATTACTTTTTGTATTAATGTTGTTATTTCAATGTATAATGCATATTTTAGCTTCAAAAAAAAAATTCCTATATTTTTTTTTGTCTCTTGTTGTCTAACACTCTAGGGTTGCATGACGGGGCATCACACATATTATGTTTGCCAGTGAGGTATGGTAGTTTTCCAATGAGGCATATTATGTTTGCCAGTGAGGTATGATAGTTTGCCAGTGAGGTTTTTTCAGTGAGACACTAAATGTAACCAGTGAGGTTTTGTTTTTCTAGTGAGGCTTAATGAAGTGAATTTTCAAGAGTGGTTTTTTATCCCTATAAAGGTTTTCCACTCATAACTTCTGTGTCATGGGTTCTTTTGATTGTCTCTCAATTTGCATTTGATATCTCATTATTGTTCAAGGTTCTTGCTTTGTTTCATATCAATGTGTTTTCACAACATTCAATGTCTTTGTGTTTGAAGTGTCTTAGTTCTCTCTACACTTTCAGTCAAGTGGATTAAAAGGTGTAAAAGTTTGGTTGTTTATAGACCACTGATTCACCCCACCTCTCAGTCGTCCTGTACTCCAACACTATCACTATCTTCATGTCCTCCAAAGGACTCACAAATGCATACTCATTCTTCTCATCCTCACTTACAAACTTCTCAAGACACTCCTTCTCTAATGCCAAAATCTACAACAATAATTCATCTTTATCCTCTTCATCTGCTACCATCTCAATATCCACAGCTGCATCTTCATCCTCTTCTAGCATCATCTCTTTTTCATATTCAACATCTGCTACACTTGCATCCTCTTGTTCAATCTTTTCATCTTCTTTCTCTTCATCCTTTCCTGCAACTTTTCTTCTCACTACTGCACTTTCCTCTTTCTCACTCTCTCTTTCCATGCCTTCCTCATGGCATACTGCTGCAATCTTTGGTACTTCTAATCTTGCCTCCACTCTTCTCAATTCTTCACAAATTGCCTCTTCATCTTCTTCCTCATCCTCCTTTTCTAAACACATAAATTTATCCACACACAAATAATTATCAAAAGAATTATGGGACTTTACCTTACCCATATTATTTCCTGTCTTTCTATTTTCCATCTTTCTACTCTCCTCCAAGGCATCTAACCTTCTTTCTTTCCTTTTAATAAATGAAATTCATAAGGCCTTGCCCGAGGCCAAACTAATACCTTTCCTCCTTTCCATCTTCACACACAATATGCAATCTCACAATCCATAATTTCTGCAACCTGCACACACAATCAACTCTCTTTGTGACTTCAATGTCTTCTCTTAGCTCTCAATTGCTTAGGACTCCTCGCACACCTACAACAATTATCTCAAGCTCCTCAAACCACAACTTCTTCCACTACCACCCGCGAGTCCTAGTGCAGACTCCCTCACATTCGATGCTCTTCCCACACAATCAAAACCTCTAGTTCTGATACCATTTGACATAGAAAGTACTCCCCTCTTGACCCATACACATAACTAAATTATACAAAGAATAATTTTTGCATTCTAATCTAAAAATTATATTCAACAATTTTTAGACAATTACAAAATTAACTAACACAACAAAAATCTGCATAATAAAATTTACAAGTCTTAGCTCTTAATAGCCATCCTCTGCACATCTGCATACTTTCCTTTGGCTCTGCACAAACTCCCACAGTCGCACAGCCTCACAAGTCTTCCAACCTCTCTCTTCACTTTGCATCCTCAGGCACCTTATCCTGCATTATGTGCAAGTTTTCTCCTACTCTTTGGTCATGCCTCTCTTCCTTCTCTTAATGGTTGACCCCACATCTTGATCAAATGAAAACATTTTATACTCTCTAGGAAAAAAGGAAGTTGAACCATCTTCAATTGGTTAAGGAACTGAAAAGTTGATAGTTTCATAACTACAGACTAACCATTGCCAAATAGTTCAACTATTAAGAACTGGATCATCATTCCAAACAAACAATCACTCCTACCACAATCATAGTGTAAACTTTGATAGTTTGTCCATACTTGAGCTTAATGAAAGTCTATCAGTAAAATGTTTCTCCCTGAACTACTGAGTTCCTCTTTTTTTTTTCAAATACTAACTTTATCGGCATTTTATCTAGTTCAAGGACTTAAATATTTCCCACCCACCAATAAGGAGAGGTAATTGACAAATCTGGCACTTCACGAACTTAAAAGTTTGTTGGCACATGTTATTAGCAAAATAGTTAGTTCGTAAACTAAAATTTTTTTTTGATACAATCCTTAAGCCATTGAGCCCTTTTGTCAGCAAAACATGTCTTTTATGAATTCTTGTCTTTCTTCTCAAAAGCTATGTTTATATGTTGGTCGGCAAATCGACAATTGTTAGAACCCGTGAGCTAGCGGAATACTTAAAACTTTTCTTTCATCGGCAATTCTTGAAAACTACAAACTTCCATCACTTAATTTTTCCATCGGCCAACTTCAACACCAACCTTGAAGACTTTGTTGAGGAAGTAGAGCATTGGCAAACTTAAGGGTTCACAAATTGGTGTTTTTGCCAACACTAAAAGTTGTTGGCAAAAAGCAAAGTTTTCAAACTTCAAACTTTGCTGATATCAAAGAAGACTTTCTTAAAGGTCATTTTTGATGAAAAATGCAATCACACTCCAAAACTTATCAGATACATTGTCTGTTAGCAAAGCAATCCATTAGCTAAATGCCCAATTGACGAACTAAATAGTTTGCAAATTGAGAAATTCTTTGACTGGCTCTAACTTAGCTAATTTTCACCCAATCTTCACCAAAATAGAATTGGAGATACCCAATATAGTCTTTTATAAGATGATGCCCTTCACTTGGCCAATTTGAGACTGAAAATCCTCCTAAAGAAAACTACCCAAAACTAACACAAAAGAAAACAAAACACAACTCAAACTGAATTGAAACTGAAACTAAAAACCTGAAATGTTTTTGGTTGATGCTGATTGCTCGTGGACTTGGATGCTCCTACATTAGTTTTGCTTGCCACTTAGCGAAAAATGCATGTTGTATGTACGGTTGTATCAATTAATGGAAATTTTCTATAAATGTTCTAATAGGTACCTCCTCTTCTACATAATATAACCTTGTGGATTCTTTCCCAAATTTTGTTTTAAACTTTATATACTTGTAACTCTTGCAATTTACCATCTTCATCATGTCAGTATCTTCATTACTCAAAGACATTTTTGCTAAATTTCCACATGTTTCACAAATTCCTTTTATGCATTTCATTGGTCCATCTACATCATCATCAAATTTATCACATAAGATGGATTCTATGAATTCACTTACCCATTTAGGAGGTGCATTTTAAACACAATCAAATTCAATATGATAAGACAATAACAAGTTTCAAAAACTTTGTTTGCCTTCACATAATGTGGCCTTAACATTTAAAACATTGTTTGTCCAATCTTTATATGAGGATTTTCATCAAAAAACATCACATACATCTCATACTGTGTTATGTCTAACCAATGTTTTGTATGCAGTTCATAACTATTTGGCCTAATCGTATGTTTGAGAACATCTCTAGTATTTGATGAAGGATGAGCATGATCATGCCAATAACTTGAGATCAAATTCCTAACACCATCTTCAATCTTGTCATAACGAGGATCCCTACACATCATTGCCCAATTGTCTTCTGTAGTACTATCATCCAAAACCTTTCTCCTTTTCACATATCTTGTTAGTGTCTTTCTACTTAAGCCAATTTCACTTGAAAGTGAAGAGATCTAATGCTTTCTTAGCATTTGTGGACTTACAATAGATGTCAACATCACTCTTCTTGAATTTTGTACCCAACAATATCTTTTCTTCTTTTCCTCTTTTTTTGTGAATTCTGTACCCAACAATTGTAAAGGCTCTTTTAGCTCATCACAAAGAAATATACTTGATAATAGTTGGGCTTGACCAAGTGCATCATGATGTTTAAAATGCTTCTCAAGTATTTTCTTTAATATTCTATTCAACAATCTATTAGTAAAGTGAATAGGTTGTTCAACATATAATTTCAATTTCTCTATATCCATTTCAAGTAAATGATCTATATTTCTGAATGAAATTTTTCTCTTCACCTCTTTAATTAGATTCATATATATATCTATAGAAGGAAGCGATCCTGACCCCTCTCCAACATCAAAGTGTGGATGGGCCTCCCCTTTCATATCAATAGTTTGCGGTTGGGCCTCCTTCTTTACATCAACTATGTGTTATTCAACCTCCTCTACTCTAGTATCTAAATTAGGCTCAACCTCTACTCCTGTATCTATATGTTGAGCCCCTACACATATCATATATAAAAGATAAGATTTTAGAATATATTTAAGGGATGGATATATATGTAAAGTTCTCATTTTCAAAAAACTCTAAGTTTTAACATTTTAATATTTTATCATTCTCTATTAAATATAAGCTCAAATGTATAACATTGTTTTCCATTTATTGTCAAATCACTATATTAAACATGTAAATTTCTAATGTATCATTTTCCTAATGTCTAGATATATGCTTGCATTTAATGGTAGCATAAGTAGGTGACTCAAGAATATCATTTTAAATTATTTAGATAACATACAAGATTGAATCCAAAATGTGGTGCCCATAATGTGGCAAAGAAATATTACTTACATCCATGTGGGCCTATATTACTTGTCCACATGCATATATATGAAAGATGAATGTGCCTAACATGTAGGAAGCACTATTAAACCAGGAATCCATCCTACTTACATAGGAAAGAACACCATGATGAAGATATCCATACGTATTTATGCCAAGAAGACTGGGAATTGGTCTTCCCAGAACTTAATTCCCTTACTTGTGGGAAATGTTGGTCTTATTTTCACAAAAGGTGACTTGAAGGAGATGTACGAGAAAGTAGTAAAATATAAGGTTGGAGCTTGAGAACATGTGGTTTTGGTTTCTCTAGTTGATGTGGTTGTTCCCCCTAGAAACATTGGTCTAGATCCATCTCAGACTCCTTTTTTCATACAAGTTAAATGTTCCCACAAAAGTACTATTTAACAAGGGTATTATTGAAATTATAACATCTATAGAGCTCATTATAAAGGGAGACAAAGTTAGTTCTTCTAAGGCAACATTGCTTTCCAAGTGTGGTATTCACCCATTTTCATATCAACTTGTACAAATCATATATACATACTATCGATCTGTATTTGATCCTATTGTTTTTGATCTTAAAGAAACTGATTTAATTGAAAAATTAGGTGATGATACTAATTATGTTTGACATCAACTATGTGTGCTTCGACCTCCTCTACTCTAGTATCTAAATTAGGCTCGACTACTACTCTAACTTATAGATGTATGTTGAGCTACACACATATCATATTAAAAAGAAGATTTTAGAATATATATTTAAGGCATGGATATATACTTACATCCATGTGGGCCTATATTACTTGTCCATGCATATATATGAAAGATGAATGTAGGACATGTAGGAAGCACTATTGAATTGACTTCATCCTACTAATGAGAAATAACACCATGATAAATAGATCTATGTACGTATTTATGCCAAGAAAACTAGAAACACCACTTCCCAGAACCTAATTCCCTTGCTTGTTGGAAATGTTCCAGTCTTATTTTCACAAAAGGTGACTTGAAGGTGTGCGAGGAAGTAGAAAAATATAAGGTTGGAGTTCCATAACATGTGGGTTTGGTTGCTCTAGTTGATGTGGTTATTCCCCATAAAAACACTTGTCTAGATCCATCTATAGAGCTCATTATGAAAGGAAACAAAGTTGGTTCTTTTGAGGCAATTTTTCTATCCAAGAGTGGAATTCATCCATTTTCATATATTGGTTTGTTGTACAAATCCTATATGACTATGGATCAGTATTTGATCCTATTGTACATGATCTTATAGAATTAATGATTTAATTGAAAAAGATTTATGATTTATAGAAGATGATTTAATTTAAAAACTAGGTGATGATGCTAATTATATTTGACATTGTACAAGTGAGGTGTAATGTTATTAACACAAGAAATTAGAAACTACCTGACTATATCTCTTTGATTCAAATATCTCTTTATCATAGTTGATAGGATAAGAGATTTAAAATGAATGTATAACATAATGAATCTAATTTTAAAATCCAAAATTAGAAACTATATTCAAGTTCCCTACAGTTGTGGAAGTAGGGTAGAGAGTTACAAACTCTAAAGAGAAACTAGGGTTCATCTAGTGAATTTAACCAAAACAATTTAGATTAATGTAGAACATTGTAAGACTCTAATTCTAGTTTAAAATTAAATCTAAAACTAGAAACTATATTGAAACCCTAGAGTTGAAGAAGGAGGGAAAAGAGATACAAACCCTAGATAGGAACTAGTGAACTTAATCTAGAGAAATTTGATTGGAATCTATGTAGAATTTAAAATTTAGATAATACAAACTAATATTTTTTGAACATTTTCATAGAAATTGAAAAATACATGTATCTTCTCTTTGTTTATAATATCTTTTCTTTAGGTAATTTATGTTCCTTTTATGTTGAATATGATTGTACAGTCTTATTTTTCCCTATCTTTTTATCTCCCATCTCCTTCTTTGTGAAATATCAGTCAAAAATTGATTTGCCAAATATTTTGTCATCCAAAGTCTCCCAAAATTGCAAACACAAAATTTCCAATTTCACTTGCAAAAAACACAAATAAAATGCGAAATTTCTTTATTATTTGATTTACAAAATTACAAAAATTACCTCTTATTTATATGTCATTGCATAAACATTTTTAAAAAAACTTCCAGCTCAAAGGACCTTTGTTCGAAGGTCGGCGGTTACAAATTTTTAATATTTTTTTAATTTAGGGACCTTTGTTTGAAGGTCGGTGGTTAGAATTTTTTAAAATTATTTTGGCTGGTGAAAAAGACCTTTGTTTGAAGGTCCTTTGTTCATAGGCGTCTTAGTTCAAAGGTAAAATATTCAAACAACAGTCCCTATGAACAAAGGACCTTCGAACAAAGGTGCTTGGCTAGCCTCTTTCACTCTCTGCCATAAATTTCCCTTAGAAATTTTAATTTCAAAGCTCGGGTTGGACCTTCAAATGGAATGAACTTGAAAAGATAATTTTCAAGATTGTAGCCCTCAAAATGTGCTTTCCAACAAGTATAATTTTTAATATATTTTATTTAACTATATATTTATTTTTTATTTTTTTACTAAACATAGGTTTTTCACTGAACATCAAGTTTTATGTTCTACACATGTGCAAAAATACTAAAATAGTGAAAACAATTCTGAGAAATATTTGTGCCCTACGTATTGATGTCCTTGTTTAACAAAAAATTGATTTTCGATACACACAAAACAAGGTATGTGTTACAACATAAACCTATGTTGAATTTATAATTAATCTCACTTCAAAAATTAATTAAAAAAAAATGCAACAAAAAATCATGAAAAATATCCATGCCCTAGATATTTGTGTTATAAACCTATATTTTAAAATTTTGAATTTTATCAATTTGTATAAAAAAATTATGCATTATGGAAACAACGTTACTTTTTAAAAATGTTGTTTACTATAAAAAACAAGTTATTAAAAGTTACGTAAAATAATTCACAATTTTTTCTATTTTTTAAATAATATATATATTTAGAATCTACATACAAAATCTCACAAATCACTAGTTCGCATCATCTTCAAATTCTTAATGGTTTAGCTGTTATAGGTGTCAAAAAGTGAAGATTTGGTTAAAAATGTTAATTTTAATGTCCCAATTTGGCCAAAAAGTGTGACATAGTATTGTGGGCTGACCCTAAGATAGAAACCAAAAAAAACTCATGACGACCCCAAATGCTCCCTTAAAATAGAATGCTTGCATTGGATCAAAAAAGATTTACATAATTGGCCTCATAATCACCTTGTCAATTTTTTATTCACCCCATGGTTATGTAACAATCAGTTTGACAACATTAAATGAAGCTTCTTTAATATTTATCTTGAAACTCATTTAAAAATAGAATCCAATACCACAAAAGTTAGGAATAGGAAACACCACATCATGGGGCTATTTGTATCATCCTCCCCACATTTTTTTTTTGAACCTCTGAGTTCAAAGGACCTAACTGCGGTGGCTTACCATTCCACCAGGTTAGGTAATTCTACATATTTTCACATAATTTATTCCTTCACTTCCAACTTTTTGTTGGATTCAAAATCATCCTTCTCTGCCAACTTGTTCTATTCTCTTTTCTAAGCTTCTTGCAGGCTTAGACCCACTTGGAGTGTTCCTCCTCCATTGAAATCCACTATGACTCCCCTCATTGCTTGTCCAGCCTTCTATGGCCCCTACACATAAACCATTAAAAACAAAAACCAAATTAAGTAAATAAAAAATTCTCATAGAGACTTCCTCCTCCTTTCTACCACAAATGAACATGTCTCTACTCTCTTCCTCAATCATCCTCATTTCTTCTTCTTCTTTCTTTTCATCAATCATGGGATTTTTTAGACATCCCTCTAGCTTCTCCTTGTCGATTGTGTTCTCTATAACCAATAAAATGTCATCACATAAGGTAATCATAATGATCTATATCTCTATTTCAACTTCCTCTCTAAGGTGGACTATTTCCATTGCTTCAACATCTTGGGCCACCTCTTGTGATAGGCTATATTCCTCTAAGACCAATAAGGCTTCATCACATATTGCACTCCGAAAGATCTTGATCTTTGTTGTAGCTTCCTCTCTAAGGTGGACTACTTCCATTGCTCCAACATCTTGGGCCACCTCTTGTGATAAATTACATTTTTCTTGATTGCTATCTTTGAGCTCTTCTCTTCTCTCACTGTAATCCTTAATATTTTCTCTTTCTTCAGGGTAACATAACTCAACATATTTAGCTAGTTCATCATCTTCATCTTCTCCCCATTCATCCTTTTCTCAAACTCTTTGCAAATCACATTTAATGGTCTTCCATCCAATAATTTTTTTCAACTCATCCAGGGATTTAAGATTTCCCTATTCCAAGATTTCTATTCCTTGGATAATTCTAAACGTTATGGATTTCCTCTTTGAAATTAGTTCTTCCTTATAACATGAGTATTTATTCTCATGCACATTAAGGAAATTTACATATAAAATGGGCTTGCTAAGAAGCTCTACAAAGGTAAAACTTGTCTCATATAATATAAATTACTTAACTGTACGAGTTAAGTGTGTAAGGAAGCTAAGGTAGTAGAACAACTTCCTACACTAATCCTAAGAGGAGGGTTATGAAAAATGTTTTAGATCTTTACAACAACTACAAAAATTATAAAGAAATAAACATAAATAGAAATCATACCACAACACAATGATTTACATGGGGAAAACCCTTTCGAGTGAAAAACCTCACACTCCAAAATCCACCCAATATAATTTTTAGAAATCAACACTTGATTAGAGTATACATGTAGAGTGAGATTTCATAAGAGTATCACCAACCAGAGATCTAGAAGCAACTCAACATCTATAAGACTCTTACACACAATCTCCAGATCTCAAGCACCTAATATATAGGCGATACAATACATAAAATCATCAAATGATAATTACAAAACCATGAGCTAAAACCACCCAAAAGTTACACCCAAATTTTTAGGGTTTCATTATCTCCAATAAAAGATGCCTTATGATGTGTCAAAACATGCTTCAACATGTGTAACTCCTCCTTACAACTCTTTTTGTGTTCAACACATTTTTATATTTTCCAATATGGGAGACCCAACTTCCAGAGGCCATAACTCTTGATCTGGGAGGCCGACTGAGCTTTTTTTTTAATTGAAGAGCTTGAAGAGATGTACACACTGAGCACTACTGATGATGGTGCAAACCACCCAGAAATTTTATTTTTCCTAACAAAGTGGGGACACATATTTCTATTATAATTCCTTAAAAATTGTAAGTTTAATATTATTTATTTATTTTTTATTTTCTTTATCGTCAAGTTATTTTTAAAAGTTGCACTTTGTAATTTTAAAACAAACTTCTCATGCTTTAATCTCAAGTTTTATGTAAATAAAGCTTTTTATATTTTTGTTATATTTCCTTAAATAATTGAGTTTACTTTTTTTTATTAGTTTTTCTTAATTTATCTTATCTTTGAAAGTCTTTTATCTTGGAATTATATTTTTAAAAGCTACACTTTCTAATTTTAAAACACACTCTTCATGGTTTAAACTCAAGTTTTACTTAAAGAATATAGTTAGAAGTAGTTTAAATTTATTTTTTTAAAGGTATATAAAAATAAGAAGGAATATTTGATAGTAGTTTTTTTATTTCCCTTTCTTTCTTTCTCCAATAATTTTTTCTTTTGGAGGGAATTTTAAAAAATAAAAATTTAAAGGAAGATTTAAAATACTTTTATAAATATATTCATTTAGATACATATTTAAAATAAGTTCTTTCCTTAAGGTACTATTGTCAATAACCAGTGTCAACTTTCTCTAGCATCACCCTCTCGTCCTATACCATGTTTCAAACAAAAAGGTATTAGACATCTATGTACTTCATCCTTGCATGAAAGATTAGCTTCTTTTCCAAATATATATGACACTCTATCTATCACAAAGAACTTTGATAGCTCCCTAACTTAGCCACACATCTGAACATATTCTCTTAAACTAGATGATTTCCTTATAGGAAATGAGTAACTTCCATGTGCTATGTAGTGGAGAAAGTGACTACAACTTGTTACTTACTCATCTAGCTAATAGCATCACCAAATAAACTAAACACATATCCTTTGGTGGATCTTCTATTGTCAACATATCCTACTCAATTTGAATCCACAAATCCATAAATCTCCACCGAGTTTTGGTCCCCTATAGAATTAACATGATAAAAAATAGCATACTTGAAGGTAACCGACAAATATTTGAAAACCCTCTAACTGCACCCCAATGCTCTCATCTAGGATTATCCATAAAGTGACTCAAGACTCCCATTTCTTGGGAAATGTGTAATCTAGAATAGACCATAGCATACATCAAACTCCCAACTACACTAGTTTAAGGAACATGAGCCATATCTTCCATATCTATGGGTGTCATAGGACAATGCTCAACTAAAATCTTAGTAAACCCACAAAAATAGGAACACTCAATGATCTACTATTTTCCATGCTAAAATGTTGTGATACAAAGTTCAAATACTTACTCTAGCCCAACCAAAGATTTATGCTCACTTTATCTCTTTTGATCTCCATGCCCAATATATACTTTGAAGCCCTAAAGTCCTTCATGTCAAACTATGTTAAAAGCTAAGAATTCAAATCACAAATCGCATCCTTACTGTTACCAAAAATAATGTATCTGTTATCACCCATATTTGCACCCTTGTGTACAGTTGTGAAACATCAGCAATCTGGAGTAACATGGGAATGATCTCTAAGTGTGGGACTTTGCTAAATGAGATCAGACCTTCGGAGAAGGCCGATTTCCTTAACTAGTTATCACCTAAAACTACTGAATCTTAAGAGGAAAAGAGAGAAGGAATGCTTTAAAGTGAAGGATGAAACAAAAGCTTGAAAACAAAGGGTGATTCACCAAGTTTAATAAAAGAACCCTCACAATACTGAGGAAATGCACAGCATAACCAATTATAACAAGCAAACATACACAGATTCAATTGATCCTAGCAAAGGTGAGAAACCAGATGATTGAGAGGAATAGAGACATTTACAAACAACCATATGCAGATTCACACAGGACTAGAAATTAGTCTAAAGAGGCAAAATAACTTGAGTATATTCAGTGGGAAGGCACAGTTATAGTATAGAAGGCTCTTTTTGGAAACAGAAATCCTGAATGCTAAAAAATTTCCAACCCTATTTACATTATATGAATGCATATATATAGCATTCCAAACTAACCTAGGTTGGTTACAAAAATGTGCTCTAAGAACTATCTTAGAAAATATCTACATTTAGTGACTGTCCAGCCGCAGGAATTATGGTGCCAAATATCTGGCACTGGGCAGATAAAAGATATTTTAAGTCTTCAATGCAAGTTGCTGCATCATCAATCCTCAGCAATGCATACCTTAAAATATCTAAAATAGGACGGTGGAGAAATATCTCTTACCATCAATGCCAGCAACTTCTATTACCTGCAGAAATAAATGCGAAAAATATCTGCATCCTGCCCCAAAAAGTCACTGAAACGTCCACCACTCAAAATATGTGATTCCATATCTGAAATTGAAAAGTGGTAAAAACTCCTGAAAACCTTGCTGAATGAAAGAGGGGACAAAAATATGCATCTTTGTCTCTTACAGCATGTCAAAATTTGCCAGGACAGAGGAGATACAGGAGGTCAAAGTTTTGGTCAACCACCTGTATATATCGCTTTGCATCTATGTATATATCGCTTGAATTTGCTGCCTGAATCGATATCCATCCTTCTCTACAACTCCTTTGTATATGCGTGGCGCCTTGTTTATCAGACTTGAATTTTCCCTTTGAATTTTGAAATTGTATATGCATACAATTTCCCTTTGGATATGCGGGCCCCACCATTTGTATGTTAACTTGCATGTATGTCTGCCGCCACATGGCACCGCCTGATTCATTGCTAAACTGGTTCAAGGAGCATCACTAAAAACTATATCTGCCCTTTGCATATTGCAATATACAAGCACAATTGTACATGCAAGCCGCGGACTTCAAATTTTATGAAATAGCCTGAAAAGACGTTGAAATCTAGCTTGTATACTTCCTTTGTCTGTTTGCTTGTATATCGCAATATACAAGTGCCAAATATACAAGCCACGGACCCCAAAAATTTATCAACTGCTTTGACTGTTGGGTCGGATCCGGCGTGTATCACTTTCTTTGTATATTTCTCTGCATGTTCAAATATACAAAACACTTATACATATACAAGGCGGACCCGAGACCTAAAATACTGAATTTGATCTTCGATTCAAGTCCGCCTTGCATACAACCCTTGTATCTTTGACTTGTATATCGCAATATACAATCACCCATATACAAGGTGGACCCCAATACTTTATAAAACAAGTTAAAAATGCAATCGGGTCCAGCTTGTATGTAACCTTTGTATATCGGCTTTGTATGTGCAAACATACAAGCGAAATATACATTCTGTTGTTCATGCTCACTTGTATCTTCTAACATACAATTGGCCTTGTATGTGCACAGGCCCCACCTCTTGTATGTTCGGCCTTGTATGTTTCTTTGTATGTTTTGCTTTTATGTGCAAAACATACAAGCAAAATATACAAAGAAACATACAAGGCGGAATGTACATTCCACTGTAGCGGATGCACTGTATGTCAAACCTTGTATCTTTTCGTTGCATGTGCAAACATATGACATAATATGCATTTGAAACGCGATATGCATCGAGGGAATATTCCTGTAATGTATCTCCTGCTTTGTATAATTTTCCTTGTATGTTTCTCCTTGCAACCAGATATACAAACCAGGAATATCCCAGGAATCTGCGAAAGATTCCTCCTTGTACATGCGCCTTCCTAAGCCCGATATACATTCAGAAATGCATAAAACTCACCTTTTTCATCATTTTCTAAGGCCGATAGAGATTTGTAAGCCCGCCAAATGTACATTTGAACTGTATGTTGACCAAAACTTTGACCATGAATAATTTCTTTATTTGACCAAATTTTAGGGTGATGTAAAAAGCAAACTTGCCTTTTTTTTCAAGCTCTTTCCAATGGTAAGGTTGTTTAGGCAAGGTTTTGGGAAAAAAAATGGCACTTTTGTTTTATAGGGACCTTTTCCAAAGGATTTTCAAGGAAATACTAGGTTAACCATTTGACTCTGGGCAGAGGAAAATGGGTCAACATTCTTGGTGACCTCTACGGGGTGTTTGCCTGCTAAATAAATGATCAGTGGCCTTAAGCATCCATTGGGCACGGGGTCAAGTCTAAAACATGCTGGAAAATTGGAAACTGCCTCCAAAACACAAAAGGGGAAAGGGCCTACATTCTCCTAATGACAATGCAGCCTGTGCAGAAGCACTTATGAAAAAGGAAAACTAAAATAGAAATGAAACCTACTCTAATCCTAAACTAACCAATCAGTCATGACTTTAAACAAAGCCATTAACTGGTTCTTAAAAGTAACTACCTTTCCTTAACAATTTACAATGTTCTTTATGTATGTGGGCAGTTAAAAAGAGGCGAGGGGGGAATGGGCATATAAAAATTTGATAAAGCATCCCCCACAAAATGGAGATAAACTCACCTATCCACCTGGACTGATTGCTGATGTTGCTAACGTGTGGTGAATAAATGGGCTGATCCCACTCATTTTGATGCTCAACTTCATGCTTAGAGGTAAGCATGACAAGTGGTGACTCCTCTTGATATGTCTCCAGCTGAGCTAGATGCCTGATTGGGCATCCCCTTGAAATGACATGCAAATCAACATGTTTGATCTCATGTCTTTGCTCTGATTTTTTCTCTTCTTGCACCTCATTTGGCATGATGATGACCTCCACCTTGCTCTCATTTTGCGCTTGTGTGTGAAACAGCTGACTTGGGACCTCATGGCCTTCTCCTTCTTCCTTCAAAGAACCCAAGAAGGCTGATATAATGTTATCATGATTGCATTCTTCAAACCTTTCTGCATTTTGTTCATGGCTAAGGTTGGACAAGAGATAAGACCATTTGAAAGCTCAGAAATGATATCATTATATTCACCTTGCATGATAGTTTTCCATGTTGATTCCTCCTCTATGGTCAATGAAACATCCTCCTTTACTAGGACAACCATAAGCTCATCAAAGTAATCAGCTTTTAGAAAACCTTTACAAATAGCTGGCCCAAGCTCAAAAATTCCATTATTACTTAAAGAAGCGCTCCAAATCAAGACTTTTATGGTTTGGAACTTCACTGTCATGCTCAACCTCAACCTGTAGCAGTTTGTCATTATTTTCTATGTTCTCTTGTTGCTGCATATTCATAACTAGCTTCCTACTTTCTTCATCTTCAACATAGTCAGGTAGCTCATGAAGTAGGGCAGCATCATCCATCACTGAAGTGACTTTAGCAATACTCACAGGTGCAATAGGTTCAAACAATTTTTTCTCTGTGAGTGTAGGGACAGACTACTCCTTATTAGTTTTAGCTTCTTCCACCTCCTCTTTTGGCTCATCCTCCCAATTATCTTGGTAGACAACAGGTCCACCCGGATACATACAGATAGTAAAAGGACAGGAAGGATGATCTGACAAAGAAACTCGAGGAATTGCCTTGGTCTCTTGTAGACAAATAGGCTGCTCTTGTTTAAGTATAGGTTTCTTCAGTGAATGAGACCCTTTAAATTTTGGAATATTCAATTCAGGGGACTCATCTTGCTTAAAGCTTGGTATTCTGAAACTGGAAACCTGTTCTTCAGAGAATGTATTTGGAAAAGAAAAAGTTGATTGAGTTTCCAACCTTCGAAAAGGAGAAAACAAAAGCCTCTTTTGCTCTTCCTCTGCTAGCTGGATGCTAAAGCATGCTTCCGTTTGTGTGTTTGGTGGAGGGTCCTCACAGGGTGAGAAAGATGGCCCTTTCCAACTTGGAAACTTAAAGGCAGAAGGTTGCCTGAAACTTGGAAATATGACAGGCTTGGATTCTACGACCTTTTCCTCCCCCTAATTTTGAATTGGTAAGCGAGGATTGGCCTTCACAAGGTTTGGAATTTTATAACCAAGATGATTGGTCCAAGAAGGCTACCATGATAGAGAAGTCTGAGGCTCTTTCATAGATTGACTTTGGTTTGAAGGATGAAATTGCTTGAAGCTAGGAACATGAGAGAAACTATTTACTTTGAGCTCCTGTTCTTGAGCTAGAAATTGTCTTATTTGTTTCTCCCTAGCTGCAAGTTGTATGATCAAGCATTCCGCTTCATACACCCTCCTATTTTTTGCCTCTTGCTCTGACAAATAGGCTTGATATGCAAGCTCCTCTTGCTACCTGTTATATTGCGCTTCTCTATCTATTTCTGAAATTTGCCTTTAGAAATCCATTAACAAACTCTTATCGCTACCCAAATCAGGATCATTGTGGGACTGACTAGGGAGGTTGCACGTTTGATTTAGAGTAGAATGGGCTTCACAGGGCTGATTATAGGTATGAATATGCTGCAAACAAGGATAAGCAAGAGTGGCTTGAAAATGTTCTTGTTGGTAATGCTGGTTGTAATGAGGAAAAGAACTGTTTGGGGGCCAAAAGTCTGAATCTTCATGGAATGGAGGAGAATAACCATTGTGGTGTTGATAACTAGACATTGCAAGGGTAAATCATGAACATAGGTAAGCCTAGATAATAAATTAAGAATGAACATAGACCACAGGCTCTTGCACATCAGGATGTGAGTTGTAACACCAAATGGAGTCACCAGGTGCTAAGAAAACTATCAAATGATAGTAAAACTAACAAGTAGTACCAACCTCTTTAGCTGCTTAGAAACTGGATTGCTGTAACCAGCTGATTCACCATTAGAGTCACCATGGTGTTGTTTTTACTGCCCCCAAAGGCTGATAATACTGGGAGAAACACCAAATATCTCAGTATTTTGATGATAAGTACATCATATTGGTCCCATCGGGCATGCCAAAAGTTGTTATCACCCAGATGTGCACTCTTGCGTACAATTGTGAAACCTCAACAATCTGGAGTAACATGGGAATGATCTCTAAGTGTGGGACTTTGCTAAATGAGATCAGACCTCCGGAGAAGGCCAGCTTCCTTAACTGGTTATCACCTAAAACTACTTAATCTTAAGAGGAAAAGAGAGAAGGAATGCTTTAAAGTGAAGGACAAAACAAAAGCTTGAAAACAAAGGGTGATTCACCAAGTTTAATAAAAGAACCCTCACAATACTAAGGAAATGCACAGCATAACCAATTATAACAAGCAAACATACACAGATTCAATTGATCCTAGCAAAGGTGAGAAACTAGATGATTGAGAGGAACAGAGACATTCACAAACAACCATATGCAGATTCACACAGGACTAGAAATCAGTCCAAAGAGGCAAAATAATTTGAGTATATTCAGTGGGAAGGCATAGTTACAGTATAGAAGGCTCTATTTGGAAACAGAAACCCTGAATGCTAAAAAATTTCCAACCCTATTTACATCATATGAATGCATATATATAGCATTCCAAACTAACCTAGGTCGGTTACAAAAATGTGCTCTAAGAGCTGTCTCATAAAATATCTACATTTAGTGACTATCCAGCCGTAGGAATTATGGCGCCAAATATTTGGCACTGGGAAAATAAAAGATATTTTAAGTCTTCAATGCAAGATACTGCATCATCGATCCTCATCAATGCATACCTTAAAATATCTGAAATAGGACGGTGGAGAAATATCTTTTACCATCAATGCGAGCAGCTTCTATTACCTGCAGAAATAAATGCAAAAAATATCAGCATCCTGCCCCAAAAAGTTGCTGAAACATCCACCGCTCAAAACATGCGACTCCAGATCTGAAATTGAAAAGTGATAAAAACTCCTGAAAACCTTGCCGAATGAAAGAGGGGACAAAAATATGCATCTTTGTCTCTTACAGCATGTCAAAATTCGCCAGGACGGAGGAGATACATGCGGTCAAAGTTTTGGTCAACCACCTATATATATCACTTTGCATCTGTGTATATATCGCTTGAATTTGCCGCCTGAATCGACATCCATCCTTCTCTGCAACTCCTTTGTATATGCGTGGTGCCTTGTGTATCGGACTTGAATTTGCCCTTTGAATTTTGAAATTGTATATGCATACAATTTCCCTTTGTATATGTGGGCCCCACCATTTGTATGTTAACTTGCATGTATGTCTGCCGCCACGTGGCACTGCCTGATTTGTTGTTGAGCTGGTTTAAGGAGCATCACTAAAAACTGTATCTGCCCTTTGCATATTGCAATATACAAGCACAATTGTACATGCAAGCCGCGGACTTCAAATTTTATGAAATAGCTTGAAAAGACGTTGAAATCTGGCTTGTATACTTCCTTTGTCTGTTTGCTTGTATATTGCAATATACAAGTGCCAAATATACAAGACACAGACCCCAAAAATTTATCAACTGGTTTGACTGCTGGGTCAGATCTGGCTTGTATCACTTTCTTTGTATATTTCCCTGCATGTTCAAATATACAAAACACTTATACATATACAAGGTGGACCCGAGACCTGAAATGCTAAACTTGATCTTCGATTCAAGTCTGCCTTGCATACAACCCTTGTATCTCTGACTTGTATATCACAATATACAATCGCCCATATACAAGGCAGACCCCAAGACTTTATAAAACAAGTTAAAAATGCAATCGGGTCCAGCTTGTATGTAACCTTTGTATATCGGCTTTGTATGTGCAAACATACAAGCGAAATATACATTCTGTTGTTCATGCTCACTTGTATCTTCTAACATACAATCGGCCTTGTATGTGCACAGGCCCCACCTCTTGTACGTTTGGCCTTGTATGTTTCTTTGTATGTTTCACTTGTATGTGCAAAACATACAAGCAAAATATACAAAGAAACATACAAGGTGGAATGTACATTCCACTGTAGCGGATGCACTGTATGTCAAACCTTGTATCTTTTCATTGCATGTGCAAACATACAACATAATATGCATTTGAAACTTGATATGCATTGAGGGAATATTCCTGTAATGTATCTCCTGCTTTGTATAATTTTCCTTGTATGTTTCTCCTTGCAACCAGATATACAAACCAGGAATATCCCAAGAATCTGTGAAAGATTCCTCCTCGTACGTGCACCTTCCTAAGCCCGATATACATTCATAAATGCATAAAACTCACCTTTTTCATCATTTTCTAAGGCCGATAGAGATTTGCAAGTGCACCAAATGTACATTTGAACTGTATGTTGACCAAAACTTTGACCATGAATAATTTCTTTATTTGACCAAATTTTAGGGTGATGTAAAAAGTAAACTTGTCTATTTTTTCAAGCTCTTTCCAATGGTAAGGTTTCTTAGGCAAGGTTTTGGGAAAAAATGGCACTTTTGTTTTATAGGGACCTTTTCCAAAGGATTTTCAAGGAAATACTAGGTTAACCATTTGACTCTGGGCATAGGAAAATGGGTCAACAGTATCATCTCCAAGCCCAACACTAATTAATCAAATTTTTGGTACCAAATTCTAGGAGATTGTTTGAGACCATACAAAGATTTTTTCAATCTATAAACCAAATACTCCTTGCCTTTGACAACATAGTTCTCTAGCTATGTCATGTAGATCTCTTCCTCCAAGTCACCATGCAAGAAAGTTGTCTTCACATCCATCTATTATATCTCTAAATTATAAGATCATACTATAGATAACAAGAATGTGATAGATGTTATCTTAGAAACTAGGGAAAAGTCTCACCACAATCTATTCCCTCAACTTGGGAATAACCTTTCACAACCAATCTCGCTTTGTACTTTTCAACACCACCACTTAGACTGATCTTCTTATTGGACAACCATAGTTGCTCTTTAATACTTAGAATCACCCATATCCATCACCTCCTTCATAGTTCTAGGCTCATCAGTATTAGTAATCAAATAAAAATACATCTCCAATTAGGAGTATACCTATCTAGTTGTTATCTCTAGTGAGTGGACCTCCTCAAGAGTTAAGGTGAAGGTATTAACTCATCTTTTGAGCTATAAATACTACCTAATATCTCCTCCTCTTTAGGTCCTTCATGAGCTAATTTTTAAAAATTCTTGATCTTTTGGGTTAGTTGAACCACATATTTCTTTCCATCCTCTTTTGCTTGCAACACCATGGAAGAAGGCTTAATCTATATGAAAATAACAATTTTTCTATTTAAAACCCTCTCAACCACATGGTACTAAAGCTTGTACCCTTTTACAATAACATTGTAGTCGATGAAGATACATTTCACTACCTTATTTTCCATATTTGACTACTCCCTAGGCACAAGTGCATCTTCCTCACAACTAGAAACACAAAGAAGATGTAATGAGGGCCTTTTGCCTATTCATGCCTTAATAGGGCTCTTGTCAATAAAAGATGATGTAGAAGACCTATTAATTAGGTAACAAGATGTAGAAATTGCTTTTGCCTAAAACTTTTTCTCCAAGCTAGCTCCACTAACCATACTCTTAAGCCTTCTCTATAAACATCTTATTCATTCTTTGCACAACTCCATTCTTCTGAGAGGTATATGGGTTTGTATTATGTCTCTCAATTCCATGATCTTTGTAGAATATATCAAAACTTATGAAACAAAAATAATCCCCATTGTCATTCCTCAAAATTTTAATCTTCCCACTAGTTTGATTTTCCAACAGAGCCTTAAAATCCTTAAAACTAAAGAATTTAGATTTACTCCTAAGAAAATGCACCCATATTCTTCTAGAATAATCATCTATAAAATATACATAGTACAAAGACTTGGAAATCAAAGGAACATTAACAGGACCAAATACATTTGAATGAATTAATTCCAACACCTAGAAAGATTTGTGAGAACTAGAATAAAATTAAACGTAATTCTATTTTCCATATACACAATGATCACATAAATGAAATTCAAGAGTATAATCATTCATCTTGACAATAAGATTTTTTTAGGGTCCTTAGACCCTTCTCACCTATACGGGCCATCCTCTAGAACCATAGCATTGTTTTCTCTATTGGTAACTTTCTCTCTAAAGTAAGAGCTCACTTAGGTACCCAAAAAGCACAACCATCAAAAGTAGATATAACATTATGTAGATCTCTTCACTACAAGAATACAACTATTGCACTAGATAGTGCATGTATATAGATAAAACAAAGTTCCAAATGAACACCCTTAACAATCATATCTCCTTGCACCATCTTACACCCTCCACTAAAGAAAATAACTTGCACATTGACATCATTGAGTTTGCTAACTGATAACAAGTTCCATGTCAAACTAGATATTGTAGCACACCATTGATCCTCTTCACTCGTTCGTCAGGGAATCAAATCCATACTCTACCACAACCAAATATGCTCAAATGAGAATCATAACTGAGGTACACGTTCCCACCATCATATTTTTATACTTTAAAAACTACCCCTAACTGGAGGTCATATGGAAAGAAGCTCCATAGTCTATCAACTACACACCTTTCGATGCATGAGTTGCCAAGGCCATGAAAAAGGCATCTACATCATCTTGAGAGGACTTTTTAGACTCATCATCTAAATCATTTTTATTTTTTCCTCCTCTTTGTAGTCTTTGCAAAAGTGCCTGGTCTTGTCATAGTTCCAACACTTACTCTTAGCCCTAGACCTTCTAGGAGATTTATACCTCCCATGGGATTTGGATCTATAATTTTCTTTCTTATTCTCCTTCTTCTTGCCTTTTCAATGAATAACTAGGGCTTCCTTAGTAGATTTGGAAGTTTTTCTCTCTATCTCCTTTCAAAGTAAAGTAGTGAGTACCTCATCAATTTTGAATTTTGAGGCAGTGCTTTTGATTGCCATCACCAAGTGATCCCATGAATATAAAAAAGAACATAAAAATGTCATACAACAATCCTCCTTGATTTTCACTTCAATAGAGTGCAACTAGATCACAATCATATTGAATACGTTCAAATGCTTAGCCACATAGCCAACAACATTCATTCTTAAGGTGTACAACTTCTTTCTTAGAAAAAATTGTTAACCAAGGATCTATCTTGGTACAAGTCTTCCAAGTTCTTCCAAAGAGCTTATGTGGTGGCTTCTTCATGTAAATTCAATAAAATTGAATCTTCCAAGTAGAGCCTAATGAGGCCCTTCGCCTTTCTATCTAGTAGCTAGACCAATCAACTTGAGAAATTGTGTTGGAATTAGATATGGATATGACAACCCTAGATCTTTATCTAAAAGCATGTCCTTTGTCTTGAGCTTCTAGAACTCAAAGTTAGTGCCAATGAACCTCTCCATCTCTATGTTTGATGTGCTTGGCATTTTCTTACAACAAGATCTCCTTTTATGCAACCTACCACTCAAACCAAGATTAGAAAAAAACCTCGTCCCTAACACCTAGAACCTAAGGTGAACGTGCATTGATACCAAATGAAAGGAAGTAAAAGTATGGAATATGCTTCCTATACTAATTTATGAGAGGAGGTATTACAAAAATCAAATTGGTCAAATAGTTACAAGGAAATAAACACAAAAGAAATATACCATGACATAGTGATTTAATGGGGAAAACTATTTTAAGAGAAAAACCCCTCACTCCAAATAAAATCAATGGATTACTCAGTAATTAATGGTTATAATACACTTGCAAAGTCTAAGCCTTTACATGAGAATCAACAACAATAGATTTGGAGTAATTCTGGTAGCATAATAGTACATACAAAACTAACTAGAAAACCTCCATCTGAAGCTCCCAATAAATAGGAGAAATAATACATGAAACCATCAAATAGTAATTAGGAAACCATGAGATAAAACCATTGAAATTGTGGCACCCAAATTTGTAGTCAAAATTCATCACCCAAATCCCAAGATGATCCCATAGGCTAAAAATAGAATATTCCTTCCACCCATCATAAACTCTTCATAAGCCTTATGATGTGTCATAACATGCATCATAAGTTGGTCAACAAATGTAACTTCCTATTACAACCCTCTTATGTGTCATAGGTGCTCTTCCATTTCTGATATGGGAGGCCCAACTTTTAGAGGCCATAACTTTTGGTTCTAGAGATTGACTAAACCTATTTTTTAAAACTAAAGATCTCAAAGAGGTCCATGTTGCTATAACCAACTTGCATTGGTGAAGGACCATTTCAACATATTTTTAGGGCCAAAATGACCTCTAGAGCCATCAAAATTATATTTTTTGTTTGGTAGACTAAAAATTGCATTTTTTATGCTCTAAACATTAGGAAGCAAGGTTGAGACACCTTTCCCAACAATGACAACATCTATGATTCTTAAGTGGTGTGTCATGTCCACATTTCCCATGCGGTCACGACACGTAACACACATGTGATGTCCACATTAGTCATGTGGTCATGACATGAAATATCAAAAAAATTTCCACGTGTCCCTAGAAACCCCCTCGCACGTGTTAGTGTGCTCGGTGGCAATATGCATAAGGTGTAAACATGTCAATCGATACTTAGGGAAGAGCGTCTACCTACACAATCCCCTGCATGATGATAGCCGACTAGGGGGTTTATGCGACGCGATGAGAGTCACTACTAGGATTAGAATTGATTTAATTCAAACCCTAATTCTACTGCATAAATGAAATTGAATAAAATAACGCTTCAATGATATAATGGTCGCATGGTGAAATGGAGTGATAAAATAAAAGACACAAAATTGCCAATAAAATAAAACCCTAAATTCTGAGAAAATCTGGCAGCATAACACGTTTTCAACATTGAAATAAATAATTTTAAAAAAGAATCCCCAAGGGAAATAATTAAGGCAAAAATTAAATAAATAAAGTATAAGACAAATTAAATAAATAAAGTATAAGACAAATTAAATAAATTCCAAAGGTCAAATAAAAGTTATCACTCGTCCAAATATAAAATTCAAAAATTAAATCAACGACCAAATTAAAATTTAATAATTAAGTCCTTTAATAAATATAATTGCAACAATTATATTTATTAAATAACTCAAGTTAAAAAGATTAAAAGAGAGAAAAATTAAAACGTCCCCTCCGGAATAAAGTCGATTAAATTAAAAATAAATTCAATTAAAAGATTTCCCCATTAAGATTAAGTTAAAGCCCCACTGGTGTCCAGATTAATTAATAGGCAAAGGACTAAAGAATCCCAATAAATCAAAAATCCCATTCCCATTTAAATAAATCCCACATGGAAAATAAAGATCCAAACCCCAAAAGGAATATTTAAATCAACTTAAATAAAAACACTAGGGAAGGCAAAAATAAATCAAAAAGGTTTAAAAGGCAAAAGAGAGGGAAGTTTAAATTCCCGTGCACATGAAAAAAAAGAATAAATCAAATAAACAAAAATAAATTCCCACTCAACTTGCAACCCTAAATTCTCTCCAATATTTTATTAATTTTCTACAAGGGAAGCCCTAACCCTAATATCCTTTCTATTCTATTGTTTTGTTTTCTCATTTTGTCTCTCTTCACTTTTGTGCAAGTGGGGTTTGATGAAGGGAAGACAATGGCAACCATGGATCTAGTTTTCTACTACCTCTATCCACAGAGGTATACACATTAGGTGTACCCGTAGGGTTTCTCCCTTTTTTTGTTATATATATAACCCAAAAAAATGATATAAACATATATATATATGTATATATATATATATATGTATATATATATGTATATATATATATATATATACATTGTTTATATAAATGAAAGATTGTAGGTTTTTGACTGAGAGTCAATGGTAGGAGGGTTGTGGCAGCGATTTGGAGTAGGGCTAACGGCCACTATATTTTTCCTGCGTTTATTTTTTCTTTGTTTGGAAAGTTCAACAATGAAGGGAGTGGGGGACAATCCACCCACCCACCCCCCATCGTATGGTGGAAGGTGGGTGAGGGGATTGTCCCCCACCCAAAGCATGGCAGCTGTCCCAACCCCTCTCTCTTCTTTTTTTTTACAAAACTTACAAAAAAAATGAAAACCCTCTCGGGTCTGCCCTATGAAAATTCCTCACTGCATTTTCTTTTTGTGTCATATAAACAACATCTACTACATGATATTCGATGCATTGGTAAAAATTAGTTTTATTTAATATATTAAATATATATGTATATATATTTGTGTGTATATATATATATGTATACATATATATATTTATATGTATATGTATATATATACACTATGTATTCAGTTCAGCAGTAAAAGAATAATGTATTTAATAACCAAAATGATATATGTATGTTTAATATATATATATATATATATATATATATTCACATTCAAATTAAAGATTAGTAAAACCAGATTTGTAACATACAACAAACCAGAAGTGTATATATATATATTAAAGTAAATATAACAGATATTCTATTCCTTTTTTTAGATAGAATAATGAAGCAAAATAATATATTTTCTTTTGACAGTAATTTAAATAGAGAAATTTATTTACTTTCAAACAACAAGATAATTAAACAATTTTCCAAAATATACATTTCTTGAAACAGAATTTTCACATGAGGAATCTAAGCATTTTTCTTTGTTCCAAAAAAAGTATTTCAGCAGAACTATTTTATTCTCCTTTCTGTTTTAGCATATCACAAAACTCAAAATGATAACATATGTTTTCTCTCTGAAATAGAGTGGCAGCAAACTGTATTTCTTTTTTTTTGTAAACTTTCCACAACTCATAAACATAACAGTAACATAATACACATTGTAAAAATCTCTACAAAACAAATTTCACATTTAAATTTCTTTTCCACAACAAGTATATGAAGAGTGCAATAATTTTTGACAACAATACATTAAGGCCTCCAAGGCCATGGCTCTCAAATAGCCAATACAAATAATGTAAATAATGCTGAAATAAACTTTTCTCCAAAGCTCCAAGGGTCTAAAATGACTTGCAAAAATATAAAAACAAAAAAAGGGGGAACCAAGGCCACACAAATCGCCCTCCTCCCTACCATAGGCCCGCTAGTGGGTCACCCCCGAGCTAGGGAGGTAGTTCTCACACAGGATTCATTTCACACCACAACAATGAAAATGCAAACAACACAAAAATTTCACCCAAGGATTTGCACATAACAAAACTCATTAAAAATGAGTTTGGAGGGGTAGGGGAGTAGACCCCTCAACTCAAGAGGTCACTCCAAAAACTCAAATCACAATACCTCAAGGCCTCAAGCCAAATAATTTATCCACAATACTCAAAGAATCACTATGGCACTCATGCCAAATCAAATGCTCCCAAACACCATAGAATGCCCTCAAGGCTATAAATAGAACACGAGGAGGTGACCTCGAGGAGGTTCACTCTCCCCCACCCCATACAAGTTGAGCCTTTTCTATAAATGGAGATGCTCTCACCAACACCCAAACCCACACAAAAGTAAAAATAACACCAAACACAAATTTCAAGCACACATCAAAATGAAAATAAGCACAAGGAAATGGCTATTGCCATAGGGATTACCTTAAGAGCCCAACAATGGATTTACTTTGAAGAAGAGCTCACAATCTTTCTCCAAGTCTCCAACCTTCGAAGTTTTTTCCAACACCTTCCCCAAACTCTCCAAAGATCAAAAAATTTTCAAAAGCAAGAACCTCCAACTCCTCTCTAAGAGGAGATAAAATAGGCCTTCAAATTTTGGCCCTGAGGAATGAGAAGGTGCCACTTGCAAGGGAGAAGGAGTGTGAGGGTGACAAGTGTCACCCTCTAATCAATTCAAACCCTCACCTTATCCACTTGTGCTCTCACACATGTGTGAGAGACCAAGTGGAGAGGTGGCAACTCTCCTCAAGGCTCCATGAGGATAAGGGATGACACATGTCACCCTCTTATCCTCCAAGAGAGCCATCTCCCTCCAAGATGCTCTCACACATGTGTGAACGTTTTGGAGGGAGATCCCACACACTTAGGGGTCTTGAAGACCCCCCAAGTCTTCTTGGTGGAGGAATCCCGAAGCCTTGGGAAGGGAGATGGGCCTTTTTCAAGGCATGACTCATCTCCCACCCTTAGCCATTTTAAAATTTCGTCACATTTACTAAACCCAAGTTTAGAGTGACTAGATGAGAGTTACCCTAGGGTTTAGTAAGTCCAAATGGACCCTAGACCCTAAGGTTACCACCTAGGGTAAGTTTGGGACTCTAATAAACACTTAGGGAGGTGTAAAATCACTTTAAATGGCCAATAAATAAAATAACACCAAATGGTGTAAACCAAAACAGGAATTTTACAACACATAATTTAAATCAATTTAAAAAGGGTGAACTAGGCCAAATAATTAAATCAAGCATATACGAAAACATCATTCGATCAAACATGATCCTCATCACTCTTGGGAATGGATCATCTTAACAAGGAATTACATAAGTGTGAGAACTACCTCTGATTTTTCGTGGCCTGGAAAATCACTTGCGCACTCGATCAAACGGTTAATCCAACATAGATAAATCATAGCCGAAGCAACATAAATTAATAATCATGTCATCGCATAATTCATACACTACATTAATCAACTCATATCATAATTAAAATTCATAATTGCATTTTCTATCTAGTATCTCAGAATCAAAATAAATGACAACTCCATAAAATGATCTCATAATCCACATCAATAATAATCATCAAATGTATCTCATATGTCTAGCATCATAAGAGCATAAAAAATGGAATCAAATCAAATCACCACATCACTAATCAAAACTAATCCAAATCAAGAGATATAGTCTAAATCTGCATAATGGAAATCAGTAGTCTCTAAATGTCTGATAATGTCACCAACTATAATGTAAAACGATCAAAATAGGGAAGTGAAATAAATCAGCCTCACATGGTGTAAGAGGAGTTACATTCTATTTAAGAAAATTTACCAAGTGGATATAGGCATTAGATTTTTGCATGAGGTTTCATGGGCACCTAGTTTTAGCCCGTGGCATTTTCCCCTTGTTTGGTAAACCATTTATGGTTTCTTATTTCTGCTTGCTCTATATATTGGAGCCTTGGGATAGAGATATTATATATGTTCTTATAGGTACACAAGTGCTGCCATAATGTTATTAGATTGAAAGAAAAAGTTTGTTGATTATGTACTCTTTGTTTAAAGATTAATACATAATTGTGCTCTCTTTGATGGTGGAGTTTTTTTCTTGAAAGGGTTTCTCCATGTACATTTGATGGTATGTTTACATTGTTATGGTTTTCTAATTTTATATGCTTTCTCTATTTCTATTATTTGGTTAATAAATAAACATGATAATAAATGTACAATTAGTTTGATGTTATTTCTATAATAGTACACTCCATATTTTAAAAATATAAAGGAAAAATGAAAAATCTAGGTAAAAGAAGTAACCTATAAAAGATTACATAGAATATAGGGTTGAATTTTGTAGTGTAGACAAGCTACAAATTAATGATTGTATTAACATAGCCTAACTTGTATTTTCTATAAAGACTTGAGCCTGCTTCTTGCATTCATTTATAGATTCATTTTTTTAGAAATATCAATCAACTATTGTAGAATATAAAAGACAATCAAAAGGAACTTACAACAATCAAACAATTAACTCAATGCTTGTCAAGCTAGATAGTTATCATAGATTGTTCCTATGACATTATTTCATGTTTAGGCCTCCAAATATTGTTGATGCCTCCTTGCATATTATAATAAATACACATAGAAATGAAATTACAAATATAATTGAAACCCAGAAAATCATGCAAGGAAAATAACATAAAGATAAACAATGCAAATACCTTCAAACCTTGCACAAAATTAGACTTCAGATAGGATGGAATGAAGTGCACCCAAGCTCCATTGATCTATCCCCTTGGATGGATTTGTGGGTCGCTCACACAACTAGCATAACCTTGATAGAAAATGATACAAGATAAATGAAAATTGATGAGAAAGTGTGAGGGTTTGAAATTGAAATAAGAGTTTCAATTTATAGAAGGAGAGGGAATCAAATGGATGGCTAGGATTAGAAGGGTGAGGGATGAGGTGGATGTCTAGGATTGAAAGCCAAACTTAGTGCTTATGATGCACCATAAATGAGGATGACAAGTGGCTAAAATAAGGAGGGGAGTGGGAATAAATGGGATTTTTAATTGATTTTGGAGAGAAAGTGTTTATGAGGCACAATAAATGAGGTTCAAAATAGGGATGTGAGTGGGGATAAATAATTTAAATAATAAAATTATTTAAATTATGAGAGACATGTGGAATTTAAATAAATATTTAAATTTATTTAAATTGGATGATGGATGAAAATGGGATTAAATAAATAAGATTTATTTAATTTGATGTAAGAAGAGGATAAATGGATGAGAGGAATTAGTTAAATAAATATAATTTATTTAACTAATGGGAGTGGTGGAAGGGGTCATGGAAGAGGACCTAGGACAAAATATGTCGCAACGTAATGTCATAAGATCTGGTTAAATTTAGGTATCTACATTTTGCCCCTCTTTGAGATGATGTTGCGACTAAGAGAAGTAACATCATTTCAAAGAAGAAAAGGTATGGATGGAGGAAAAAGGATGCCCTGACCACTTGAAGGAGTGACAAGGAGGAATGATGTAAGGATGGGATGCCCACTCAAGAGGATAGGTAGGTTAAGAGAACATAGGTATGCTCTTAAAATGGATGAAATGGGGTTGGATGGAAAAGGCTAAGGGTTAGGAATGGATAAATTATTAAGGTGAAAGAGATAGGTGAAATAGATAGTGGATAGAGATAGATTGATAGGTGAAGAATCATAATGGATATAGGGGATAGAGAAGATGTAGTTATCCTGGTATAGTGTGTAGAGTAGTCCTTATTTGATATATCAAGAGGATATTATACACCAATGTATAAGGAACTAGAGTGACTTCATATCCTTTGCATGGACTTGACACTAAAAACAAAAGGAGTATCCTTATACCCAGTGTAATACAACCTTGTCTATATACAAGTTATGAATATTAACTAGAGTGATAAGAATATACAACAAACACGTAAAACGCTATGCCCCATTCTCTACTAATCATAATGTACCAAGATATAAATGGATCTAGGTGGCTTTGATAATGCAAAAGAAGGAGATAGAAAAGATAAAAAAAACAAAAGACCAAATGATGACACAAGTCACACAACCATTGTTTCTCTTGCCATAGAGTTTAAGTGATGCTTAGATAGGTGCTTGATGACAAGAATGATATATCCCTTGATGGGCCTAGATGATGATTATTTGAGATTGATTGATGTAGAAATTGATAAAGTGACTGGATGGGTGATTTTGGTTAAGGTATAGTGCATTGTATGAGTGTTTCTTCATGATTCAAAAACAAACAAGGTATTTCCCCTGTCAAGCTGTAAACTGATAATTGATTGATATAGTGTTGTCATTGTGGGGAACAATATAGATCAACACAAAGATGCAGGAATGATATATCCCATTGATGATGATGATTGATTGATTTGGTAGACAACAAGATTGGAACAAAACCAAGGATGTGATTAGATGATTTGGGTCAATTACTTTCACTAGATTGATATGGATTAAGGGTGACTTGCATTTAGATTTATTTCTTGGATTTTTTGGATATTTGTTTTTTTTGTATTTTGAAATGTTTTGATTTTTTTGGATTTTTGAGAATGTTTTGATTTTTTTTGGATTTTGAGAATGTTTTGATTTTTTTGGTATTTTTGGAAATGTTTTGATTTTTTTGGATTTTTGAGAATGTTTTGATTTTTTTGGGTTTTTAGAATGTTATGGGATGACATTGGATTGCAATTAGGATAGCCTAGATACTAGATAGCAATGACAAGGGAAAACCATGAATAGGTAGATGGATAGGTGATAGTGAATGAGAGGGATAGGAAGTGTAAAATGGATGGATAGGTAAGAGGATGGGTAATAGTGGATAATATATGGGAAATACATAAAGGATAGATGGATAGAAGAATTTAGGATGTGATCTCCTAGGAATATGTCGCACAGGAATAACATGCCCCATTCTAGGTATAATGCTTAGGATTTTACATGACAAAGCTTATAATGATAGGATGATAGGATAGGTTAGAAAGGATGAGGTAGATCAAGAGATGTCGAAAGCATTTTTAAACATTTTTCCCCCATGTTTGTATCAAGATCAAAGGAGGAGGGGAAGATGTGCATGTGGATAGGTAATGGCCTAGGTAGGTATGAGGATATGATGGATGAAGATGGTAGGATACGAGGAAAATAATAGGATGGGATAGATGAGACAACATGCCCCCAAGTGTAAGACACATGGACAAGGATTCTACACATGATGCATGTTTGCTAGGTTTTCATCATGGTACTTATCCAAGGTGCCACCGAGGTGGTTTTCACCATTGGATGAAGGGATTTCTCTTTACTATTTTAATTTTTTTTATTTTTTTGACTTTTTTTAATTTTTGGATAGGATAGGGGAATATGGATAGGAGGAATTTGGAAGAGGATGGGGACTCAAGTGTCTAGTTCCATGAAAGGTGATCATGTCCCATTATAAAGGGATGTCTCACATGGATCATGTCAAGTGTCATTTTGCGCATGGATGTCGGTAGAGGATTGCATGAAAGGGAGATGGAGGTGGATTAGGATGTGGATTATGTATGGATAGATAGTGGATTATGATGTAGATTATGGATGGAAGGATTATGCAAAAGCATGGACCATAGGGATATGATTGGGGAAATATGCAGGATAGTAGATAGAAGATGGGGAGATGGAGGTATGTGGGAATATTGTGGAATGGAAAGGAACCAAGACCAATGGTTGCACACAACAAATTGGATTTTGAAGGTTTTGAATGGGAGGAGGAGTTGGGAGTAATGGAGATGTTTGCTTAGGGGATGGTCGATTTAGTAATTTTGGGACCCAAACGGTCTTAGGAATTGTTGGATTTTGTGATAGGGAACGAAATTTTTGGGATTTTTGAATTGTGGATGCTTTATTTGGTTTAAGTGCCTTTTGCTTGGGGACCCACACCATTTTTGTTTTTGATTTTTCTTTTTGAGGTGTGAGATTGGGTAGCCTTTTGGATGAAGTTTTCTTTGATTCTTTGAATTGGTGCCCTATGGCATGATGATCTTTAGGATTTTTTCCTTTATGTAAGGAGGCATTCAAATTTCTATTTTTGAATCCCATGGGGGTTGTGATAGCTTCATGTTTGGTTGATATGTGCATTCATTGATCATGATTAGGAATTTTAGGGGATTTAAGGGAACAAGATGTGTAGATGGAGGGATTAGTGGACTTGTGGACAAAAGGATAAGGGGATGTGAGGATGGGGATATTAGGCATTGGGAGGAGTGGAGGTAAAGTGGATGGAGGAAGGTGTATGGTCACATGCTTTAGAGATTTGTGTGATGATGGAGGAGGGATAGAAACATATGTTTTGGTGGTACGATGGGATGCATGGGGTTTGGGATGGAAAGAAGTGGATTTGGAAGGTATGGAGGTGGTACTAACATCTTGGGATTGTTTTCCTTGGGGTATATAGCCAAGGCCATGCGATCATGGAGGAACTTTGACATGCATGGGCTCCAAAATACCTTTTTCATGAAGGCCTAAGCCTTTTCCATGATAATTCATGTTTTGGAGCATGTGATGTGCAATGGGATGTTTATTATTTAGGACATAAGATGCGAGTCCATTATTAGATGGGGAGAGTGGACTGGTGGATAGAAGTTGTTTATCTCTTAAAAGAGAGCCACCATGAACAAAGGTGTTGGATCCAAGAGGGTAGGATGATGAATTTGGAATGGGGTCAATAGAGGATGGTGAAAGATCATGAGGATCTTGATCAACATTATGCTCAGTAAGAATTTGATTGTCTATATTTTCTTGGGGACCGAGTGTCTCATCAAGGGAAGTCGATGTTATTTGATAATGGATAGGACTAGTTGAAGGATGGATAGGACTAGTGTTGGAAGTGGTGGGATTATGGAGGGGATTAAGTGATTTATGGATAGGATGAATTTGGATTTCTTGCTCATGGATAGGGTCTTGGTCATAGATAATATCTTGATCATAGAAAAGATAAAGGTTATGGATAGGTTGATCATATGATGGAATGGAATCAGGGATGGGATTAGATAGGATATTTAGATCTTGATTAGGATAAGGGGTTGGTGTTTCCACATGCTTTATACTAGACTCTTGACATAGTTCTTGGTTTTCTTGTGGGAGTGGGAGACTCTTGGATAGGCTTGATAGTCTCTAGATGATTAACAACATGGCTACATGATAGATCTTGACTTGAACTCTTGGTAAGGGGATCTTCAGGAGGCTTGATGGGTTGTGGACTATAAGATGGGTGTGGATGAATAGGCATATTGCTTGAAGGTTCTTGGATAGGCTCAAGGATAGGAATTTGATTACATGGAGGTGGTTGATTCCTTGCTAATATCCATTGGATCACATCCTTCATAACTGTATGGGTAGATGGAAAATATAATGGGTGGACAATAATGTTGGATGTTGTAGACATAGGATTAGGATTAGGATTTTTGAGCACAAGCTTACCACATTTTTTGAGGTTTTGGATCACTCTCTTAAGTGTGTAACAATTGAATATCATATGGCCCTTAACCCTATGGTATGCACAATAATCATTTTCATTATACCAATGGCGTTTAACTTGGTTTTCTCCAAATGGTTCTATCGGTGGTAGCTCAATCAATTTTTCTTTGACCAATTGTTATACAACTTTCTCCAATGAATCCTTTAGTAGAAGGTTGAAGGAACATGGTGATGAAGGGATTGAAGGGTTTTGTGAGGTGGGAGAACATTGTGATGGAGTAAATATTGGAGGAATTGGTGGGGTAGAAGGAATTCGTGAGGGAATAATTGGAGGGATTGGTGGGGTGGAAGGACATGGACTTTGAGGCTCTTGGATAAGAATGTGGTTCAATGATGATGGATACACATGGGATGCATAATAAGGAGTGGTGTTTCCCTTGTCAAAGATAGCATGAGTAATTAAGGACACTTGATCTTGGTGCAAAGGGTAACTTGGAATTACATGTTCTTGTTGTGAAGGAACTTGATAGTCTTGTAAATGGATTTGGGGTTGAGGTGACATGTCACAATAAATAGTTGGATGACCTTGAGGTATGAATTGATGTGGATATTGGTTGATATTAGAAGAAGTTGGATAGGTTGAGGTAAGATTAGCTTGATATGCAGTTGGACTAGGTTGGTATGAAGTTGATGAGGATGACATATGGGATTGTGGTTGTGGTGGTGTTTGTGTTTCCTGGGCTATGCGTTGTTGAAGAAGGGCTTGTTGTTGTTGTTGGATGAGGGCTTCTTGTTGTTGGTCTAAGAGTTGTTGGAGTTGTGAGATAGTGGGATTTGGTATGTGTGAAGATGAAGCATGGTTAGGAATTTGGAATTGTGAGGTTTGGAGTAAGGTTGATGTTTGATAAGTTTGGGGTATGGATAATTTGGATTGGTTGTTGATGGGAGGTAGGGATGATGATGTAGGAGTGACTGGATACTTTCCATATAATCTTTTGAATTCATCAAACCATTTGTGGAAGCCATAAGGATCTTCAAGTGCCATATAGATGATTAGGGTAAAATGGATTGGATTGGATGAAAGAGATGATTGGGATAATATAATTAGATGGGCGTGAATGGTTAGAATGAATGCTAGACTTGGTTGGAAGAATGATTTTTTGGATTTTTGAAGATATTTTGGTTTTTTTGGATTTTGGCAAGAAAAACAAACACAAAAAGATAATGGCTGACTTGACTTAACAAGGAAATTGGTGTGAATTACTTCGTGGCTAAAGTGGTTGTTACTAATATTGCATAAGGAAAACATGCCAAGCACATGAACAAACCTAGAATTATTTAAGTAGGAGTGTCATAACCCATGGACTCACTTAGGTGCAACTTCAATCTCCACTATTAGATAATGGGGATTTCCATCCCCTTGATACCATTTACCATTTCTTGGATAGATAGGGAATGCAAGGTCATGGACCACCTTACAACCCTTACCTTGGAGACTAAAGTCTTGCCCAAATTTTATTACATCTCAAACAACAGAGGTAATAGCATGAGCTCTTCTCCCCCCACTGCAGCAATGCACCACATGATATGATAGCCAAAGGGTCTTAACTAGGCTTTTACGAGCTTCTAGGGGAGTCCTCTTAAATACGTAAGGTACAATGAGGACCAAGTCTGTGAGCACTAGCCTATTGAAGGGATGTGGCATAAGAGATTAAGCAAACACCACTTCACCTTGTGTTTGGAATCACCTGGGGCCCCAAGACTATCCCAATGACTGTGTGGCTAGATTGAGGTACAGCTTTTGCTCTCCCCCCTTTGATATACCCTACCAGAACACATGGTTGAGGTCATCTCTAGGGGTGATGAAATCTCCTAGTAGGCCACCTAAAGGGTAGGAACACTATTCACTTTTGATCCCTGGGCTCGCATGAAGCGCAAGGGTAGAGCATACGCGAGATAATGCCCTAGGGATTGAGCAAATAAACAAAGGGATAATGAAGGGGTTTTTGATCTCCAAGATCATCAAAAGGTACAAGGAGAGAGCATACACCCTTTTCAAAATCCGAAGACAAAGCAAAAAATGTTCAATTATTATCCCCCTAGATTAAACTAAGTGCCTAGATTAGTGATAAAATGATTTCTTTGACATGCGAATCTGCATCAACTTGTTAGTAGTTTCAATGATTTGATCTTTGGCAAGTGAAAGCTAGAAAACAAGTATGTTAGAGATAATCTTGGACAAATAACTTTTCTACAAGAAAATGTATTGGAAATGATAATGAAACCCTTACAAAATTAGAAAATAATGTTATAATGCAACCATAAAAAGACATGCTCATCAGAAGATTACAATTTCAGATACTTTTTTTTGACATAATTGACTTAGATTCGATTATTTTGAGACATTTTTTACTTGAAAAATAAAAACTCAAAGAAGAGACCCCTGCTAAGTTTCTGAGAGATTTCCAGAAATAAAAAATAAGAAAAAATCCATGATTTGCACCCAGAAATGCAGATTTATGAAAAAACCTATAGCTGACAAAGATTTGAATATTTTGCACCTTATTTGACCTTAAAACTAAATTTGTAAAGAACAGACCCCATTATAATTTAAAGAGCTTTCCATAAATGTAAAAACTTCTAAAACATTCTCTGATTTGTGCACAAAAATGTAGATTTATGAGAAAACATGAAATCGTTATAAATCATGCAAAAATGATGATAAACAAGTGTTTTTTCTGATGTAGTGTCCTTAGATAATCTATAAAATTCTATTAAAATCTTGTAGAAACCCTTCACAACCATTTGAAAGATATGATAAAATCTTTAAAACCTAGGGTTTTGTTCAAAAGTGGCATAAACCTGCAACAAAAAGTTAATAAAACCTATAAAAAGCAAGCTAGATCAAGGGAAGTGAATCAATAAATCACTGAGCATGCCAAAATGAAACCCAAAAAATCATGCAAGACAAATAACATAAAGATAAACAATGCAAATACCTTCAAACCTTGCACAAAATCGGCCTTTGGATAGGACAGAATGAAGTGCATCCAAGCTCCATTGATTTGTCCCCTTGGATGGATTTGTGGGCTGCTCACACAACTAGAATAACCTTGATAGAAACTGATATGAGATAAATGAAAATTGATGAGAAAGTGTGAGGGAATGTGAGGGTTTGAAATTGAAATAAGAGTTTCAATTTATAGAAGGAGAGAGAATAAAATGGATGGCTATGATTAGAAGGGTGAGGGATGAGGTGGATGTCTAGGATTGAAAGCCAAACTTAGTGCTTATGATGCACCATAAATGAGGATGACGGGTGACTAAAATAAGGAGGGGAGTGGGAGTAAATGGGATTTTTAATTGATTTTGGAGAGGAAGTGCTTATGACGCACAATGAATGAGGTTAAAAATAGGGATGTGAGTGGGGATAAATAATTTAAATAATAAAATTATTTAAATTATGAGAGACGTGGAATTTAAATAAATATTTAATTTATTTAAATTGGATGATGGAGGAAAATGGGATTAAATAAATAAAATTTATTTAATTTGATGTAAGAAGAGGGTAAATGGATGAGAGGAATTAGTTAAATAAATATAATTTATTTAACTAATTGGAGTGATGAAAGGGGTCATGGAAGAGGACCTAGGACAAAATATGTCACAAGGTAATGTCATAAGATATGGTCAAATTTAGGTGTCTACAATAATCTTAGTGGTGAGCATCATGATGGAATGGATTAGCTTATATGCCCAACAAATGATAAATAATCTCAGAGACTATAATGCATAGATTGGTGCCTTGCAAATATGAAGGATATATCATACAATAAATAGATAACAAAATTCAATAACATGTAAAAATAAACTTAGGTAAAAACAAAACCAAAATTAAAACAATCTAATGTTTTTAAACCAACAAAGATGATATTCTAATCTATTAAATGATATCATTCTATATAAAAAAACATGCATCCCATAATAATCATTAAATACATAATAAATAAAACTGGGAGGTCTTAACTAGAATCAAATTTCATTGACAAGAAAATAAAACCTTGAGTATTGTCTAAAGCATAAAACCTACTACAAAAGACCATATAAAGACATATTGGTGCATAGAGGAATCCAAGCTTCTTCTCCAACAAAATGGACACAACATGACTTGATCCTTGATTATGCAAAAGTTTGATCAATATTCTGAGGCCCCCTCTATCAAAGGCAAAATCCATCGTTAATTCCATAATTGATAAATTTCTTCTACATTCAATGTTCCCATACTATGCTAAATACTCTCTGGATTACTTTGATCTCTCTCCCATCCTTTTCTTCATGCGCTTCTTCCACTATAAGTTAAAAATAAAGAAAAAGTAATACTCTTCAATTAGATAAAAAATCTGCTCTTACCCATTTAAAAACAATAAAAATCCTCACACTTAATTAAATCCTTGTACTCAATTTAAATAAAAATATCTATGTACACATTGACCCAAAAATATACATTTTAAAAAAAGGAAATTCTCTAAAAGTTCATACAAAATGGGAGGAAACTAAGTTGCAAACCCGCGTTCTTCCTCATGCCAACAATCTTCTTGCTTTTGCCCAATACACTAGCAATCACACTTTAGTGTGCAATGTGTATGTTGAAGAGGTCTTTAAGGTGAATTATCAAGTCCTTAAGCAAATGACACACTACCTAGAGCATAGCTCCCTATGGACACATGCCATATTTAGATTGTTGGTATGGAATGGTTGATCAAAAGTTAGTCTCTCTTTTCTCTATCTCTTTTCTCCTTTATATTTCTTCTATATCTCTCTCTTTTGTTCTATATTTATTTCTCTATTCCTCTCTATCAATCTCCCTCTCTCTATATATCTCTATCCCTCTAGTGATAACTTTAAGAAGCCCCCAAAAAAGATATAAAATCCTAGTGGATCTTTCATTTTTTTGGAAAAAGATATTTTAATTTCTATTGGCAAATCTTTCCTTTTTCTAAAAAATAATTTTATTAGTGAAATTTTTTATATCAATAGAAATTTGTAGAAAATCCTGAAAAATCTTGGTGAATAATAGGAAAAGTGCATTAATTACCATGACAAATCCTTCTTTTGAAAAAAATTAAATTTCTATGGAAAAGCAAGGGCTTGGGGGTGACAACGATTGATGGGTTTAAGGGGTAGTTCTCCTTATGGGGTTGAGGGGGTAGTGCCTCCTTGTGGGGTTAAGGGGTAGTGCCCCTTGTGGGGGTTGAGGGGGCAGTGCCTCTTGTGGGGGTCAAGGGGGTAGTGCCTCCTTGCGGGGTCTAGGCACAATATACTATCAGGGAAGCATTGGAGCTCACACAGATTAAATGTTTTAAATTAGCACCATATAAGAAAATTATGTCTAACCTTACAACTACATTTACATTTTGGGCTCAAAATTCCTTTTCAACTATTGATTTTGTGTATAATCTAACGGTTCTCACTGTATTCTATAAGCTAAAATGTGTTTACTGTATTCAATGCTCATCGAGCCTAGAATTGCTTTTGGACCATTGTCAATTCTCATTGAGCCTAAAATTTCTTTTGGACTGTTGATCTCCCAATAGAAATTTATAGAAAATCCTAACAAATCTTGGTAAATAATAGGAAAAGTGCATTAATTACCATGACAAATCCTTCTTTTGAAAAAAAATTAAATTCCTATGGAAAAGTAAGGGCTTGGGGGTGACAACAATTGACGGATTTAAGGGGTAGTGCTCCTTATGGGGGTTGAGGGGGTAGTGCCTCCTTGTGGGGTTAAGGGGTAGTGCCCCTTGTGGGGTTGAGGGGGTAGTGCCTCTTGTAGGGGTCAAGGGGGTAGTGCCTCGTTCTGGGCACAAATCTACTATCAAGAAAGCATTGGAACTCACACAGATTAAATGTTTTAAATTAACACCATATAAGAAAATTATGTCTAACCTAACAACTACATTTACATTTTGGGCTCAAAATTCCTTTTCAATTGTTGATTTTGTGTATAATCTAACAATTCTCACTATATTTTGTGAGCTAAAATGTGTCTACTGTATTCAATGCTCATCATGTCTAGAATTTCTTTTGGACCATTTTCAATGCTCATTGAGCCTAAAATTTCTTTTGGATTATTGATCTCAATGGAGATCAATAGTCCAAAAGTAATTATAGGCTTGATGAGCATTGGAAACAATGGGTACATTTTAGATCACACAATATAAAAAGAATCATTAGATCATACACAAAATCAATTATGGTAACTAAAGATTAGCAATATGGCCCTAAAGTAACTAAGAATTATGTAATATTAATGGTGAATTAAATTTGGATTTGTACTGTAACTTATAAATTTTAGGTGAATCAAATTTAATCATGTATCGAATACCATGGTGAAACAATTGAGTTTAAAAGTTTATAAAATAAATGTTTTGGTGATTTAACCAAGACTAAACTAAAATTTGTAAAAATGCAGTGATTCAAGATGCCTTATAACTTGTACTATTCACAAAACTTTGAATCCCCAATTTCAACTATTTCACCAATTGGTAAAAATTTGCTACTAAAAAATCATTGTCAGAAAGGACAAGGTCTACCAATGATTCAACACATAAGGAATAACAACTGGCAAATTAGAAAATTGGCTAGGTAGAAATCATGACCCGATCTAGCAACTTTAAGACCCTATCAAGGTCTACTCTTAAATTACTCCATGTGTACCAAAGTGAATTTCCTTGGCAACGAACAACATTGGGATTGAAAAGACCCAATTTATTATGCATAATAAACCAAGTCTCTCTTTCACCAATTGTCCACTACATAGGCAAGGCTTTGCATTTATGATATGCGCACTCAACCATATTAAAATCCTCACACAGAACCCAAGTGGTGGTCAGCATTGAATGAGTGATCCATCTCCAAAGAGAAGATCTCTCTATGGAATCATTGGGAGCATACACATTAATAATGCCAAAGGAATGATTATTGACAATGAAAAAAGCCCATAGTGCACGGTTGGTGGGGTCACATTCGTGATAAACCAATAGTTGATGCCACATAGGAGAGAGAAAGGTGACAACCCCTCCACAACCACCTCCAAAGTGATGGTGGTGTGGCAAAGCTCTTAGGTGGTGGTCTCATAGGAGCAATGGTGAAAATGAACAAGTTGTCTCCCATAAATGTAGAGGAACCGCAAAGTGTGGGTGATGGCATCATTCCACCAATCTTTCTAGTCGGCCCCATGCATGGAATGAGACTAAATTCCACACTTTTTAAATAGGAGCTAATGTGGCCTTGTGGTGGAGAAGTGACGTGTTAAGAAAGAATTTAGTCTTCATAGCTTTGGGCTTGGACGTTCTCCATTCAATACGAAAATGAATTGGGAAATGTTAAAAAAAAACAAGGTCTACCAATGGCTCAACAAATAAGGAATAACAACTGGAAAATGAGAAAAATGACGAAGTAGAAATCATGGCCAAATCTTGCTGCTTTAAGACCCTATCAGGACCCACTCTTAAATTACTCCATATGTACCAAAGCAAATGTCCTTGGCAGTAGCCAACATTAGGATTGAAAAGACCCAATTTATTACGCATAATAAACCAAGCCTCTCTTTTGCCAGTTGTCCACCGCATAGGCAAGGCTCTGCATTCATCATATGAGCACTCAACCATATTATAATCCCCACACAGAACCCAAGTGGTGACCGACATTCAATGAGTGATCCATCTCCAAAGAGAAGATCACTCTATGGCATCATTGGGAGCATAAACATTAATAATCCCAAATAATGATTATTAACATTGAAAAGATCCCATAGTGCACGGTTGGTGGAGTCACATCTGTGATCAACCAATAGCTGATGCCATGTAGGAGAGAGAAAGGTGACAACCCCTCCATGGCCAATCTCATGGTTACTGCAAAAAATGGTTGAAAGGCCAAATGACACGGCACGTTAATGAAAGAAAAAAACTAGACACTTTGACCTCTTGAAGGCAAAGAATGTCTAAATCTGAGAATTGAAGCCAACCATCACGAATGGAGTATTTCCATGGGAAGTTTGTTAGACCTCAAACATTCCACAAAATACAATTTATAAATGGGGGTCGAGAGTCATCTCCTTGTTATCCAGCTCCTCAAGAGTAGAATAATTATTTTATAAAAAAGTATCATTTGCCTTAAAGATTCCAATTTGGAAGCTAAGATGAACAAGTTGTCATTTCTTCAGCACAAATTCTCCTTCTTCCAAGTGCCTTGACAAGTTGCAAGACCTCCTCTATCCAATAGGAGGAGGGGAAGGGTGACGGGTCATGACAGCTAGCGACTGTGAAACAACTATGGCCATTGGTAAAGATTTGAGAACTTTCACCACTCTAGATGACTCCTCGAGAGGGGAAATGGAATATTTCCCAATGTCAAGGGGTTTTTAAACATTCTTCAACGCCAGATCCCCTGAACCAAAGGTTTTAGGGATGGGCTTGGAGTTACCCTAATTCTTGTTTCTCTGATTGACCACTATAGACCAGCCTTCCTCTTCTTTTGTAGGTGTCATCCCTAACGAGGGTTGTGCTGAAGGCTTTGATTGTGAAGATGTCAAAGGGAAATCTCAAATCTTGTGTTCAAAGGACTAGCACCAATAGTAGGTGTTGGGAAAATTAATATACTAAACCCACTAAGAATAGCAGGTTTGGCCAACTTGAATATCCACAGTTTCTTTGAGGTCCTTAGAGAGATCTACCTCCACACAAACTCGTCAATGAGGACAAGTCGAATAGAACTATTTAGGTTCAACACAAACCACCTGTTGAATGTGAAAGGAAGCTAGGTGTGTAGAAATCGCTTCCTACACTAATCTAATGAGGAGAGATGAGTGCAAATTCTTTTTAACCTTTACAATTATAGAATGTTTAACACAACAATGGAGATATTGCAGCAATACACAACACAAGAATGTAAGACAGAAGAAGAGAGACAAGATATAACATGGGGAAAACCCTTATCAGGTGAAAAACCCCACTCCAAAACTTGCACAATGTATTATCAAAACTGTAATGGGTTACAATACACTTGCAATGCAAGCTCTTAGGAGTCTTTGACACTCATATATGGAGATAATCTGGCAGCATAATAGTACCTATCAATCACATACTACATCTCCTCTCAAAGCACCTATTTATAAAGAAGTTACAAGGCAAAAATGAGCCCATCTTGAGATGGGCATCCAACATGGCCTCATGGCCCAAAATCCATGCCTAGGGACACTTGTCCAACACTGTAGGGTGTTCATGACACTTGTCATATCATCCCATCCCAAAGAAGTCATCTATTCCCAAGTTGGTTTATGACAGATACTCTTATGACTCTTATGACTATCATAGAATCCATCATAACTGTCATATCTTACAGTTGTAAGAGAATCTATCATACACAGGCTAAAAATAGCATATTCTCTTACAACATATCATAACCCTCCTTGGGGCACCCAAAGATACCTTCTTCCAAGATGCCTTGTGACACATGTCTTCACCTTTCATAGAGCATTCCATTTCTGACTCTTACGCATCATAGATTCTGTCATAGGAATCTGTCATAACTGTTTCGGTCAAGATTCACTTACACACTAGTCAAGATGCCAACACATGGCAAAAAACCTCTACCACACAAAGGGGATGCCTATCTCCACATGGAGTGAGTTGACCATCCTAGTCATCTTATAAGTGGAGTGACAACTCACCATGCCACTTCACACTAAATGACAAAATAGGATGTGCAACAAAATTACAACATAGGTAAATAAAATAAATACATTACAAATAATAAATACAAGGAATTACCAAGGTTGAGACACCTTAATTCCAAACATTCTCCCACTTGTTGAACACCTTATAAGAGCCAATGGAAATAACATGATTTTACTTCTATAGGCCGAGAGGCCGATAGACTCCAAACACCATCTGAACTTCTATGTGCCCATTGGTTTCATGAATGCATCCGCAACATTCTTCAAAGTGTCTACCTTCTCCAAATTTACCTTCCTATCTTCTACCATGTCTCACATGAAGTGAAACTGTACATCAATATGCTTTGTCTGGCATGGAAAGTTGGATTCTTTTCTAGGCAAATCACACTCTGACTGTCACAACAAATTGTAATCTATCTTGCATCAAACCAATATCTGAACACAATCTCTTAAGCCAAATGGCTTCCTTACAAGCATGAGTTGCTTCCATATAATTAGCTTCTATCGTGGACAAAGCAACCATAGGTTGTTGCTTACTCATCCAACTAATTGCACCACCAAACATAATAAACATGTAAGCACTGGTTGGTCTCTTGTTGTTAATGTCACCCACCCAATGTGAATCCACAAATCCATAAATACAAACTAAATGCGGAGGTCCTATAGGATTACAATGATAACATATGGAATACTCAAAAGTAAACACTCTCTTTACTGCATCCCAATGTACCCATCTAGGATTAGCCATAAATCAACTAAGGACTCCCACTGCTTGGGCAATGTTTGGTCTTGTGCAGACCATAGCATACATCAAACTACCAATAGCACTAGCATAAGGTACTCTGCTCATGTCCTCCACCTCACTAGGAGATTTTAGACAATCATTAACAGACAACTTTGTCCCCAAAGAAACAAGAACACACAATGGTCTACAATTTGCCATGCTGAACCTATCCAACACAGTCTTCACATACTTACGCTGGATTAACCAAAGTTTTCTATTAGCTTTGTCTCTTCTAATTTTCATTCCCAGAATGTACCTGCTCCCCCTAGATTTTTCATCTCAAACTATGTTGACAACTGAGACTTCAAATTAGAAATCATATTCTTACCATTCCCAATTAACATCATATCATCAACATATAATGCAATAATGAGAATCCGATCATTGTCAAATTTATAATACACACAATGACCTAATTTCGATCTCAAAAATCCAACCGACAACACAAAGGCACAAACTTCAAGTACCACATCCTAGGAGACTACTTCAAACCATACAAAGACTTTTTCAACTTGCAAACCAAATTTTCTTTACCTTTCTCTATGTAATGCTCTGGCTGTGACATGTAAATCTCTTCCTCCAAATCACCATGAAGGAATGTTGTCTTCACATCCATCTACTCCACCTCTAAGTCATAAGACGTCGCAAGAGATAACAGGAACCGAATAGATGTCAGCTTTGGAACGGGAGAGAAAATTTCACCATAATCAATTCCCTCCACTTGTGAATACCCCTTTGTAACTAGTCTAGCCTTATACTTTTCAACACTACCATCTGCACTAAATTTCTTCTTGAACACCCATTTGCATCCAACAGGGTTCCGTCCTTCAAGCAAAGGCACCAAGTCCCATGTTTTATTCTTTTCCAAAGAAGCCATCTCATCTTCCATGGCCTCCTTCCAAGAACCTACATCTTTCGTGCCCATAGCCTCTGTCACAGTTCTAGGCTCATCAGTGTTAGTAAGCAAGGCAAAAGCACAACTAGAATCAAGCAATGAATAACCAAACCTATCAGGTTGCTTCCTTGTCCATGTAGACCTCCTTAATGGATGAGGTTGAGGTTCTGCTTCTTCTTCTGAACTTTCAGAGCTACTAGATCTCTCCTCATCATCAGGTTTCACAGGGTCTGTCGGTTCAGTCTTCTTAGGGGTAGAAGGAAACTAAACCACATCCTCTTTCTTTTCTATTTCTTCTGGCTATAGAACAACAGGAGAAGGTTTTATCTCTTTGAAAATAACACTTCTTCTATACAACACTTTTTCAGCCACATGATCCCAAGGCTTGTATCCTTTCACACCGACACCATAGCCAATAAAAATACACTTAACAGCCTTGTTCTCCAATTTAGACTGTTTCTCCCTAGGCACATGTGCATATGCCTCACAACCAAAAACATGAAGATGTCTAACTAAAGGCTTCTTACCAGACCACACCTCCATAGGTTTCTTACCAACAAGAGCTGATGTAGGAGACATGTTTACCAAGTAGCAAGCAGTGGCTACAGCTTCAACCCAAAACTTTTTTTTGAGGCTTGCTCCACTAAGCATACTCCTAGCCTTCTCCATCAGTGTCCTATTCATCCTCTCTGCAACTCCATTTTGCTGCAGGGTGTATGGAGTTGTCTTATGTCTTTCAATCCCTTGCTCTTTACAGAACTTATCGAACTCTGTCGAACAAAACTCACCATCGTTATCAGTTCTCAAACACTTAATCTTTTTACTAGTCTGATTCTCAACAAAATCTTTAAACTCTTTGAACCAACTAAAGACTTCAGTCTTGCTTCTAAGAAAATAAATCCATGTCCTTCTACTGAAATCATCTATAAAAGATACAAAATATACAGATTTGGAAATCGAAGGAATAGTAACAGGACCAAACACATCAAAATGAATAAGGTCCAACACACCAAAAGACTTGTGAGAACTAGAGTAAAACTTAGCATGGTTTTGCTTTCCATATATACAATGTTCACAAAAGTCAAACTCGAGATTACAATCATTTAACCCCTCAACGAGGTTTTTATTTTTTAGGGTTCTAAGACCCTTCTCACCAATGTGGTCAAATCTCATATGCCATAACATTGTTATTTCAGCAGGAAGCTTAACTTCCAAAGCATGAGCACCCTTGGGTACACAAGATGCACTACCATCAGAATTTGTTACAACAGATTTCTTCACTGCTTGTTTAGATGGTGGGGATGAAGTGACTGCAGCTCTTTTCTTCGAGTTAGAAGAACTATTGCACTGTGAAGTGCATGCCTCCAGCTGAAACTGAGTACCTCTCTGAGTACCCTTCACAAGCACCATAGATCCTCTAGTCATCTTGCATCCATCCTTCGAAAAGACAACCTGCACACCCACATCATTCAACATACTTATAGAAAGTAGGTTCCATGCCAAGCTTGGGTTGTGCATAACCCTAGTGATCCCCTTCACTCATCCATCAGGGAATCGGATTGAGACTCTTCCATGACCAACAATATTTAGATGAGAATCGTCACCTAGGTACAATCTTCCACCATCGAACTCTTCATACTTTATGAACCAGCTTCGATGCGAGGTCATGTGGAATGATGCACCAGAATCAATCAACCACACATCATCAGATGCATGAGTGGCTAGGACTGTCATGAAGGCATCACCATCATCTTATGCCTTGTCAAAATCTAAATCTGGGGCATTCTTCTTCTTCTTCTTTTCCTCTTTGCATTCCTTTCAGAAATGCCCAGTTTTGCCACAGTTCCAACAGAGAGCCTTGGACTTTCCAAGAGATTTGGATCTACCCTTCTCATCTTTCTTGTCCTTCTTTTTCCCTTTCTCCTTGGGTCTTCCACGAACTGCAAGAGCCTCTTTGGCTGCCTTAAAAGACTTTCTCTGCATCTGTTCAGATAATAGCAAAGATACCACTTCATCCATTTTGAAAGAGGATGTGGTTCTCCCAATAGCCATAACAAGATGATCCCATGATTCTGGTAAAGAACAAAGCAAGGTCATACAGCGATTCTCCTCCTCCATCTTCACACCAATGGATGTCAATTGTGCAACTAACATGTTGACAGAATTTAGGTGATCTACAACAAACCCTCCATCCTCCATCCTCAGAGAATACAACTTCTTTCTCAGAAAAAGCTTGTTCACCAGGGATTTGGCCTAATAAACATTTCCCATCTTCTTCCAAAGGTCTTTCGTAGTCTTCTCCTCATGGACATTTAATAGGACAGAATCAGCTAGATTGAGTCTTATGAGACCCTTAGCCTTCAAATCCCTGAGATCCCAATTAGCTTGTGCCATTGTGGTTGGTTTTACACTGGATACAGTTTCCCATAGGTCTCAATCAACAAGCATGTCTTCCATCTTAAGTTTCCATAACTCAAAATTTGTGCCATTGAATTTCTCCACCTCTAATCTTCCATATGTGCTTGCCATCTCCTTCCTGCAACAAGATTATAGAATACTCTGCACAAAGCTCCCACTCAACCTAAGATTAGCTCAAAAAACCCCTACCCAACAACTAGGACCAAAGGTGATCAATCTCTGATACCAATTGAAAGGAAGCTAGGTGTGCAGAAATCACTTCCTACACTAATCTAATGAGGAGATATGAGTGTAAATTCTTTTTAACCTTTACAATTATAGAATGTTTAATACAACAATGGAGATATTGCAGCAATACACAACACAAGAATGTAAGACAGAAGAAGAGAGAGACAAGATATAACGTGGGGAAAACCCTTATCGGGTGAAAAACCCCACACTCCAAAACCTGCACAATGTATTATCAAAACTGTAATGGTTTACAATACACTTGCAATGCAAGCTCTTAGGAGTCTTTGACACTAGTATCTGGAGACAATCTAGTAGCATAACAGTACCTGTCAATCACAATGCTACATCTCCTCTCAAAGCACATGTTTATAAAGAAGTTACAAGGCAAAAATCAGCCCATCTTGAGATGGACATCCAACATGGCCTCATGGCCTAAAATCCACACCTAGGGACACTTGGCCAACACTGTAGGGTGTTCATGACACTTGTCATATCACCCCATGATGACTCTTACGACTGTCATAGAATCTATCATAACTGTCATATCTTACAACTGTAAGAGAATCTATCATACACAGACTAAAAATAGCATATTCTCTTACAACATGTCATAACCCTCCTTGGGTCATCCAAAGATGCCTTCTTTCAATATGCCTTGTGACACATGGCTTCACCTATCATAGAGCATTCCATTTTCGACTCTTACACATCATAGATTCTGTCATAACCGTTTCGATCAAGATTGACTTACACACTAGTCAAGATGTCGACACATGGCAGAAAACCTCTACCACACAAATGGGACGCCTATCTCCACATGGAGTGATTTGACCATCCTAGTCATCTTACAAGTGGAGTGACAACTCACCGTGCCACTTCACACTAAATGACAAAATAGGATGTGCAACAAAATTACAACATAGGGAAATAAAATAAATACATTACAAATAATAAATACAAGGAATTACCAAGGTTGAGACACCTTAATTCCCAACAGAATGCACAAGACAACTAAGAGGGGGGTGAATCATTTGTAGCTTAAAATTTAAAAACTGTCACACACATTTAGATTTACATAGATTCAATTAACCCTTAGACTATTATGATGATTAAGTGTGAAAAGAAAATAAAAGAAACTAAATCAAACCAATATCAAATACAAGAGAACACCAGATTTACTTGGAAAACACAAGAAGGGAAAAACTACTATGAGGATTAGCTCACAATATAAAGTAGTATCAACACCGAATTACAAAATGTTCACTGCCAAAGGGCTTACTTCCCAAAAAGAAAGAGATAGAAGAAGTGGCTCACTGCTAGAGTTGAACTGTTATAATTGCATCTAACATGCAAGAAGTACAGTTTTAATGAAGCTCAATATTCACCACAATACCAACATCACCTCTGTAGCATCACTAAAGAATAGTAGACACCTTCTACTCACTGCATCCAATAATCTAACACATGAAGGCTTGTACTACACCACATATTCAACTACATTGTTACTCACATCACATCACATCCATCACCTACACACCAAATCATGATTTCTTGACACTCATTTATACTATCATCAACCTTGAGAACATTCTCCAAGGTTGGTAAATCACCTTAACTTAGAAAATTCAAATTAGGTATGGACCTAAACATTCTTGTGGTGGAAAGGAATGAAGGCAGACCATAACACATCTTAGCTCAGACCTAAATTCATCCAAGCACGCCACCACACACTTTCACAATTACCGAAGCAACTCTGCAAATAGTGTAAACACCCAAGATTAGCCAAACCTGTGTTAACACAATAAACTTTTAAGTACACGCTTCATCAAACACAAAGACAACTTGTAGACCACATGCAAGGCTTCAACACAATCTAGAGTATTCCACAAACATCTTGAAACATCATGATATCCAACAAATTCCTCTACAATAACTTTCACCTGTTGCACAACCTTATCATGTTTATCTAGTATGCTTAACTATTTCTATTATACACTATATCTTTAGAAATCAACTTCTGGAGCACCAAACCATGAACAACTTCAATAGAAGAAAGATATAAACCTTATAAGCACAATTCCAGAACCGCAAGACCTAAAACCTTTTTGCAGAGAAATGTGAAGCAAAGACATTTCTCCTAGACACCTCTACAACACTTAGAAACATAGTCTTCATACTGGTGAACACAACTTTCTCTGCACAAGGAATTAGAGCACAAAATTTGGAATATAACAACTCTTAACACCTTTGAACAACATATCCAAACCACAAAGATACATCTTCAACATAAAATAAATGTGAAGCAAAATCAAAATACTACTCTGTTAAGTCAAATAGTCTCTTCAACACATTGTTTTCTTTATTAATCAATTTTTCTTAAAAGCACTTGGAAACAAACCATCAGAAACATATTCCTAACATCTTCAGCACCTCCTCAAAGCAACCAAATCATATTCAGAAAAGAAACTCAACCAAAGAACTCATACACTTACAACAACCTCATCTCTACTCAACCAATTGACACCATTGACAACACAAGCTTGCTGACATCAATGACAACGCTGACTTCACATACTTGCAACACCACAATGCCTAGCGAGGGGGCTATCTACTACAAGAAATTCCAACAAGGAAGGGGAAGACCAGGGAACTCATGCCCCAAATGGAACTCGAAAGGACTTGTCAAAATCACGAGTCCAAGGTTTGAAAACAAGTAAGGAAGAGTGAACAAGCTAGGGGCCTCAACTGAGAACAACCCCAACGTGGTTGGCCTCAGCGAAGCAAAAAATGAAAAACCCTTTGGTGAGATTTTGCACGACATCAATCCAGATCCCATGTGACATCCAATCTTTGCCAACCCATTCTCTGAGCATACTTTCAGGTGGGGCTTTATCCAAAGTACCTAATTAAAGTGAAATTCTCTAGCCATTTGCAAGCATTATCAAAATCAAGAATGGGAAGAATAACATCCGATGTTGTTTCAAGGGATGTACCTTGTGGAACACCTTGGAGACAAACTTCTGAGGGCATTTGAGCAAAGGAGCCATTGGATGTCATCGTCAAACCTTCAACTCCAACAATAGCACCTACAAAGGAATGAAAGTCCAAGGCCATATAAAGTGGACAAAAAATACTCGCAAGCTAAGCAGTGTTACCCATACCACAATAAATGTAGGCAAACACAAAAATATTCTGTTGAAGTGTAGTATGATGACAAAGCATGGCAAAGCAAAAAAAACTAATAGAGCAAAAAAACCTCAAGAATCTCTATTGCAGAGCTTAAAGTTTTAAGTTTTCCCATTATTAAAAAATACATGGGACCACCTACTTGTGAAAACTCTTAAAAATTCTTAGCAACGCCCACTAAAATATTTTAGGAAGCCCCCCTCCATGGGACCGCAACATAAGCATGTGAACTACAATTACCAAGTAGAAAAGTAGTTGAGTACCCAAGATCCAATATATCATGGTAATAGGAGAAAGGGGTCAGTTGCCGCCCACGCCCCAATAACCGCTATGTTCTTGCACACTTGACCCCCAATTAAAACCTTAAAAATAACCAATACTTGACATTAACCAACCTAATAAATAATTGCAAATGCACCAATAGATGTTCACAATTGCATGTGTAGTTTACCATACAAAATGGACAACACACATGTACTTCCACTTGCATTTACAAGACAAATTGATGCAAATTGGGGGGTTTCCAAATAAAATACACACCTTTTTATTTCATTACAAAATTAATGTTTACAATAACCACCCATTTAGACATGGCTCAAAAGTCAAACTACTCACATTTACATAACTCTGTGCACACTTATTAGTACTTAAGTTACCATAAAGACAAAACACTCCAATCCCAATTGGTTGTCAATCACGCATTCTCCCATACTTGCTATCACATCCACTTGCACCAACTCCATTTACAATAAGTACCTGTACAAATAGAAAATGGTGTAAGGCTCCCCAACCAAACATAAAATAAAATCAAAATCAAAATTAAATCATGTTTATTACAAAAATTTTACAAAATACGTCACTTATCATATCATCAAATACAATAGCTTCTACGCATTTATTCAAATTCAAATGGTGGATGAGGGAAATTATGATAATATTTAATCAAGGGTAGGAACTAAACCAATTAGCGCTTTTCATTTAAGGTGTATTGCGTGACTGTATTTTGGAAAAGTGATTGGTGATTTGTTGATTGGGGTGATGGTGCACTTGATAAATGGTAGTACCAACCATTTTAATGGGACTTTGACCACATGTCGGGGGCCATGATTCAACCTATATATGCCCCAGACCATCAAATATGCTCCACTAGCTATATTATGTCCGTACACATGCGTTCATCATGAATTAGAGGGTAAACATTAATTTAATAGCAATAATCTTAACTTAATAGAAGAAAGGATTGAATGAAACGATTTTAGTCTATTCCATATGACACACTTAGAGTGTGTGGAACTACATTATGAATTTATACCATTTATATTCTTAATGTAATAATTAATGGATAAAAATGATGATGTTGGTGTGAAAGTTGGCAAATAACTTGATTTTAGATTTTGTTCTGTCTACATTAATTCTTAGGCTGTGAAATTGATTTATTATTAATTTCTTGTCCTTGTTAAAATTCAAATTTGTGCCTAATTGTTTTTCCTTCAATTAACCTAACAAGGAAGGACTTGTGCTTTTGAAAGAGAGGTTACAACTTCAAATTTTATAGGAGGTATGATATGTATGTCTCACTTAAGAAGCCTAAGGTGGTACCTCTTACATAAATAGAAATACAAGGTAGTCTCATATGTTATAAGCCACTTGTAAACCCAAACCAAGTTGTCCAACATCTTAGACTATACAAGAATAACATTCCATTCCATTGATTGTTGTGAACTAAGTTAAAGCATGAAATAGTTGAAGTGCATGCTAGGTTGTTGTATTTGAGGACAAATCCTAATTCATTTAGATTGTCTAGCAAATGCATGAATTAAGCATCTTCTAGCACACATCACAGGCCTAAAAAGAATCATCTAGTGATATTAGTATTGCATCAATATCTTAGGGAACAAACATGATTGTTTGATGTCCTTGATCTTGTTTAGAAGTCGTTGACTCGACATCCCTTACATGGTCTGATGCAAGGGAGTAATCATCCCTCTCACATGCAAACCAATTTGAGTGCCCAAGTTGGTGATGTTAGTTACTAATTTACTATTAGTTGACTCAACTTGCTTTTGAGCATTTGAATCTTGCATGGATTCAAGTGCCTAATTTAGCCCATGGTTTCCAACACATTTTTTGAAACCATTAATGGTTTATGGTTTTAGTTTCTCTTATATATTGAATGCTTGAGTTAGAGGTATTATCATTTTGTATTGTAAGTATTGTTGTGCCATCAAAATATCTCTAGAATTATTGATTTGTGTGCATTCTCTTATGAAGACTTGATCCTATAATTTTAGATTTTTGAATTGCTAATCTTTTGATATTAGTTTGATGATGAACTTCCCCTTTTCTAAACCTTCTTTTTTAACAAATCCTATAAGGAAGTTGTTGCTAAAGTACCTATGTCAATAATTGTTGCTAAATCAACTTTGTGTGTTCAAGGATTTGAAAATTGATTACAAGACTTATCTGCATCAAGGTTGATAATATTTTTCATCCTGCTTGATGACAAACATTCATGACAATAGGTTAAGGGTATTCCATTACAGTACAACAATTGATTTTCCTAGTATTTGAACAGCTTAGAAACATCAAAACATTTTTCTTTAGTTGCTTTTGTACATGTCTTTTATCTCAAAAAAATTTCATTTAATTTAATAGGATTTTCCCAAAAATCAGCGTTCTCCTAAAAGCAGAATAAGCATTTCAAAGGACCACCACTCCATGTTGTCGACAACCATATAGTAATGAATTGAAAAAATAAGTTTAAAAAAACATTCTAGTATAATCTACCATGCATTATTAACAACTTGTGGTATAGTATGATGAAAAAAATAGATCTGGTCTATTTGACAAATTGTAATGAATTGAAAAAATAAGTTTAAAAAACATTCTAGTATAATCTACCATGGATTATTAACAACTTGTGGTATAGTATGATGAACAAAGATGGATCTGGTCTAGTTGACAAATTGTTCCTCATGTGCTATGAAATTTGAATATCAAGAAGGGTTAAAAGGAAATATATTAACAACAAAAATGCTATTGAATAGTGCATAGATAACTTGGACCAAAGCACTTGGACCGAATCTTGTAGCTAAGAGATTAAATTAGTATACTAGATCATCAGTGAAGATGGAATGGAAAGCAAGAGAAAATTTTTAATATAATACAAAGCCTCCCTTGTAAAGGATGTCCATGTCCTCTTGCATGCAGATGAAATTTTAATATATAGTGAAAGAAGTGCCACATTGACCCAGTTGGAAATGTTGTTTACCAAGGCAACCCCTTTATTACCTAATCCACTTTTAAATACCAGAGCCCATCAAAGAGGAACATGGAAACACAAAGTAGTTGCAGGGCATAGGATCATGGGAAAGATAATGCATTGTGACTAGAGAAATTTAAAAAGTGGTTGAAGAACTGCATAAGCAAATAGACTAGGAATCATTCATCTGACAAATTTCCCTGCTTTGAAAGATATTAAAGGGTCCTACCCAAATGCAATTAGAATGTTTCCCATGTATGCCCACACCACAGCAAGCAGTATGCTCACACAAAAAAGAGAAAAAACTACTCTCTGCACATGAATCCCGATTAGATGGTATTGCTTTTCTCCATGGGCTTGTCCCAATAGTGTTTCCAATGCACTTATCATTCCCATCTGTACAGAAAGAAGAGAAAAATAGTTAGCCTTCCATGCAACACTGCATTCATGACTTCTAAACAAACTTAAATATTCAATTTTCTAAATAGATATGCTTATAGTAGACTTTAGAACTCTACAAAAAGAAGTGAAACATAATAATTGTTGAAATTATCTTCAGGGCAGATTCAGCATGGCAGGTATGTAGACCGAATCAAGTTACTTTTTTATTAGTTTTCCACAAAAGGCTTTTCAAAAATTTATCAACTAAGGAAAAAGTTGTCTATTGTTCATTTCATGAGATAATAGATAAAAAATCAGTTTGGATTTATTTATTTCACTTTATAGCATTACATTACATTCATTCATGAAAGCAGATTACCAACCTCTAAATAAATTATGTTCTGACACCAAGAGGACATCTAAAAGATCAAATTTGATTTTTGTTTCCTAAGGCTTAGAGCTCAGGTTCAAAGATCCAATATAGGATCAAAATTAGTAACAATATTTGTATCTGCTAATCAACCCTAGTTGAAAAGAAGGCTAATTTAATGAATCGATTAGGAGGTATTGATAAATTTCTTATAACTTGTAGCCCAAACTATTGAAAACAGAAATAGGATGTATATTTAGTCTGTACTTAGGATCTTATCAAATGTTTTTGAAGCACATAATGCTTCAACAATCCGTAATTATCAAAATAATTTTTTGGGGATCAAGTGTGTTGCAAGTATGTGCAGTTAGTGTTGTCATTGATGTCAACAAGCTTGTGTTGCCATTGGTGTCAACTGTATGAGCAAAGGAATATGCAAGAGTGCGAGTAGTTGGTAATGAGTTGATGATGAGAAAGTGTTGAAGATGTTGATATATTTTTGGTGCTTGGTTTCCAAGTGTTTTTGAGAAAACTTGAATAATAAAGGAAATAATGTGTTGTAAAGGTGTTATGGCATACAGAGTGGTGTTCTAGTTTTGCTCCGCATTTTTTCTATGTTGAAGATTTGATCGTACATTTTGGATATGTTGTTTAGAGGTGCCTTTAGGTGTTGAATTCAAACTTTGGCATGTTGGATCATTGTGCAGAGGTAGGTGTGTTCACCAATGTGTGAACTGTGTATTGCAAAGGTGTATGGAAGAAAGGTTTTTGCTCCGCATTTCTCTATAGAGTGATTTCTAGTCTTGTGGTTCTGGAAGTGTGTTTATAAGGTTCATAGCTACCTTTAGTTCAATTTGTTCATGGTTTGGTGCTCCTCAAGTTGACTTCTTGAGTTGCAGTGCATGACAGAGATGTTTGAGTATGTTGGGTAAACAGGATAAGTTGGTTTGGCAGGTGAAAGTCATTGCGAAGGAATTTGTTGGATCTCAGGGTGTTTGTGGAATATTCTAGAATGTGTTCAAGCATGATGTGTGGTCTGTGAGTCATCTTTGTCTTTGAGGAAGTGTGTACTTAAAAGATTATGGTGTTAACACAGGTTTGATCGACCTTGGGTGTTTACACTAATTTTGGATGTGCTTTGGTGTTTGTGGAAGCATGGCGTGGCATGCATGAATGGATTTAGGTCCAAGCTAAGGTGTTTTGTGGTCCACCTTCATTCCTTTCCATCACGGGAATGTTTTGGTTCCAACCTAATTTGAATTTACATGGTGAAGGTGTATTGCCGACCTTGGAGAATGTTTTCAAGGTTGAAGATGTTATAAAAAAGTGTTGAGTTGTTGAGGTAGAAGTGTGAGTATGCATATGAGATGTAAATAATAGTGTGGTAAAGTGTGAAGTGGAGTGCAAACTTTCATGTGTTAGGTTACTGGATGCAGTGAGCAGAAGGTGTCTACAATTCCTCAGTATGACTGTGAAGGTGTTGGTGATGTTGTGGTGGACTTCTCTATTGCATTGAGATGATTTTCTCATTGTAACATTCTTCTCTATCTTCTTTTCTGTTCTGGAAGTGAGTCTTTATTTTAGAAATGAGCCTTTATTTTGGGCAGTGAGCCCTATTGTATTCGGTGTTGAGATTACTTTATATTGTGAGCTAATCCTCACCGTGGTTTTTCCCTTCTTGGGTTTTCCACGTAAATCTAGTGTTCTCCTGTGTATGATGTTGATTTAATTCAGTTTATGTTCTTTGTTTCCATGCTTAATCATCTCAATAGTTTAAGGGTTAATTGAATTAATTTGGATCTAAATATGTGTGAGGATTTTGGAATTATAAGTTACAACTGATTCGTGCCCCCTCTCAATTGTCTTGTGTATTCAACAATTGGTTTCAGAGCAAGGTTCCTTGGAAGAAAGCTTAACCACTTGAGGTAGATCTGGGATGGCACACAAGAAAGATGTTCCCATGTTTGATTGATCAGACTATGCATTCTAGAAAATAAGGATGGAAGGTTATCTGAATCCTCTTGGATATGAAATCTGGAAGTCTGTTGAGTCTGCATACACTATACCTGAGAATGGTCTGAGTACTACTAATGAGATCAAGGCTTATGAAAACAAGGGTAAAGCAAGGTATGCTCTTTTAATTGGTCTTACTAATTCTAAATTGGTGAATGTTATGAATCCAAAAGTTGCTAATAAAATTTGGAAAAAGCTAAAAAGCATTTATGAAGGAGATGACAAGGTCAAGCAAGCTAAGATGAAGAATCTAAAGATCATGTTTGAGACCATGCGAATGTCTGAAGATGAAAACATCACAAGCTACTTGCAGAAGGTGGATGAATTTTTCAATAGCATCAGAGGTCTAGGTGGTGAACTGGAAGAAAAAGAAGTGGTAATGAAGGTACTCAAAACTCTTCCCAAAGCTTATAGTCATAAAGTTTATTCTATTGAAGAATTACAAAATCTGGATCAATTTACCAGAGATCAATTGTATGATACTTTAACTGCTTTTGAAATGAAAGAATTTGGTACAAGTAGTGCAAAAGTTGAAATTGCTTTTAAGGCTAGTAAATTAGAGAAGATGGTGGAATCAGATTAGGAGGATTCTGATGATATGGAAGCCAACTTTGTGAGAAGAATGAAAAAGGGTACTAGTAAGTATAGTGGTAAGTTACCTTTTAAGTGTTTCAGTTGTGGTAAGATAGGTCATTATGCTTCAAGATGTCCAAAAAGAATTTTGAAAAGAAAAATAGGGAGAACAAAAGTAAGGTGATTAAGAAAAGTTATTATGTTAGAGAAGATGCTAGTACATCTGATGATGAATCTAATTATGAAGATAATGAGGATGATGAATGCTTGTTCATAGCTTTAAAAGATGGTACTATTTCTGCTAACTCTGAGGGATGTGTGAAAGAAAGGGCTCTGAAAGTAAGTACTAATGCTAAAGACACCTTGATATTTTCTTTTCATGCTAAACAAGAAAAGAACTACTAGATCATTGACATGGATGCTCAAATCATATGACTAGTGATAAGAGTAAGTTTGTTAAAATTGAAAAATAAGATGGAGGACTAGTTAGATTTGGTGATGATACATCTACCAAGATTTGTGGAAAAGGTTCAATCTATTTTGATGGAAAGCATAACATAGATGATGTTCTTTATGTTAAGGGTTTAAGACATAACCTCTTGAGTTTTGGACAAATGTGTAGCAAATGATACAATCTTATGTTTTAGGATCCAGTGGCTATGAGATCATAAAAGATTCTGAAACTATGATAGCTATTGGAAGGAGGACTGATGGAAATGTCTATCAGCTCAAAGTTGCTGATGGTTATTGTTTCATGACTCGGATCGGTGAGAGTTGGCTATGGCATAGAAGATCATGTCACATCAATTTTGATAGCCTAGTGAGAATAAGTTCAATTCAAGTTGTGAGAGATTTGCCAAAGATTACAAAGCTTATCAATGTTGTTTGTAAGGAGTGTCAAGTTGGAAAGCAAGCAAGAAGAAATTTCAAAGTCAAAGATCAATCTTCTATCAGAATGTTGGAATTAGTGCATATAGATTTTTGTGGCCCTACTAGAGTAAGGAGTTTTCAAGGTGACAGGTATTTCATGCTATTAATTAATGATTGTTCTAAAATGACATGGGTTACTTTTCTTAAAGAAAAATTAGAGGCCCTAGATAAGTTTAAAGCATTCAAAGCAATGGTTGAGAATGAAATGGATATGAAAATCAAATGTTTGAGGTCTGACAAAGGTGAATAATTCACCTCCAATGATTTTAACATGTTTTGTGAAAATCATGGAATAAAGAGGCATTTATCTTCCCCTTGGACCCCTCAGTAGAATGGAGTGGTTGAAAGAAAGAATAGGATTGTTCAAGAAGCTACAAGGATAATGATAAAAGAAGCAAATCTACCAGAAGTCTACTGGAGAGAAGCAATTCATACTGTTGTCTATATATTGAACAAAGTGCAAGCAAGAGCAAATAGCACAAAGACTCCTTATGAGTTATGGTATGGAAGGATTCCTACTATCAAATACTTCAGAGTACTTGGAAGCAAATGCTACATCAAAAAAGATGAAGAAAACTTGGGAAATTTTGATGCAAGATCTGATGAAGGTATCTTTCTTGGATATTCTAATAAAAGCAAAGCTTACCGGTGCTAAAACAAGAGCCTAAGAAAGATTGTTGAAAGTGCAAATGTCAAGGTTAATGAAGACCTACAGATGAATTCAAAGGTGAATGGATATGAATCAAATGAGTCTTCTTGCAATGAAGAAGAAAAAGCCAAAGATAAGGAAGTGTATTTTGAAGAGGAAGAAGCTCTGGAAAAGATTCCTAAAACTCCCAAGTATGTGCAGAAGCATCATTATGAAGACCGGATCATTGGTGATAAGAGCAAAGGTATACTGACAAGAAGGAAAGTTGCTGAGGAACGAGTAAATCTATGTTTACTTTCTGAAGTTGAACCCAAAACAGTGATTGAAGCATGCAAGGATGAGTATTGGATCAAGGCTATGGAAGAAGAACTAATGCAAATTGAAAAGAATTAGACTTGGGAACTTGTCCCAAGACCAGCAAACAAAAATGTGATTAGAACTAAGTGGGTATACCAGAACAAGCTGAATGAGAATGGTGAAGTGGTAAGAAATAAGGCAAGACTTGTGTGTAAAGGCTATTCACAAATAGAAGGAATAGACTATGGGGAAACATATGCTGCAGTGGCAAGAATGGAAGCCATCAAGATGTTTTTGGCTTTCGTAGCACATAAGGATTTCAAAGTATATCAAATGGATGTGAAGTATACTTTCTTGAATGGTGAGTTAGAAGAAGTGTACATAGAACAACTAGAAGGATTTCAGTTATTAGATAAACTGAATATGGTTTGTAGACTGAAGAAGGCACTATATGGATTGAAGCAAGCTCCCAAAGATTGGTATGCAAGGTTAGACATGTACATGTTACAACTAGGGTTCAATAAAGGTATCGTAGACAGTAATAGTTACTTCAAAGTTGAAAATGATCGAATCTTGATTGTAGTTGTGTTTGTTGATATTATTTTTGGAGGATATGAATCTATGTGTAAGAAATTTGCAGAGGAGATGCAGAAAAATTTTGAAATGTCAATGTTTGGTGAGATGAACTTCTTCCTTGGGCTTCAAATCAATTAGACAGATAAAGGTATTTTCATTTCACAATCAAAGTATGTCAAGGAAATGTTGAAAAAGTTTGGAATGGAAGATTCCAAACTAGTATGTACCCCTATGGTTACTGGTTCCAAGCTGAGCAAGAATGATGAAACTCCTAAGGTTGATCAAAGTAGATATAGATCAATGATTGGAGGATTCTTATATCTAACTACTACTAGACTGGATATTATGCATGCAAATTTAACTTGTGGCTAGATTTCAATATCCTAGAGAGTCACATGTTGTAACAGTAAAGAGGATATTTACATATTTAAAGGGTACTTCGAATCATGGATTGTGGTATCCAAAGGATATTGACTTTACTCTAAGTGCTTACACAGATGCAGATTGGGTTGGTTGTGTAGATGATAGGAAAAGTACAAGTGGTGGTGCATTCTTTCTTGGATGCAGATTGGTGCTATGGCTAAGCAAGAAACAAGATTCAGTGTCTTTATCTACTACAAAGGAAGAATACATTGCAACAGCATCTTGTTGCACATAGGTGTTGTGGATGAGGCAAACCTTGAAAGATATTAGATTTGTATATGATGAACCAATTCCTATCTTTTGTGATAATATAAGTGCTATTAACATCTCAAAGAATCTGTTGATGCACTCAAGGACTAAACATATCTCAATCTGGTATCACTTTTTGAGAGAGACGGTTGCAGAGAATGAAGTGAAGCTTGAGTATGTGCCTACAAAGGATCAGGTTGCTGATATATTCACCAAGGCTCTTCCTAAGGATACTTTTGAATATCTCTAGGAGAAATTAGGGGTTACTGCCCCTCCTTCTTTGAACTAGATGCATAAGGAGATGCATCAGTCTAGTGGATTTCAAGATTCATTCTTTGTTCTAGACTGATATTGGAGGCTACCTCTCAGGGGGAGTAGGTAGTGGCTTTGTTGGTTGTTGTAGTTAGGGGGAATATGCAGAGCATTAAAAGAAAAGATATTGTAAAGTAGCAGGGAACAAGTACAAGTATGGGTTATGTCAAAAGAGGAAAGTGAGAGAGTTGTGTCACCCTTTGCCATTGATGTTAAAGGGGGAGAGAGATTAATGTGAAAAAGGAAAGAGTTAGTTGACAAGAAGAGAGTAGTAAGCTGAGGTGGAGATAAAGAGAAAGGAAAAAGAGTTGATATTGAGGATGTTGTTGTGTTGATGGTTTTTCACATCATGTGTTTCCATCAATGACAAAGGGGGAGATTGTTGCAAGTGTGTGTAGTTAGTGTCAATAAGCTTGTGTTGCCATTGGTGTTAACAAGCTTATGTTGCCATTGGTGTCAATTGTATGAGCAAAGGAATATGCAAGAGTGTGAGTAGTTGGTAATGAGTTGATGATGAGAAAGTGTTGAAGATGTTGATATATTTCCAATTCTTGGTTTCCAAGTGCTTTTGAGAAAATTTGAATAATAAAGGAAACAATGTATTGTAAAGGTGTTCTGGCATACAGAGTGGTGTTCTAGTTTTGCTCTACATTTATTCTATGTTGAAGATTTGCTCATGCGGTTTGGATATGTTGTTCTGATGTACCTTTAGGTGTTGCATTCAAACTTTGGCATGTTGGATCATTATGCAGAGGTAGGTGTGTTCATCAATGTGTGAACTATGTATTGCAGAGGTGTCTGGGAGAAAGGTTTTTGCTCCACATTTCTCCGTAGAGTGATTTTTGGTCTTGTGGTTCTGGAAGTGTGTTTATAAGGTTCATATCTACCTTCAATTCAAGTTGTTCATGGTTTGGTGCTCCGCAAGTTGACTTCTTGAGTTGCAATGTGTGACAGAGATGTTTGAGTATGTTGGATAAATAGGATAAGTTGGTTTGGCAAGTGAAAGTTGTTGCAAAGGAATTTGTTGGATCTCAAGGTGTTTGTGGAATATTCTAGATCATGTTCAACCATGATGTGTGGTCTACAATTCATCTTTGTCTTTGAGGAAGTGTGTACTTAAAATATTATGGTGTTAACACAAGTTTGACCAACCTTGGGTGTTTACATTAATTTTAGATGTGCTTCAGTGTTTGTGGAAGCATGTCATGCATGAATGGATTTAGGTCCAATCTAAGATGTGTTGTGGTTCACCTTCATACCTTTCCACCATGGGAATGTTTTAGTTTTGACCTAATTTGAATTTACATGGTGAAGGTGTATTGTTGACCTTGGAGAATGTTTTCAAGGTTGAAGATGGTATAAATAAGTGTTGAGTTGTTGAGGTAGAAGTGTGTGTATGCGTATGAGATGTGAATAACAGTGTGGTAAAGTGCGAAGTGTGGTACAAGATTTCATGTGTTAGATTACTAGATACAGTGAGTAGAAGATGTCTACAATTCATCAGTATGACTGCGACGGTGTTGGTGACGTTGTGGTGGACTTCTCTGTTGCATTGAGATGATTTTCTCATTGTAACATTCTTCTCTATCTTCTTTTTTGTTCTGGCACTGAGCCTTTCTTTTGGTAGTGAGCCTTTCTTTTGGGCAATGAGCCCTATTGTATTCAATGTTGATATTACTTTATATTGTGAGATAATCCTCACCATGGTTTTTCCCTTCTTGGGTTTTCCATGTAAATCTGGTGTTCTCTTATGTATGATGTTGATTTCGTTCAGTTTCTATTATTTGTTTCCATGTTTAATCATCTCAATAGTTTAAGGGTTAATTGAATTAATGTGGATTTGAATATGTGTGAAGGTTTTAGAATTATAAGTTACAACTAATTCACCACCCCCCCTCAGTTGTCTTGTGCATTCAACAAAGTGCCTATTCAATATTGAGTCATTTGCAATAACATATATCTCAAAAGTACTTTTTGCCTAGTTATGGTTTTAGTAAAATTTAATTGATGTGCAATAACCAGTTGCATTTCTCTTTAATTGGAAAAGTCCTCACCATTCCATCCACTTGGTCTTGTATATTCTACCCATTTGTTGTTTTGATCTGCTCAAGAAGATATATTTCACCAAATGAGCCATTTAAACACCCATGCTCAATACAATTAGTCTACCATAAGAATGATTATAAAGCACTAGCAATCCATGAATTTGGGACTGAGTTTATCACCTAATTCAATTGTTGTTAATGTCTTGTGTTGTCCTCCATCTATTTCCAACTTTCCATGCCCACATAGTAGGATGGTCTCTCCCCCTACAAGAACATCATGTCAAGTATCAACATGTTGTTAATAGGAATAATTAGATTTATAACCAAGGATAATTCTATGATGTAAAGAGGAATTGGTAGAAAGCTACAAAAGAAGTTAGTGGTTCATCTGATCGATTAGTTACTAACTTCTAATTGGCATTAAAAAAGCCAACAAGAGAGCACATCCGCCACCTTTGCCATTATGCATATGACTTATATGTGCATTGCAAGTGCACAAAGAAATGTGACGCTCTTAAAAGCTCCTATACATGTCCTAAGTTGATTAAGTAATGGTAGCCACTAGAAACATACTAATGAAGCTAGGATATGCTATGAAATTAAAATATGTAAATGATAAAAGTTGAAACCTATAAATCCCTTCATTAAAGACAACCACTATATAGAATATTTTTATGTTGGCTATGGACCCAACTCATTGAATATGAATATAATTAGGGCCATTTAAGTCTTATGTAACCAACCCACTAAATCAGAATTGTTAGACACATACAAAAGAAGCTAGTGGGTCAGTTGATCTATTTGTTAGTATGTTACTAACTTCCAACCACCATCAGTGAAATAAAAAAAGGGCCTATCTAGCTTCTCTAACTTTACATGTGCTGACTTATATGTTCATTACAAGTGCATATGGGAATGTGGCACTTTGAAAAGCTCCTAATGCCCCCTACATGTTGAAGTAACGGTGGCCACTAGAAGAATACCAATGCAACTAGAATAAATTGTAAAATTAAAACATGTAACAAACCTAATCTGAGACCAAGGTAACCTAAGCTACCTACATAACCAGAATCCAAATTGTGTTTCATCACTATTTAAAGGAAAAAGCATCTGCAGGTTATGCAACCTAACTATCAATTGTAAATAATACATCTTTAGCACACACATTCTTACTGTTGAATGGTAAGTAGGGGGTGTTTACTACAACCAGACCCAGGTTCCATGCTCGTGGACATGTTACCTGTCATAATTCCAATTAAAGACCTCTTATGTTGATTATTAAAATCTTTGATTACTATGCAATTGCTACTATTACAATTAAAAACAAATCATTAGCTAAAAAAATCATGGATATTTAAGCAATAACCAACAATACTTAGACATTAAACTATTATTTAAACTTTTAACAAAGTAACATGTTACCAATATCAACACATAATCATTAAGAGATACAATGTCAATTTCTCATACAATGGGATGAAACTTAGTGATACATCAAGAGGACTTTCATGGTAGCAACCCAAATTCATATGCCCCTAAAATACATGTTAAATATTGAATTGGGTAATCTATTAGTTGGAGTGTACCCCAACATTTGAGGCCAAGTGCAAGTCCCAAGTGACATTACTGGAAGAAGAGACTGCCCTTGGCATCCAATTGAAAGGTCACACTAATAGTGAGTCTAGGTACAAGTCTGGGATGACTTTAACAAAAGAAGAGATTTCCCATGTCATTTGCACGAAAGGTTTCCTCAAAAGAGGAATTTAACGATTTATAGAAATAGATCTAGATACCCAACCAAGGATCTCAGAACAAGTTTTAGTTTCACACTTGAATTAGAAAAACACAATGACCATGCAGTGTAGCTACCATTGTGTGAGATAGATGTCCCGATAACAAGTATTTCTCTACCCGATTCACAAAATTACAAATGCTTCTCTGATCAACAATGTTACGTCAGAAAATGTCTCCCTAGGACTTTTTCCCTCCTATGTTTAGCTCTCGAGTCCCTTTAGTGTAATCATGCATGTTCATTTTAACTCCTGATGCAAATCCCTGAAAACCTATGTTAAATGGTGCCTAGGGGACTCTTGTGAGCTTAACCTTGACCTAAATAGGGTCCGAGGACTTGCGCATCTGTGCCTTAGTCCTACCCTATTTAGTGGGATACCAAATTTCAAATGTCGGTTATGTGACCGTTATAAGTGTCTGTTGCCGACATCTCAAGTTTGAATTACGAAATTAAGGTGAGAAGTTGTTTAGTTGCATATATAAGCATGTTTAGGGATTCATTTGCAAACTAGAAGATGATTATGAAATTTTGGCACACTTCTGATTTTAGAGCATTTAAGATATTCATTGTTGCATAGCAGACTTGTCTTGTTATTGTGTTTGTTATGCATATTTGGCTTCATCTTCTCATGATGTGAAAGATTTTCATCTATATGTGAGCTACACCTCTAAGGTGACATTTATTCATGTTTTCAATCATTTATCAATTGGTTTTTACCTCTATCCCACAGGGATACGCACTCTTATCTAACAACTGTGTTTGAAAGACTTGAATGTCTCTCTGAGGCTTGACCAAGGCAAGCCTCTAAACACCACAACCTCGAACCCCTTTTTCTGTAATTGTAGGTTACAGGTGCAAAACTGAAAGGAGTGGAGTTGTAGAGAAACATAATAGTGTTGGAACCACAGATCAAAGCAGAAAAGTAGGACCTAGACTTGGGCACCCGCTCATTAGTCCTCTAGATCCTGAGACACAAAAATCCCTAGAACAACATAAATAGGTTAAAGAAAACTTTCAGAGATCCCGACAGAAACTGGTATCTTGGACTTGGATGCCTGCTCATTAGTTCCCAACTTTCCCGCATCTGGAATCTCAAAGTTTGGTATGTACTTACTCTGAATATTCTATATCTATCTATGAGCATTTGTCATGTTTCGTCTGTTTGTTTAAGATTTTATGAAATTAGGGTTTTAAGCGTAATTGGGCTTTAATTGATCAATTAATTAGCAAATTCCAAGTTTCCTCTTTGTTCTAAGGGACATTAAATCTGGAGCAGATCCCTCTTGTAAAAGGTTGTGGCTTGACTTGATTTATGTCCTTGAATGTAAGGTGTGAAAGGAGGATTTAACCTTGAAATTGAAATCCCTCTTTTTCCATGAAACATTTTGGTGAACCCATGTTTATTTGAATTTTTCACCTTTATGAGTGTTGTACTTTAGATTTGCATTCATTTCATTCATCATTTTCCTATTGCATTTGAAAATTTACAAAAAAAAATTGAAAATTTTGAAAAAATTGGCATTTTAGCTTGCATTTTTATATAATTTGAATTAATTTCTTATTTTTACATTAGATTTGAGACTCATTTCATTCACTCATTTAATTTTCATCTTATTGCATTTGAAAATTTACAAAAAAATTAAAAAATTTGAAAAAAAATTGACATTTTAGGCTTGCATTTTCAAATAATTTGAATTAATTTGCATTTAATCTCATTTAATTTCTATTATTTTCATTAGATCTGATTTAAATTACAGAAATTCATCATTTATTATTCATTTGCATTGCATTTTCATGCCTAATTTGTAAAAAATTGCTTGAAATTGTGCATTTTTCATATAACCTAGTTTTTGCATTAGCTAGGGTTTGTGGTTAAAATCTTGTTTCAGATTTTACTACTATTTTAAACACTCATTTAGGACTGATTTCTAACTGTAGTGTTTCATCATGGTACATTTTTGCATTTAGATTTCATGTCTAGGGTTTAAAATCTTGCATTTTACTAGATTTTGACTTATTTTGCATATAGAATTGCATTAAGGGTGTGTTGTGAAGGATATTGCTGCATTATTGGAGTGATATTAGGGTTATTATTGGCTACCCCTCATCAATTTCCTTACAACACCTCTTCTTTTACTTATTTGCATTGGGAAAAGTTGAAAAATCAAGCATTTTAGGTCTATTCATACATAGTTTTGCATTCACTTTCTTGCATATATCATGGATTCTCCTCGTCATTCATCTTTGCAAGATTTATTTGAGTATATTGTAAATGTTGATAATTTTTGCAAATTTACCGATAAATATCATCAAGTCTTGCACCAAATACATCTATAATATTGACTTGTCCACTAGCTCTACTTGTCATGTGCTTCGTTCTATAACATATTTTGAGAGCTTTGTCACTATCGTGGGAATTTTCCCTTCAATCTTGGAAAATATTACTAGTTTCATTTCAACAAATAACCAAGAGCAGAGTAGTGATGAAAATGACCTTCCTTCTCATCCTACATTTCATGATGATATAATGCATATCCTTTTTGAGACATACGAAGCTGACATAGCTCAGGAAAATACATGTAGTAATTTGAACCCCCCTCCCAACATAACCTCACCTGGTGAGGATATTTTGGCACAAGAAGATGACATCCTTGAGACATTCCTTAACACTACTCTTCCATCCCTTCCTGCTCTCTGTGGCCAGGGTGAAGCATTGGATGATGCAAACTCCCTTTGTGAACATTTACTTCAACCAATTGATACTGAAAACTCACCACCTGATCTTCAAACACTTTTCAACTACATTTTAAACAAACAAATAGATTATACACCTTTACCTGAACCCTCACATACCTTGGACAATAACAAAATCTCACAAAACATTGAAGAACAAACTATTCCTCACAACCAAGGTATTCTAACACCCTATATACCGATGGAAATGGGCATTTTCTGAGTTCCTTCACCCCCTCACTCGACCAAAATGGGAATTTGTGAGGCTCCTACTCTACAATTCCTAAATATCATAAGGACCAACCCTAAGAACAATGTAGAAAACACCTTTCAACATGAAGAATGAACAAGAGATAAAGCTTTAACTATCAAAGTAAAGATCAAGATCAAGGATAACAGGTAAGTATTTCTAACCCTTTACCTCTATGTTGTGTCCCCCCATGATGTGTTATGTATCATTTAGGCCTCCTTGGATGACCCTTGATAATCTTGTAAGGTCAAGGATACCGGGAGACTGCCTCTCTTGTGACCCTTCTATTTGTATCATCATTCTTCTATATTACCTCTCCTCTATTTTCATTGTTGTGTGTCGTGTCCTAGGGGCATAGCATTGTAGTTGGTGACCTGGGGGCACCTTCCTATGTGATGACCCTAAGGCACTTGTTCTCCTCTCTTGATTTACTGGTTACCTTCTTCTAGTGGTTCTATCTAGCTAGCGGATGACGAAAAACAAATAAGACTGATACGGACTACATGTCCCTTCAGCGAGTAAGCAAAAATGGATCTAGTCCATATATGACGACAGGGTGGATATATTTTATCCGATGCTTAGCTAGTAGAATCACTCTGTGTGATATTTTGATGTTGTCTTATTGTACTAACAATACATCTGCTTTGTGCACTTTGTTTATCTTTGAATCTGGCCTTGGTTACACTTAGTTTTGAGATTTCTGTAGTATAGCCCCACGGTTATACTCGGATCTTGGACCTGTAGTATAGCCTCAACTCTTTATGTGAATGATGTACATGCATTGGTTTTGATCATGTGATGTGGTTATTATCTTATAGAAAGATTTCTAACCTCTTTTCTTGAAGTAAATTGTGTGTGTGGGAACATTCGACGATCGTAAAGTACATGTCACCTTTGGGGGCATGGGCTTTGTGAGAGCTCTTATTCCTTTGTGTGTTTTTCTTCCTCCCTTAACGTTCTTGATATCGGTACATGATATCAACCACCTTAAGGTGGGGGCATATAAAGGTAAGTTGTCTAATGATTTTGGTACTAACGAAGCGTGTTTGTAAGCCCTCTATGGAGGCGGGATGTTGTATCTCTACGCGAGTGCACATCTTTATTCTATATTGCAATCATTAAACCCTCTACGGAGGTGAAATATCATGCATATCCTTTTATTTTAAGCCCTCTACAGAGGTGGGATATCGTGCATGTCCTTTTATTCAATGCCCTCTATGGAGGCAGGGATGGTGTATCTCTTAAGCTAGTGCACATCCTTTTTATTTCAAAAGTCCTCCGAGTAGGTGGGGTTGGTGTATACTCCCTTAAGCGTGTCTTTTGTGGTTGTTGTGGCATAAGCCCAATCATCAAGTGCGCCTATAATGTGCCTGAGATGGTGAATCTAGCAATAGGCTCCTTCCATTGCTTGTTTGTCATGTTTAAGATGTATAGCATGTCTTTGACATACTATACGATGCTCATGTCTTCTGTGTGTTTTTTCCCTTGTGTAGTCTAAAGTTGTGCGACAAGATGCCCTCCCTACACTCAGGTTTTGTATGGTGTGTTTATTCCCAAGTATAGTCTCAAGAGCGTGGTGAAATGCCCCTCCTATGCTTTGGGATTTGTATGGCGTGTTTGTTCTCAAGTGTAGTCTTCAAGAGAGTGACGAAATGCCCCTCCTACTCTCTGAGATTTGTATTGTGTGTTTGTTGCCTCATAGGTAGTCTAAAGTTGCGTGGAGAAATGTCCCTCCCTACATTTTGGGTTGTGTGTTTACTTTCCATGTACTTGCATCTGCCTTCATATTTGAGAAAATGAAAAAAAGAAATAATCACTGCATTCATTGTATTCACTGTGTCGTGCGTGATTGTTACTCTCTTCTCCGTGTTTTATGTGACTGTTACTATCTTCTCCGTGTTTTACATGCTTGTCACTATCTTCATTGTGTTTGATGTGTATGCAGCGTGTTTTCTCTAATGTCTACCTGAGACTGGGGGCTAGAAATAGTTCTCAATCTTCATGTATGCATTATCTCTAAGTGCTTGGCGTGTTTGTTGTGTTTGTTGACTATATTTTAATGCACGTATGGGCCTTGTGTTCATGCATACATTAAAGTGGGGGCTAAATGTTACGTCAGAAAATGTCTCCCTAGGACTTTTTCCCTCCTATGTTTATCTCCCAGGTCCCTTTAGTGTAATCATGCATGTTCATTTTAACTCCTGATGGAAATCCCTGAAAATCCACATTAAATGGGGCCTAGGGGACTCTTGTGAGCTTAACCCTGACCTAAATAGGGGCTGAGGACTTGGGTCCCCACACCCTAGTCCTGCTCTATTTAGCAGGGTCCCAAATTTCAAATGTCAGTTATGTGACCGTTATAAGTGTCCGTTGCTGACATCTCAAGTTTGAATTACGAAATTAAGGTGGGAAGTTGTTTAGTTACATATATAAGTATGTTTAGGGATTCATTTGCAAACTAGAAGATGATTATGAACTTTTGGTGCACTTGTGATTTTAGAGCATTTAAGATATTTATTGTTGCAGAGCAAACTTGTCTTGTTATTGTGTTTGTTATGCATATTTGGCTTCATCTTCTCATGATGTGAAAGATTTTCATCTATATGCGAGCTACACCTTCAAGGTGACATTTATTTATGTTTTCAATCATTTATCAATTGGTTTTTGCCTCTATCCCATAGGGATACACAATCTTATCTGACAATGGTATTCAGAAGACTTGAATGTCTCTCTAGGGATTGATCGAGGCAAACCTCTAAACACCACAACCCCCAACCCCTTTTTTTGTAATTGCAGGTTACAGGTGCAGAAACGGAAGGAGTGGAGTTGCAGGGAAACATAATAGAGTGTTGAAATTGCAGATCAAAGTAGAAAAGTAGGATTTGGACTTGGGCACCCGCTCATTAGTCCTCTGGATCCCGAGACACAGAAATCCCTGGAAAAACATAAATATGTTATAGACAACTTTTAGAGATCTTGACAAAAATTGGTATCTTGGACTTGGGCGCCCGCTCATTAGTCCCCGACTTTCCCACATTCAGAATCTTGAAGTTTGGTATGTATTTACTCTGAATATTCTATCTCTGTCTGTGAGCATTTGTCATGCTTTATATGTTTATTTACGATTTTACAAAATTAGGGTTTTAAGCATAATTGGGCTTTAATTGATCAATTAATTAGCAAATTCCAAGTTTCCTCTTCGTTCTAAGGGACACTAAATCTGTAGAAGAGCCCTCTTGCAAAAGCTTGACTCAATTTATGTCCTTGAATGTAAGGTGTTAAAGGAGGATTTAACCTTGAAATTGAAATCCCTTTTTCCATGAAACAAACACTTACACAGATCAACTAGACAAAACCCAATTCAAAAAATAGTACATCCTACTAAAATCCATAACTGTTGAGAAAATACAGATGGATATATGTCATCTTGAGAGGAAAATTCCACTTCTATCCTTGAAAATCCACTTTTCAGGGCCAATGCTCCTCTTAACCCCTCTAAGAAAGCTTTTGCCAATTCCCCTCCACCAAATACCAGGTTGCACACCATGCCACTATACAAAGTTTAAGCTAGAGCCCGAAACCAACTCTCTCTAACACTTCACCATTGTTTGTCACCATTCTCAAAATACCCATATGACCAATACCAACAAAAGGTAATATAATTTCCCAAATAAACGCTAAAACCCACTTTCTGTCTAACCCTACCCAAAATTTCCGGTGATTCATTTACATATAAAATAGTCGTCTCCTTATTCATTTACTCACGTACCCTAATTTGATTGGGGTTCCCATCCCCGTACCAATACCAATACCCCTGCGTCTCCTAGTAACTATGCAAAACAAATGTTCTTCTCATTTTCAAAACACCCACGTGATCCAATCCAACAAAAAATACCATAACTTTAAAAAAACAACAAACTTTATCAAAAACTCACTTTCTCTCAAACCCTGCAACTATTGTTTTCACCATTCTCAAAACACCCACATGATCAAATCCAACAAAAAAACTGTCATAATTTATTTCATTTAATTTTCATAAAACAATCATTCAAGCCTTAACTAACAATTAACAAGACTATTATTTTCCAATCAAACGGGAACGAGTGTGAATGGAGGGTGATAGCCATGATTAGTAGCAGAGAAAGTGTTGAAACCCTCAAACACATAGTGGAGAATGTTCTTCAAAATGATTTAGGTTTTGGATAGACTATGATATGTAGTCGCACCGGAAACAAAAATAAATTGGAACACGTTATGTTTGCCATCTGTGCCACCACAGTCACCTTTTCGTGTCAATCTGAAATATTAATGTGTTATTGTGAATTAAGGTCCCGTCGTGATGATTTAATGTGGCCTAAAAATGATTAACTTTTTAGGGTACCTAAGTATATTTAGGTCCTAGTGTAAATGTTTATTAGAGGATTAGTGAAAATCTTTTGGTGGTCATGGTGAGTGGTTATTGGGGTGTCTTTGGGCGTGTATAGGGCAACACATTGAAAACACCATTTTTTTGACCCCTGTGCAAATAACTCGTCCTCCAGTGATATGTATAAGTACCTATGAGCTGAAAGAATAGCTTTCAGCTTTTAAGTCGCATACAGGGAAACCCAAAAAAATTCGTCGGAATCCAATATATTTAGCTACGAGCTTGACGTGCGCGAACTTAGGGTGGACGGCCCCTTTCCCCTAGTAAAGAATTCTAATCATAAATTTTCAACGATTCAAACATATAAAAACTTGAATGTTACTGTATAGTAAAGATGGTTTCAAGGACCAGCTCATCTCAGGCAATCCCTGCTCGAAGACATCATTGTCGATTGCCTCTAGTGTTTTCCAACTTAAAGGTCTTTTCAATAATTATAGTGTGTCAAACATGTGGAAACGCTATAAAGGTAATGCATGTCGTAGTATTACATGTAAGAGTCTTCTGGTACAACCGCCTACAGTTTGAATTTTCTTTTGGTTCTTACTACTGAACCTTATCAGAATAATAAATTGGAAGCGAACTATGTGTAGTTTGAGTTTTCTACAGTTAACAACAGCATCCAAAGCCCCTTGCATAGAATTCGAATTTTCTTGACTTTTGGGGCTCATTACTGAACCAATCAATCTTTAATTACTGATGATGAACGGTTCATTAGTGAGACCCATAACACAGTAAAATGCGACCACGATGCAATTGTAAGGTGTAAAGACAATTACAGTTTAATCTTAGTGTATTCAAATGTGTCAAACTAGCTTCTACAGTTTGAGTTTATGCTACTTCCCTATCTGGATTGATTATCTGGTGTAGGAGTTGAGTCCTGCTTCAAAAAGTTTACAATTATTATTTAATGAATTGGGCCTCTGAAGTTTGTTTAATATTTTATGAGCATGATTTAGGGATTTGGACCCTTTCTTGCACAAGCTAAAACGGAAAACACTAATTTTTACTTGCTCACTCGGAAAATTTTCCTGAAATTTCTGGTGAGAATCGAAACTTCAAATCCATTTCACAATAATGTTTTTCCGAGATCTGTATCCACACCAAATAAAGATTTGCTTTCAGTTTAATCCTGCACATACTTCCAATCTAAAACTAGTCCCGTGAAATGAATAATCACAGGTGGACCAAAGCTGATTTAAAAAATTGCAGTTACTAACATATTTTGCGTGAACAAAATGGCCTACATGAGAGGATAGCTTGAGCTCAGAAAACAGATTTTGCTTACCAAATTCCTAAAAATTCCATGGACTTTAAAAGTGACAAATTCAAAAGATCTAGCATAAGTGATGTGAATGCCCTAAAATTGTCTATCCATTGCACAAGACGGTGTAACCAATGATGATGCTTTGTTCATCTCTTAGATATTCCTATTCTGTAGTTATGCTTTTTATTTTCATGTTGTATTCATTCAATTGTTCCTCTGATGGAATTTTCATCCGTGAAATTCCTGATAAATTGTGATCTTTAAAGGAGTTTTTATTAGTCTGAAATTTGAGGACAAGTATGTATTTTGGAATGAGACTGTAGTTTGATTTGTTTAAGTCATCATGAGTATACAGTTTATTATGCACCTATGTCTGTGTTAAATACCTTTCCTCCATCAAGAGGACTCTACCAAATACTCAATTTCATTGAATAATCAGCAACCAAAGTCCGAAATAAAATGGACCTAAAAATTTCCTATAAATTATCATATTTCTAGGCTTTCATCTGTGTAAGAATTTGGTGACAAGTGATGCATGTGGTTTATCATTTATAAGAAAGGTCTCAATTGTGCCTTCAAACCTTCTTCAACCATTCGAAACCTTATCCCTTCAACCAAAGATCCCACTGATAGTCTCTTAAGCTCAGGTGTCTATAAAATAGATTGCTCCTGTGGTACCCCATACATAGGTGAGACGGGGAGATCCATTTATATGAGAATCAAAGAGCATAATGTAGACATTAGACATGAAAGGGTCACAAAATCGGCCCTCGTTGATCACTCTTCTAGCACTAAGCATCACATTCGCTTAGAAGACACCCTCATCCTTGACAAGGAAGATAATTTCTTCAAGAGAAAACTGAAAGAGGCTATCTTCATCAGAAAACACCCTACCAACCTCAATAGGGATGAGGGGTGGAACTTACGCCAAACTTGGAACCCTCTTCTAAACTCCCTCAAACATCACCATCTACCTTCTTGATCAACTATGACCTCCTCCTATCTCCCCTTTGACCACGCCTTGGCCTCAATTTGTCCCCCTATTTTTCTTCTTTTCTCCCCTCCCTCATGCTCTCATTCCTCCTCTCCTCTTAACCATCCTTGCAACCTCACTCTCTTTCCCATCCTTCTTCTTCCCCCCATGCCTCCCCCTTGCCCTTCCCGCTTATCCCTACCTTCCCCTTGTCCCTCACTTCTCATCCTCCCTCTTCTTTTTCTCCTTTTCTTCTTCTTTTGTCTCATCTTCTCACCCTGAGGTCATTTTCTCATTGTTCTTCTCCTTGTGGTCACTAACCTTCCTCTCTCTCTTTTTACTTTGTTTGCCTTGTTTGGTTTCTTCTTCGTTGGTCTCTATCTCTCCTCCTTTCTTCTTCTCCTTTTCTTTCTGTGGTATATACTTATATACGTAGGTACATGATGATATACGTATGCTTATATAAGCTTATACTCTTTTTTGCTTGCCTTTTCTTGGATATGGTTGTTACTTATACATACAACTCTCTTTGAACATTTTCTCAGTCTTCCCTTCCTATTTTTCTTCTTTTATTCATATTATTTTTTTATATAATTATATATAATTATATATATATATATATATAATAAGAATACATATGAAAGAAAATTATATATATATAAAATTTTCGTCCATATATATTCATATATTTATATTTATATTTAGAATTTATTATAATTTTCTTCCATATTCTTATTTTATATTTATATTTAGTATTTTGTTTCTTATATATTCTTATTTATATATAATTACATTTTTATTTATATTCTTATTTATATTTTATATATAATTTTCTTCCATATTCTTATTTTTATATTTATATTTTGAATTTTGTTTCCTTTTTCATATATTTATATTTATTTGCTCCTTAATTTTTCTTGCCTCATCCCTTCGCTTTTCCATTCTCTTTTCTCTTTTACTCATATCCTTCTCTCGCCTTTCCATTTTTTCTCGCTTATGTCTCTTGCATTCATTGATCCCTCGTGTGCATTTACAATTAATTTCTCTTTGCATTTTCTCTCAGGTTTATATATACATATTCATATATTTTCCTATCATCATTCTATATTTTTTCTCTTTCTTTTTTCCTTTTTTCTCTTCTAGCTTTTGCATTCCCCCTCTCTTGGTTTCGCATCCTTTCTCTATTCTACATTTCCCCCTCCTTTACAATTTTCCATCATCTAATCTCACATCTCCTCTCACTCTAATCTCTCAATTGCCCCCATCTCTCAATTCTTCTCTCGCTTACTATTTTCGCACTTTTACTCTTAGGGTTATAATTGCATAATTACTTATATTTATAGTCTTGGTTATTCGTGTGCTTATCTTTTTACATTTTTATAGCTTTACAATATATAGATATATTTTCTTAATTACTTACCTTTACAAACTTATTTTTATTATGGTTTTATATATATATATATATATATAGAGAGAGAGAGAGAGAGAGAGTGTGTGTGTGTGTGTGTGTTAATTATATTGATGCCTTACAACTATTTTTATTGGTTTGTTTTTATTCTTTGATGATCTCTCTATTTATCTTCTTGTTTCAATTTGTGCTACTTATTGTCTATTTTATTTTTATCTACTTGGAAACTTATCTACTCTTTTCTTCTCCTTTTTGTGTCTCCTCTAGCCTTTCTCATCATCCGTGCCTACCTCTACTCTCTCTTTTTAAGAAACCTCTCTGCAAGTCAAACTCATTTGCATTCTCTTCCTTCCTCCTGATGATGGATCACGAAATGTGATCCGAAACATTGAGACAAAAAAAGCAACACAATTTTTCCAGAAACACTAGCACTATAGCATATCCTTCTCACTTGTAATGCAAGAAACTTACAGCTATGTCCTCTTGCTGATAGATTCTTGACTAGGTATCAATAATATTATCAATGATCGTCCATTCGCTTAAATTACCAATGGCAATAAATTAATGAGACTTGTTGATGGTAATATACATTTAACAATAGTGGACTCTTGTTGATAGATTCTTGACTAGATATCAATAGTATTATCAATGATCATCCATTCGCTTAAATTACCAATGGCAATAAATTAATGAGACTTGCTGAGGGTAATATACATGTTGGAAATTTAAATCTAGAGCATGCGCATTAACTGCTCCTGCCCATTTGAGATCCTCCGATGATCTCCCTCCTGTCGCACCCTGCAAAACAATTAATTCCTCCCAGCTGGCTCATACGGTAAATGTTACTGATGGTCAGTCTCCATTTACTATTGGTAGGTGGATTTGAATTTTGAGCAGCAAATTTTGAGTGGCAAAATTTTGGTGAAGGATAAGACAAAAGGAGGGAATGTTGGACGGTTAGAAGAAGAAGAAGATAGAGAGGTAGAAGAGGAAGTTGCAGAAGCAGCAGCAACAAAAAATGTTCTTTGTGTGCATGAACAGCAGTTCTGAGCAGTTTAGTGTGTTTGCAGGGAGCAGCAAATAGCTCCAGACGAATAGGAAGAAGTTGTGATTTGTGTGCAGCTCCAATTTGATGCAAATTATTTGTATTATCATTAGTTTGTTGATTATGTTTAGGAATCAATTTTTAATTGTTATTTTTCTGTTGAAATAGATCAAACAAGAAGTTTAATGTCCAGCTGTGTGTCTCCTTTGCTTTCTATTTTGTTATTCCGCATTTTATTTTGTGTTTGGGATTGCAAATATCCTACAGATTGGTATCAGAGCTAGAAGGCCCTAAGTCTTGAGTGAGTTGGGCATTTTTTTCTGGATGTTTAAGTTTGTTTGATAGGAGACATGACTAGAGAAGAGAGTAAGAGTTGGCAGCAGCCACCATAATTTAATGGACAAAACTATGATGTTTGGGCAAAGAAAATGAAGACCATAATGGTTGCAAATAATTTATGGGAGCTTGTGTTCAATGGGTTCAATGATGTGACTGACCTAGCTGCATATGTAACCCTCACAAATAACTAGAAGACCCAGCTGAAGGAGATAAGGAGGAAAGATGCAAAAGCATTGAGTCTAATTGAAGCAGCCTTGACAGAGGTTGTTTTCCCTAGAATAGCAGCAGGTAACTATGCAAAGGAAGCATGGGAAATATTGCAAATCAGTTACAAGGGAACTAACAAAGTAAGGTCAGTGAAACTCCAACTGTTTAGGAGAGATTTTGAGATGCTGCAGATGAAGGACAGTGAGTCCATTTCAGATTTTCACACAAGGGTTTCCACCTTGGTTAATCAATTGAGGATAAATGGAGAAACCATTGATGAGCAAAGGATAGAGAAAATCCTTAGAAGTCTACTCTCTAGATTTGACCCAATAGTTATTACCATAGATGAGACCAAAGATCTCTCAAAAATGGCACTTGATGAGCTGATGGGTTCCTTGCTAACCCATGAGCAGTGCCTAAATAGGTCTGCAAATTCTTCCCATGAGCAAGCTTTCAAAGCCCAAGACAACTCAAGAGGCAGGGGGAGAGGTAGAAACAGCTCCAGACGAGGCTCAAGAGGCAGAGGTAGAGGCAGATCTAGACGTGGAAGTGCTAGTGAAGATAGCTCGGGACGAGCACACAGCCAAGAGGGAGCAAGTAGCTCTCAGTCCAGCTCCAGACAAGCCAAGAAGAACAAATCAATTCAGAAGTTTGACAAGAGCAATGTTAAATGTTATTATTGCCATAAGTTTAGTCATTATGAAAGTGAGTGCTGGTAAAAGCAACGTGATCAGTCCAAGCAAAGTGCAAATGTCGCTGATGAAAATGTGGTTGAAGGTAATCAGTCAAAGGCCTTTATCATGTGCAACGTTGCTGAGCAACGCAGTGATAAGGTATGGTTTTTAGATAGTGGATGTAGCAACCACATGAGTGGTAGTGAGAGTTTATTTTCTTTCATTGATAAAAATGTCAAGTCTCAAATAAAAATGGGAAACAATGAAGTAGTTCCAATTGTGGGAAAGGGGTCTGTTATGTTTCATACTAGTCAAGGTGAGAAGAAGGAGATTGAAAATGTATATTTTGCCCCTTGTATAAAGCACAATTGAGTATTGGACAGCTGATCCAAAAAGGCTATAAAGTGTTGATGGAAAAGGGTGAATGTGTTAGGTCTCAAAAATCCAGGTTGCAAATCCTAAGAAGATGCCAGATTCTATGATCAGATTGGCAATGTTTTTGAACTAACTTGACGGAGTTAACTTATAAGGTTAATGACTCCCTGCACTTTAGGCACTGTTATACCTAGGCGGGTGGACCTTGGAAGTTGAAGCAGAATAAATTAATGCGAATGTTTTGATTAAGTTAAGGGATCTACCCACAATGGCAAATGGTGTAGACTAGATGAAAGCTTGCTAATTAATTCTATTTCTAATGTTTAAATGATGATTGGTATGAATTGTATAAGCAATATCAAGGTAAAAACCAATGAATTAATTTAACTATTGAAATACGTAAGACCAGTGCCTTTATTGGGTAAACAGAGTCAGATGAAAATCTAAGACTAGTGGCTTATAGTGGGCAGTAACTCTAAGTGTTTGGCACAATACTTTAGTTTATAACTTGTATAAACATGCAGGGAAATGATTGACAGACTCCTCTTAATATCCAATTGACAAGATTAGATTTCTTGTTATTCACCAAAAGGAATTTTAATCCTTTCTTGAAGGAGCCAATTGAATGAATTATACAAGAACAACAGACAATATCAACTTGGAGACAGAATGACAATCCTAATTATATGGTTCTTCTTAGTGATCCAAATCAACACTTCCAAATTACTATGACTGACCAGAAGGATTTTAATTCCTTTTAAGGAAACCAATTAATTCAATCACACAAATACAACAAATATGCATTGACAAATTAAATACATACTTGATATATTAATTTGAATAACAAGGAAATATTGAACTGGAGACAACCATATAATTGAATAAATTCAACAAACAATTGATGCCAGCATAAGTCCATAGAATCAGAGATCTTCTATTAACTTCTTAAATGTAATACTTGCAACATTGTCTTTTAAAACATTATAAACTTCATGTTTTATCTCCTACTGCTGATGATAATTCGGCATCATATGTCCAACTTATATAGAAATATTTATGAAGAGACATAACTCTTCAAAATGTCTTTTGGGAAGTAAAATGATTAACACAGCAATAAACAAAGATAATAATGCTAAGCTCTACTCAGCCATAGGTACATTTGAGCGATGTGATCCAGGTATTCTTGGCTGCAATGTGTATCAGTAAACTCAATAGCATTCCTTGTGATCACATCCATCGTTACCATCTTCTCCAGATGCTTGGAGGCTTCCCTAGATGTAGAGTCTTTATCCTTGAGAGCTCCTAAGGCTTCATGCAATATCACCTGGCACTCTTTACTCCATTGATCTTTGCTCTTCAGCTCTTTGTCATTTCTGAACAACATGGGTACACTTTCTTTTGAAGCCTCAATACATTCCTTGACATCATTTTTAAGCTGGTCATAATATTTCTGATGTTGTTCAATCAAGTCTTTTGCACTAGAAGTACCTATAGTGTCAGAAACATCCTTACTCTATATCTCATGGAGTTTTTCCTAAAGCCTGTTGTCTAGCCTTTTGTGCTCTTGGATCACCTTATGGTTTTCAGAATAGACATCCCAAAATTTGTTCATCAAACACATCATATTAACATGCCTATTTTGTAGCAGTGTTGCAAGTGTGTCAATCTGAACCTGAGCTATCTGATCAATAGATGGTGATTGGGCGCTTTGTGAGCTCTCTCCTTGAGTCAACCTTTTCTCTGACCCTCCGAAGGTATTCTTAACAATATCTTTCAAGAAATCATTTTCTTTTGTTAATCTTTCACAACTTAGTTTATATGCATCCCGTTCCTTGATCAGCATCTAAGCCTATGCCTTATTTAACTTTACAACATTTATGCCAATATCTGTAGTAATCAAGGGATCAGTTTCCCCTGCTTTCAAGGTCATAACATGCCCAAAAGTTTTTTCAGTATCTATAATGGTCGTTTTCTTATGAGGAGGGTACAAGGCCCATATCATGAGTGAGTTTTTATTGTTGTTATATTTGGTACCCATGTATACCTCTGTGACACCCTCAGGAGTGAGCTTATACTTGTCATCAGTATTGTGCAAAAAACTATCAAACACCAGAGCAGAATTTATATCAAGACTAGGAAATATCATAACGTCTGCTTCTCTAAGAAGCTATCTACCTCTACTAGGAGTCATAGCTTTCAATTCATTGTCCACTGTTATTTGTAACATATCAATTAATTGTCTTTCATTGTAAGTCGTGACATCATCAATTGATTCCCTGATCTCTTTACCCTTGCATTTATACAAAAATGATTTAAACTCTTTAGAATGAATAAATTGATCATTTGCAATAAAAGAATCATATACTAATTGTCTTGGATCCTCATCACTAGGCCCCTCTTCATCCTTCTCTTTATTAGGAGACTGATAACATTCCATTTTTCGTTTAGATATTCTAGTTGCTTGTTTATGTGGCTCTTCTTCTCCTACAGATCCCTCATCACTAGAAGACAACAACTCTATTTCTGCAAGTTGTTTCTTCTTCTTATCCAATTCTCTATTATACTTCTCAATCACCAGTTCAACTTTAGCTTCTTCCATATTCCTAATAATGTCATCATGTGGATATGGGATATGTGTATATCCACTAAGGTTTTGTTTTCTCCTTGCAAAATCAATGAAACCCTTAGGATCAAATCATTTCCTTGCTTATGCACATCTCATGTTGTAATGCATTAATTTGTCCATGATGAGGCCATAACCTTCTCTAGACACCACAGTAAAATCCCTGAAGCACAAAGTACTAGGCATGAAGGATTGTTTGTCATAGGAACTCAAATTCATCACATTAGAGCAATTCATTTGCCTAACTATCTCTAAGTAAGCAACCCTCTCTGGAACTGTCTTGGGTAATATAAACAGGCTGTCTTCAAAACCATAAATTCTGACCATGGTTGGATCCTCAAAACAATACCGGTCTCCCCAGTTGTGGGTGACAGTAGGAGGACCACCAAAATCTTTGGGTCTGAGAAACCTCTTTATTTCATTTGACAGTGAATATTCACAAGAATGATTAAAATATATATACAACACTTTTACATAGTACTCTTCAAAATGAATATAACTAGAATGGGCAAACCTATTGTCCCATGTCCTCGTCCACATTTGCACAGGTGATTTTTGTCTTCTAATTTCTCTACCTCTACCCTAGGTTGTGCAGGCCTTCAAGCTTTAGGGGTAGATCTAGGCAATTGATCAATTAAATCCTGATTTAATTTCCTTTCTTTTATTCTTTTCTCAGGGCTTTTCTCAATTTTTTGTTTCGTGGGCTTACTAGTTTCACCTAGCTGTTTTCTGCCCTTTCCTTTTACTGGAGTCTCCATTACAATTATGGATAGAAAATTCAAACTGTAGTCTATCACACAGAGGTTTTTAAGTATGTACCTATTATCTGATGATTGAACTCCTTTGTCCTTTCCTCCAAGTTCTCACTTATGTGCTCCTTTCAGACAATTCTTTTGAATCTAATTGCAGTGATTTCAAATGACTCTGTAGAGGATTTCTTCTCGGTCTACAATTAATTGTTCTAGTGTATTAATTTTCATGATCGTTATGAGATGTCACATCATCATAACTCCCCTCATCAATAGGACTTTTGTAATGTTATGGTGATTTAATATCTTCTTATGGTGCGAACATTTGCAGGTGGATCAATCATTGTGACCCTTCGTTTTATCTCCTCGATGTCATCTTTTATAAAAAATATATATAAGCTCATATCGGCAAGACTTTCAAGGTCTACCTGATATAGAAATGAGCATGGTTGTTGTCAGCTTGACTTATTTTATTGTTGTGAGAAAAATATCTTCCTTCTATATTTCAAGTGTCTCCGATATGAATATCGGCATGAGTCTTGTCGACAAGTTCATTGGCTTCACTTTACATGGCAGGTTAGTGGAATCAGAAAAACCAAGGAAGTAATACTGATATTGCTTATCCTTACGATCTGTCAGAAATAGTCTTATCAATGAGTGTGGCTGTTATTAGCATCGGAACAACATATGACATCGGGATGACTTGATTCAAACTATCTGATCATGGTTGTTTCCCCGATACCCTTTTATATCCTTCATCGGAGTGATCATTATAGTATGTTACTGAAATCCTTCATTGGAGTGACCATCAGTTCGGCAAGACTCGTAGACTTTATTCCGACTTGTTCCCTTTTGCCGATGATTTTTATCCTCCATACATGTCGGTTTGACTTAGGCCAAAACAATGCCCTTTGGTCGTTGAGACATCATAAGGTCGGCGACACTTTATTTTCTTGCCCCGATGTGCATCTCCTCCTGATGATCACTAGTTCCACCCATTCCATGGGTAGTTCGGCAAGAGTCCTACTGAATTCCTTCATCGGTATGATCTATACTATCGGGGGGGTTTTTGGAGTATTCTCCAATAGCGTTTTCTTATGCCGTTAGTCCTCATTTTTTATTAACTCGACGTGATTGGGAATTCTCTCTCTGATGAAGGGTCATTGGTGTTACTCCTTTCATAGGAGATCTCTGAAGCTTTCTCTCTAACCATAATTCTCATACCGACACACATCTAGCCCATTTCAAATAGAACATGGATTGGTATAAAGAAGACACCAAGGTCTCACCAAAATTAAGGAACTGAGGTCCCTTGCTATATTACAGTTTGAGGGGTGAGACAATTATTTGTGATGAAAATCATGTGATATTTATAGAATTTATTAGCTGCTGTTATGATTTTGGGTGTATGATTTTCTGATTTTGTTGGACATGGGGTGGGTAGGAATATAGGAAAATTTTGAAATTTTCCTGTCCCAATAGTGGCTCTGTCTGGGATGTATACCCCTTGTGGGTATAACAAGAATTTAGATCTCTTAGGAGAGTAGACCATGTGTTTTATTTATTTGGGATGACAGCTTTACAGAATTTTAGGAATTTATATATGGATGAAATGAGAATGGGAGATGGAAGTGATAATGATGGGGATGATCCTATACTACTATACATGGAAAAGATTTATGTTATTATTGAGAGATTCATAGGACTGTCCATGTACTGGCAGATCCTAATCTCTCTTGATTACCCTAAACTACTGTGCATGGAATAAAAGTATTTCAAGAATCATTTAAGAGTTGTCCATGCACTAGCAACACTTATTTCTCTTTGTGCATGCTTCTGATATTTTTTATGAAAAGAAAGGTTTTAGAAACTGTCCATGTACTAGCAATTCCTGCTTTTCTCTAGACATATTTTGCAAATAGTAAGAATCCTCTCCTCCTTTGCCAGTGACAACAAAAGGACCTAACCACAAGGCTTCAAACTTTCCATGCTTTCCCTTTTCTTGGCATCTGGCATTCCACATCAATACCAAGTCATTTATTTCAAATTTTCTGTCCTTGGCCTTTTTGTCGAAAAGGTATTTTACTTGAGATTGCAATTTGATGTTATGCTTTTGAGCTAGTCTCCTTGTCTCATCAAGTTCCGCAAGATGTTCTAATCTTTCCTCCATTGGTTCAAGAATGCTTAAATCCTCTTGAAGAACGAATTTGTAAACTAGTAGAAGATTTTCTAATGGCATCCCTGCTTGTGTTCCATACACTAGTTCAAAAGGAGATATTCCAATTGCTCTCTTCACAGTAATTCTATCAGCCCACATAGCCATTCTCAATTTTGAATCCCATGCCTTTTTGTTTCCCTCCAACATTCTTTTTATAATCTTCAGAAGATTTGTGTTATTGGATTCTACCTGCCCATTTTCTTGTGGGTGGTAAGGGGCAGCATAAGACACAGTGATGCCATATACATTGCAGAAATTTTTGAACTCATTAGACCTAAAACACATTCCGTTGTCTGTAATCAACCTCACTGGAGTGCCAAATCTAAATATAATTTTTTCCATCAAAAATTTGATCACCACCTTACTTTTCACTTGTTTAGTTGGGATTGCGTCCACCCATTTTGTGAAGTAATCCATTGCCACTAAAATCCATTTGTGTCCTCCACTTGAATTCTCTACAATTTCTTCTATGAATTCAATACCCCACTGATAGAATGGAGCCTCCACCTACATGGGTTTCAAGGGTAGTGCTCCCTGATATTTTAGTTTTCCTAAAAATTTCTGGCATGCTTCACATTTTCTTGTGTAATGATATGAATCATTAAAAACTCTAGGCCAATAGTATCCATCCCTCAGGATCTTGTGAGTTGTAGTCTTTGCTGAGAAATGCCCTATACACACACCTTCATGTAACTCTTTCATGACATGTTTTGACTGATGTTCGTCTAAGAATAGTAGTAGAATACCATCCCTATTCTTCCAGTAAAAATCTCCATCAATAAATACATATTTTGAAGCCTGTAATTTAAGTGTCCTTCTCTTGTTATCATCATACCCTTCAGGACATTTCATGTGTTTCAGATAATATATGATGTCAGTATACCATGGAGTATGCTCAATGCTAGAACTTGTGTTATTAACATCATTAGCATTACATATCTAAGAAGCCTAGAGATTATTTTCAGCCATTAATCTAGAAAGACCTTGTCCTCTCACTAGTTTGGTGATCTAGATTTCAATATTAAACTCCTGAATTCTATTGATCCATCTGCATCTTTTGCCTGTGACCTCAGTTTGGACTAATACATCTTTTACTACAGCATTAGGCACATACGCTATTATTTCAACTCCCACCAAGTATGGCCTAAAAGCTTTAACTGCCTTCACCAATGCATATGCCTGCTTCTCAACTATGTCATATTTTAATTCTGCATTTTGTAGGGATTTGCTAAAAAATGAAATGGGTTGTTCATGTCCTTTATCATTTTTCTACAATAGTACTACTGTAACTGTATGATATGAGACAAATGAGAATAGTTGGAATGGATTACTAAAATCAGGGGATATCAAAATTAGGGCTTCTTTGATTGCCTTCTTAATGGTGGCAAATGCCTCTAATGTTTTTGTTGTCCACTTCACTTTTGAATTCTTCTTCAACATTCTTGATATGGGACTAACAATTTCTACAAAATTTGATATGAATCTCCTGACAAATTTGATTTGGCTAAAGAATGACTGTATAGCTTTTACATTCTTAGGAATGGGAACTTGGTCAATGACTTTTACTCTTTCAGGATCTATTCTTACTCCATATTTTGAGACTATGTGACCAAGCAACTTGCCCTTTGTTACTGCAAAATGGCACTTCTTAGGATTCAACAAAATTCCATATTCTAAGGCTTTAATAAAAATTTGCTCTAAATGTGTACAATGATCCTCAGCCTTTTTGGAATATGTTGTCATGTCATCCTGATATACTATCATGATTTTATTAATCAATTATGCAAAGACCACATCCATCGCTCTTTGGAATGTTGCTCCAGTGTTTGTGAGTCCAAATGGCATCCTTAAATATACATATGTTCCCCATGGTGTGGTGAATGCAGTCTTATATTATTCTAATTCTTTGACTTTCACCTAATTATATCTTGAGAAACCATCCATCATTGTCAATAGTTCACACCCGGTAACTTTTTACAGTATTGCTTCCATATTAGGAAGGGGATAGTTGTCTTTAAGAGAAGATTTGTCCTAAAGTCCACACATAATCTAATATCACCATTTTTCTTTCTGAAAGGCACCAAATTAGAAACCCAAGAAGAATGCCTAATGGGTTTAATGATGGCTCCATCTCTTAGTTTTGTGAGTTCTTCAAGCATCTTAGGGGCCAATGTAGGATTGATAGGCCCCTGTTTTTGCCTGAATGGTTTAGCATCCAGCTTTAATGATATTTCATGTTGAAAAATATCCTCCCTGTATGCTTTCAAGTCATCATATGACCATGCAAATACATGTCTATACTTCCTAAGTAAGTTGATGAGCATGCTCTTGATTTTGGGACTGAGATTCTTTCCAATGTATACATTCTTTGGGGCTGTCTGCGTCCCCAAATTAATCTCTTCAAGGTCATTCTGTACTACTGGTGTGTCTTTCATTTTAAATCTATCACATCCATCAAATGCTTTTTCCAACGCTGTGAGTCCCTTAGGAATTTTGTTTGTTTTTAACTGAACTATCTCTTGACCAAAGAGAGTTTCTTTTCCATCATGTTCTTCCACAAATGCATTAAAATCAATCTCTTGGTTCTCATAGTGATCAGTACAATGCAAGAAGTTGATTATATCAGTATAATTATCAAACACTTACCAGTTATGTACATTATCCAGGATAGTGGGTCTGGTTTCGAATTCAATTTCTGTAATACCTCCTAATGTGATATCATCCCTTTTTAATGCGATATTTGCTAGAAAATCTGCCATAATATTTTTTGATCTATCAATCTAGTTGATTGAGAAGGCATCAAACAACTCAACGCCATCCCAGACAACATTTCTATATTGCTTCAACCTCTTTTTTTTTACAAGTATTTCCCTCTTACTTGAGAAGTAACTAATTTTGAATCACTGCATACAGCCAACTTTTTTATCTTATGCTTGGTGGCTATATTCAAACCAATGAGCAAAGCCTCATATTCTGCTACATTGTTTGTGCATTCAAATGTCAATATGAATGAGTATTTGAAAGTTTTACCTGCTGGTGAAATAAATAATAATTCCCATTTTGCTACATGCACCATCAAAATACATTTTCTACACATCATTCTCCTCTTTCTTAGATTCAACATGTATTGGATCAGTATTCTGCAATTCTGGTTGACTTGTTTCAACCTTGAAGGTTCCCAAATCTGTATCATAAAATAGGTTTATCTGATTTTGATCCAAGCGTTCTATGATGTTCTCATATCTTGGCTCCCTACACATCTTGATCTCTTTGCCTCCCACTGGTATTGTAGCATATGATAAATCTAACTGGACATTCCCTCCTACCATTGTAGCCCATTGTCTTGATAAGAGCATTCCATAATATGGTGGAATATCAACCACGGTGATATCAATGTTATAGGTTGCTTTAGGGTATGAAGCAAGTTTTATTTCCACATCCCTCATAATGCCCATGACTGGGATGGATCTATTATCCATTGCATAACACTTACCAAATGTAGTGTCAACCCACATTCCCAGTTCTTTCATGACCGCTATTGGCATGATATTCATGGTCGTGCCTGAATCAATCATGCAGTTCCTTATTAGCCTATTTTTGATTAATAAGGTAGTGTAGAAAGGGTCCACTTGTGAGGGATTCTTTGTCAAGGTATCACCTAGATATGCTTCAGGAATTTGGAATGTTTCTTGGTGAACATTGTTTGTTCTATTCTTTGATTCTTTATATTTTTTATTCTTTATATTCTATATTTATGTATTTGTCTATCTTCCTCATTTCCAAAAGTGGTACTAATATATTTACCTAAGATATTGCATGAGCAATGTCAAATGGATGGGCAATAGTTTGATCATTCATTTATGTCTTTATATGTTCTTTTTCTTGATTTTGTGATTTATCTTTTGTTTTATTTTTATCAATTTTTTTTGGTTCTCTGAATGATGACTTTGCATTATTCTTTTTGTAATTTTGATCTTTTATAAAGATACTCCCAGGTGTTCCTTGTTCAACATTTACCATTTTGTTCCTTAGATTATAGGCATTTTTAGCTTGAGCTATTGCAATTATTGTAAGAGCTTCTCTTTCATTTTCAGTGGGCTTTCTCCACTGATCATATGGTGAATTGTTATAATAGGTAGGTTCCTCGTAGCCATCCTCCTGATCTGAGAATACTTCTTGTTTTCCCATGTTGGTATGATGTTTCTGGTTTCCCACATCATATTCATATCCCTCTTCCTCTGTAGAAGAATAGTCTTCATACAACAAATATGGTGTATCTTGCATCATGTTTATTATGTGATTGTCTTTGTTATAATTGTATAATGTTTCTTCTTGTTGTACTGCTTTAGCCACCACATAGTATTCAGGTGAGTGCAGTAAATTGCAAACCAAACACCAAGGTTTATCTTCTACCATATGTGCCCCATTTCTTTTCAGAGGGTCAAGAGTATCTTTGCCATAATGTTGTTTTCTGCTGCTTTCGATAGGTCTCCCATCCTTCCAATTTGTATTATATGGCATATCATGCAACCTACGTCTTTCATGTCTATGCTGACCTTCTTGTTTATTCTGCTAAATGTTTGGGCTTTGAGGAGTTCTAGGATTATCTCTTTTGCTAACCATACCTGTAGCTTTCCTATTGTTCTCAATAGTTAACACCACTTTCTGTGCTTCAGCTAGGGTCATAGGGCACTAATTTCTAAGTTCGTACCCTATCTTGGGATCAAATGCTTTCAAATAAATGCTCAATGCTGCTAGATCAATCAGTTTAGATCCACGTGGTATTTTGTTGTGTAACTTGGAAAATCTCAGATTGAAATCATATACTGACTCATTTTGGTATTTTTGGATGCTTATCAATTCGTGCAATGCAAACTCAGGGGCATACTGATTGCCATACTGCTCCTTAAATTGACTATGGAAATCTGTTATTGAACTGATTGAAGCATCAGGTAGGTTGTTGAACCAATCTCTTGCATCTCTAGTTAGAGACATCATGAATAACCTCATTTTAATATTTTCATAATCCATACCGATATCTTGTATGAAAGCATTGAAGCCTTTGATGTGATCCTCAGCTGATATTGCACTGTTTCCAGTGAACTTGGGAACTATATTTCTCCAATTACTATCAATAGGGTATGGATACAATTGATATCCAATCAGATCGAATTGGCCACATATGTTTGTGAGGTTTTGAGGTGGAAGATTCGTGGGTGGTGGGTTAGGGTAGTAATTATATCCACCTGCAGGTTGATGATAAGCATGTTGCTGTTGTGGGTTTATGTGGGGATTCATATAAGGATTTTGTGGTCTATAATACTGTTGGCCAGGGGGTGGGTATGGATTAGCCATATGTTGAGAGCTGTTGTGCATGCGAGGTGGTCTAGGATTATTAGGGAGGGTATTTTGATGACTTCTGGATGCTTGTGGATTGGAAACACCACCTGTATTTTGGTGTAAGTTTTGTTGTGGATTCCTCAAAATGTTTCCTCTATGTGGAGGTACATATTTTGGGGTGGCTATTTTAGTCCTATTCCTTATCTGTTGAATTTCTTGTTTTAACAACCTCTCAGTTTCCTCTATCTTGATCATCTCAAGTTCTTCCTAGAGCTTAAGCACATTTTGTTGTGCTTCATTCATACTTCTTGTATTCTTTGGAATTTCATTCACTTCTTGATTTGAGAATCCATGTTTTACCCCCTCTTCCTGTTGTAATGACATTTTATAATCATATTCAACTTGCCTTTGATCAATTTCCTTCATGGCCGGTGCTTCACACTCAAGCTGTTCTTGAGGATCAGGTTTGTATTTTGCCAATATATCATCAGTTACTCCGTTGAAATTTTCATTTGATTCATGCAGAGGGGTAAAACTATTGTGAGTTGTGATAGTTTGTTCTATATTATCCTCTTGAGCCTCCTGATTATTATTCTAATGAAAATAATTTGATGCTCCATTTCTCTTGGGGATGGTTCTAATTGGTGGAGATGATTGCAATTTCTTCCCTTCCATCTTGGATCTTCTGCCATCCATTTGGTACTAACTTTTTGTTATAACAGGTTGTAGAGTCGCCACCTATTTTTGTATATAAGAAAAAATTTATAATTTATCTTTCCAAATTCTTCTTGCTAGCAGAGTTACCAATTTGTATTCTTGAACTTTCTGACTCTATAAAAGAATGGTTTCTTACTAAGGTCCTTTATTTGGTTCCCCAGTAGAGTCACCAATTTGTTAGGTCTCAAAAATGCAGGTTGTAAATCCTAAGAAGATGCTGGATTCTATGATCAAATTTGCAACGTTTTTGAACTAACTTGACAAAGTTAACTTATAAGGTTAATGACTCCCTACACTTTAGGCACTACTATACCTAGGCGGGTGGACCTTGGAAGTTGAAGCAGATTAGATTAATGTGAATGTTTTGATTAAGTTAAGGGATCTACCCATAGTGGCAAATGGTGTAAAGTAGATGAAAGCTTGCTAATTAATTCTATTTCTAATGTTTAAATGATGATTGGTATGAATTGTATAAGCAATATCAAGGTAAAAACCAATAAATGAATTTAACTATTGAAATACGTAAGACCAGTGCCTTGGTTGGGTAAACAGAATCAGATGAAAATCTAAGACTAGTGGCTTATAGTGGGCAGTAACTCTAACTGTTTGGCACAATACTTTAGTTTATAACTTTTATAAACGTGCAAGGAAATGATTGACAGACTCTTCTTAATAATCCAAATGACAAAATCAGATTTCTTGTTATTCACCAGTGTTAGAATCTGAAAAGATTATTAACCTAGAAAACTAGTGCAAACGAATAGATATTTAAACTATGAATGCAAATTATATGAAATCAAAATAGAAACACAGAGTTAGTCTCCAAGAGAGTAATGCAAATGCTAGAAGCAAAATAGCATTAAGAGGATGCAAAAGCAAAGGATACAAAATACGAGCCAGGTAGCATGCTTATATAGACTAGGAAGAGGGAGGAGGTGGCAACACCGACCAATAAGAAGCAACCATCTATCGAACTAAAGATAGCAAAGTATCTTCCCAAGATAGCTAATGGATGCTCACTTGTAGGAAGGTGACACCTCGCAACCACTCACCTAATAAGACATGCTTTATTAACCTAAGCGAGATTAATAGAAGTGTAGGAAAAACCTAGGAATATAGGGAAAAATAAATAACCCAACTAGGAAATAAAAACCTACACTAATAGCCCCCATAAGTGAAGCTTAGGTGGATGTAGAAATGGGTCCCGGTAAATCAAGCCTGATGAGGTACCCATGTACATAAAATTTCCCCCCAAAGAGAGAGAAAAGAGACCCCCCAAAAGTAGAGAGAGTCAGGACTCCGAGTAAGAGGATGAAGCCCCCCAAGAAGATGAAGCATCCTGCACCCCAAGCAAAGCTTGCAAATGAAGGAACTTGCTCTCAGTGAAGGGTTTGGTGAAGATATCAGCAACCTGCTTAGAAGTCGAACAGTAGTGAACGTCGATGACATGGCCATGGATGAGCTCCCGAATGTAGTGCATGTGGTCCTCTATGTGTTTTGTCTGCTGATGATGGACCAGATTCTGTGAGATTTGAATGACACTTTGGTTGTCACAAAATATGACTAATGGCCATCTGATCTGGATACCAAACTTAGTGAGAAGATTTTGAAGCCAAATGGCCTCAGTGGCAGCATTCATAGCCCCCCGATACACGGCCTCAGTAGAAGATAGAGCAATAGCAGACTGCTTCTTGCTTGACCAACAAATAGGACCTAAACCAAGTGAGAAGCTATAACCTCAAGTAGACTTGTGATCTTGAGAATCGCCCGCCCAATCTGAATCTGTGTAGCCCACCAAGTCAAGCTCAATGCCCATTGCGTAGTGAATCCCAAAACTATGAGTACCCTGAATGTAGTGAAGGATCCGCTTGGCTGCTTTCCACTGCAGTTCATGAGGCTCCTACATGAATCGAGAGACCATGCCTACAACATATGAAATGTTAGGTCTCATATGAGTCAGATAAATGAGACTCCCAACAAGCTGTTGGTACAAAGTGCCATCAACAAGTGGAGAAGAACACTGAGCCTCAAGTTTGACTCCAGAAAGAAAGGGAGTCGGAGCAGGCTTACAGTCAGCCATATGAAACCTTGAGAGCAAATCTAGAGCATACTTGGACTGTGTGATGGTGATCCTAGAAGCAGACTGGTAGATCTCAATCCTGAGAAAGTATTGCAACAAGCCCAAGTCAGTCATCAAAAACCTGTCATGAAGGACAATTTTGACAGCCCCAATGGTGGATGAAGAACTCCTTGTGATCAGCAAGTCATCAACATACAGAACCAAAAATAGGAGTGAATCATCCTACTACAGAATGTAGACATTGGGATCAGAATGGCACGGAGTGAACCCAACTGATAGAAGGAAGGAGTCCATCTTGGCATACCAGGCTCGAGGAGCCTATTTCAGGCCATAGAGAGACTTCCGAAGATGGCACACAAGTGAAGAATCCTGAAGGAACCCCTATGGCTACTCCATGTAGATCTCCTCCTGAAAGTCACCGTGAAGAAAAGCACTCTTCACATCCGTCTAGTGTACTTCCCAACGATTAGCTGCAGCAATGGCAAGAATAAGTCGGATGGAATTCATTTAGGCAACTAGTGCAAAAGTCTCAAAATAGTCAATCCTAGGAACCTGGGAGAATCCTTTGGCCACCAAGCGAGCCTTATACTTGTCAACCGACCCATCTGCCGCAAATTTTGTTTGATAGATCCACTTACATCGAACAAGTTTTCTTCCCTTAGGAAGAGGGACTAGATCCCAAGTGTGGTTCCTCATTAAGGAACTATACTCCTCCTACATAGTTGTATCCCACTCAGGAATACTAGAAGCCTCATGAAAAGATAGTGGATCTGAGGCACTAGCAATGAAGACATGTGGAGCATTTTGGAACTATGAACGAGTCCGCCTAGTGTCTGATGGATCCCCAACCCAATCACCTACAGACTGCAAGGTCTGTCTAGCCCAAAGTGGACCAGAAGATGGAGAATGATCAAACTCTGAATGATGACTAGGAGAGGAAGGAGGTGAGTCCTTTGAATCGCTCTCTACATTGAAAGTGGAGGTAGAAGACTGCTCAGGTCAATCTAACTCATCAGAAGATCTGTCATGTATCCCAAGTGACTCCAATGTCAAAGTAGAAGGAGTTGGAGAAGTGATAGAAAGTGAGCTTGAAGAGCCCTCCTCAAACTGAACACTCCTCTCAATGAACAACTCATGTGTAGTAGGGTGGAGCAACCAATAACCCTTCGTACCATCAGGATAACCTTCAAATATACAAGATCTGCTCTGCAGATCCAAGGCCTTGCATTTCTCTACAGGAATGTGGGCCCATGCAAGAGAACTAAAAACTCAAAAGTGCTTAATTGATGGTTTTCGACCGCTCCAAGCTTCAAAAGGAGTGACTCCCTTCAACACTCAGTGAGGAACATGGTTCTGGATATAACAAGCATAGTTAATGGCCTCTGCCCAATACTGTGGTGCAAGAGATCTGGAGTGAATCATGTAGTTCACCATTTCCTTCAAGGACCTATTCTTTCGTTCTGCAACACTGTTCTGCTGAGGATTGTATGGAACTAAATGCTGCAAATCAATCCCCTCTGAAGTGCAAAACTTCTCAAACCGATGGTTGACATACTCACCACCATTGTCAGTGCGCAAAACTTTGATGGCTTTCCCAGATTGCTTCTCTACAAAAGTCTTGAAGTCCTGAAAGTGATCAAATACCTCAGACTTCTATTTGAGAAAGTACACCCAAGTAGATCAAGAAAAGTCATCAATGAATGTGAGGACATATCGAGCCCTGCTGAAAGAAGGATGCTAAAATGGACCAGCCAAATCACTGTGAACTAACTCCAATATCTGTGAAGCTCTCCATGCCTTACCTTTGTCAAACTTTTCCTTAGGATGCTTACCAAGAATGCAACCTTGGCAAACACCACCTTAAAATTGAACCGAAGGCAACCCTATGACCATGCTCTGCTGGTTGAGCTGCTGCAAGTAGTGGAAGTTTAGATGGCCAAACCACTCATGCCATAATCTACTCACATCATTAGAATGAGTGAGCAAAATAGTCGAAGGAGGATCAGGAACAAAGTGAGAAAACAGATAGAGCCATGACTGATGATTTGCTCTCCCAACTGCAACTGTAGAACCACTTTGCAACTCACGAATCTCCACTGAATCAGGAGTGACCTCAACCCGCTTGCCTGAACTTGTGTGAGTGATCTAGTATACTGATAGGAGATTAGTTGATAATGAGGGCACACAAAGAACATCATGGAATGTGCCATCCCCCACATCAACAGACCCTCTCCCACACACCTCAACAGGAGTGTCATCACCCATCAAAATAGAAGGCATAGTACACTTCTCTAAAGATGCAAGTTCTTCCTTATATGAAGCCATGTGGTGTGAAGCACCTGAATCAAGAACCCAAGTGGATGGTGAAGAAGCAACTACAACAAGGGCCTTGCCCTTTCCTTTCCCCTTATTATTTTCTTTTGCCTTATTAGAACCCTCATTAGAACTCTATTTGATAGACTCAGGAACACTGATATTATTCTTCTCAAGAATGTGTGTCAAGTGATCAATTTGTTTCTTCAGACATTTATGTTCATCATGACCGAGTCTTTTACAATAGGCACATTGGACCCTCTCTTTCTTAAGCTTGTCGCCCTTGGAAGATTGAGTCTCATTAGTTGCTTTTGAAGCAACCGGTATCTGATCCTTCTTCTCCTTGCTATTCTTCTGTTTCTTATCCTTACTATTGTTGTTACTACTTTGTCCTTTCTGTTCTTTTGTGCCTTGGTTGGAAGCCAAGGCATGTGACTTAGAGGACTTAAGAATGCCCATCTGGATTAGCTTGTCCTGTTCTCGGGTGAGATTGACAACAAAATCATCTAAAGATGGCATGGTGAATTGAGTACCAAGTGCACCCTTAGTAGCATAGAAAGTAGAAACAAACACAAAATATTATGAACTTAGCTTAGAGAGAATACTTAAAATCAGTTGTTCATCTTTCTTTTCAATTCCACATTGTTTTAACTGCGACTTTAGTGATTTCAATTTAGTGAAGAAATCCTAGATTGTGTTGAAATTGTCTGGACTTAAACTAATTAGTTCATTTTCCAACATATGACCCCTCATTGAATCTTGTGTGCCAAATAGTTTTTCTAGCTTTATCCAGATTTCATTCGGTGTATTCAAAGACTCAATGTGAAAGAGCAAATCAGGAGAAACAGATAAACACAATGTTCCATATGCTTCATCACATTTGTTAAACCACTTAGGCTTATCTTCATCTTTAGCAGGTTCAGTTTCAAGTCCCATAGTTATCCTATTTAATCCATCTTTCCTTAAGTGAATTGTCATGCGTGATTTCCACTCAAAGTAATTGTATGGAGTTAGGATGGGCAGATTTGTTTGATCCATAATGAAGAAATGCAGAGAAGAAATGCTGAAAAGAAGAGAACCCAACCAAGACAACCCCCCCTTTTCACTCAATCAAAGAACCCCCCCAAGAAAATAAGATTTGACACTTTATATTAGTGTGTTTACAACTACCACTAACAAGAAATACTAAGTGGTCTTGATTTCAATGCATTACAAAACCCTCACAAAGAACATATGCTAAAAATACAACTTTGGCACAATACTCAGAGAAATAAACAACACCACTGCGATCTACTCAAAAAATCATGCACTTTCAAAAAAAAGAAACACCTCGGTATGAGGTCATATGTGAAAGTTATGATCCTCCGAGGTTCCCAAAATGAGAATTGTGCAATGTCACGATTGAGAATCTGCAATTTCTGAAAAATCTCGGCATCAAAATCAAAAAAAGTCTTCACTAGTGCATAGAGCACAAAAAAAAAACCAAAATCAAAAAACAATTCGTGGGAAAAGGAGTTTGTATGAGCAAGAACGGAGCATTTGAAAACTGCCTTCAAAACTACAACTACCAATGGAGAGGGGTTTAGTTGTATCTTTCTGAGCATGTTTCTGTAAAATATATATACTGCATGCAAAAATAGAAAGATACCCAGACGGTTTTTCTATGTTGCGAACAAAACCTAGAAGGCATTTTTCTTTCTGATGTAGAGAAGATGATGATCCAGTGTAAACAGAACGCCTTTTGCTACAAAAAATGACCCCAACAACCAAAAAATGACATGCAAAGGCTGAATCAGTTACCTAAGACAAGCAAAGGCATGCTGGAACCTACAAAATTGATTGAAAACACCAAATATGCAAGCTGATTGTTAGATTTAAGATTAAAACCCTGGTTCTGCAACTGTGTATGACGATCTCTGATTTCAGTGAAATGAAAGCCAAATCTGACTTTCTCGAGCCTCCTGGATGCGTTGGAACAGCTAAAAATACTGCCAATATAACCAGAAATGCTGCAATCACCCAGATTTCATAAAACACTTGTACAAACCCCAGAGATTAAAAAAGTTTATGTCAAACTTTTCTGATTCTCAAGATCATCCGAAGATGCAAGAGAAGAGCATACTGGGTTTTTTGAAAAACTGTAATAAGATTTATTAGCCCCCCCCCCCAAATCTCTCAAATATGAAAACTAAAATCTACTCTTGCACATATAATATCTCTGATACCATGTTAGAATCGGAAAAGATTATTAACCCAGAAAACTAGTGCAAACGAATAGATATTTAAACTATGAATGCAAATGATATGAAATAAAAATAGCAACACAGATTTAGTCTCCAAGAGAGTAATGCAAATGCTAGAAGCAAAATAGCATTAAGAGGATGCAAAAGCAAAGGATACAAAATACGAGCCAGGTAGTATGCTTATATAGACTAGGAAGAGGGAGGAGGTGGCAACACCGACCAATCAGGAGCAACCATCTATCAGACTAGAGATAGCAAAGTATCTTCCCAAGATAGCTAATGGATGCTCATGTGTAGGAAGCTGACACCTCGTAACTACTCATCTAATAAGACATGCTTTATTAACCTAAGCGAGATTAATAGAAGTGTACGAAAAACCTAGGAATATAGGGAAAAATAAATAACCCAACTAGGAAATAAAAACCTATACTAACAACTAGAAGGAATTTTTAATCCTTTCTTCAAGGAGCCAACTGAATGAATTATACAAGAACAACAGACAATATCAACTTGGAGACAGAATGACAATCCTAATTATATGGTTCTTCTTACTGATCCAAATCAACACTTCTAGATTACTATGACTAACCAGAAGGATTTTAATTCATTTTAAGGAAACCAATTAATTCAATCACACAAATACAACAAATATGCATTGACAAATTAAATATATACTTGATATATTAATTTGAATAACAAGGAAATACTAAACTAGAGACAACCATATAATTGAATAAATTCAACAAACAATTGATGCCAGCATAAGTCCACAGAATCAGAGATCTTCTATTAACTTCTTAAATGTAATACTTGCAACATGGTCTTTTAAAACATTATAAACTTCATGTTTTATCTCCTACTGCTGATGATAATTCAGCATCATATGTCCAACTTATATAGAAATATTTATGAAGAGACATAACTCTCCAAAATGTCTTTTGGGAATTAAAATGATTAACACAGCAACAAACAAAGATAATAATGCTAAGCTCTACTCAACCATAGGTACATCTGAGCGATGTGATCTAGGTATTCTTGGCTGCAATGTGTATCAGTAAACTCAATAGCATTACTTGTGATCACATCCATCGTTACCATCTTCTCTAGATGCTTGCAGGCTTCCCCAGATGCAGAGTCTATATCCTTGAGAGCTCCTAAGGCTTAATGCAATATCACCTGGCACTCCTTACTCCATTCATCTTTGCTCTTCAGCTCTTTGTCGTTTCTGAACAACATGGGTACACCTACTTTTGAAGCCTCAATACATTCCTTATCATCGTTTTTAAGCTGGTCATAATATTTCTGATGTTCTTCAATCAAGTCTTTTGCACTAGAAGTACTTGTAGTGTCAAAAACATCCTTACTCTATATCTCATGGAGTTTTTCCCGAAGCCTGTTGTTTAGCCTTTCGTGCTCTTGCATCACATTATGGTTTTTAGAATAGACATCCCAAAATTTGTTCATCCAACACATCATATTAACATGCCTATTCTGTAGCACTGTTGCAAGTGTGTCAATCTAAACCTGAGCTATCTGATCAACAGATGGTGATTGGGCGCTTTGTGAGCTCTCTCCTTGAGTTAACCTTTTCACTGACCCTCCAAAGGTATTCTTAACAGTATCTTTCAAGAAATTGTTTTCTTTTGTTAATCTTTCACAACTTAGTTTATATGCATCTCATTCCTTGATCAACATCTGAACCTGTGCCTTATTTAAATTTGCAATATTTATGCCAATATCTGCAATAATCAAGGGATCAGTTCCCCTTGCTTTCAAGGTCGTAACATGCCCAAAAGTTTTTTTAGTATCTATAATGGCCATTTTCTTATGAGGAGGGTACAAGGCCCATATCATGAGTGAGTTTTCATCGTTGTTATATTTGGTACCCATGTATACCTCTGTGACACCCTCAGGAGTGAGCTTATACTTGTCATTAGTATTGTGTAAAAAACTATCAAACACCAGAGCATAATTTATATCAAGACCAGGAAATATCATAATGCCTGCTTCTCTGAGAAGCTATCTACCTCTACTAGGAGTCATAACTTTCAATTCATTGTCCACTGTTGTTTTTAACATATCAATTAATTGTCTTTCATTTTCAGCTGTGACATCATCAACTAATTACTTGATCTCTTTACCCTTGCATTTATACAAAAATGATTTAAACTCTTTAGAATGAATAAATTGATCATCTGCAATAAAAGAATCATATGCTAAAATTTTGTCTTGGATCCTCATCACTAGGCCCCTCTTCATCCTGCTCTTTATTAGGAGACTAATAACATTCCATTTTTCCTTTAGATATTCTAGTTGCTTGTTCATGTGGCTCTTCTTCTCCTGCAGATCCCTCATCACCAGAAGACAACAACTCTATTTCTGCAAGTTGTTTCTTCTTCTTATCCAATTCTCTATTATACTTCTCAATCACCAGTTAAACTTCAGCTTCTTCCATGTTCCTAATAATGTCATCATGTGGATATGGGATATGTGTGTATCCACTAAGGTTTTGTTTTCTTCTTGCAAAATCAATGAAACCCTCAGGATCAAATCCTTTCCTTGCTTCTGCACATCTCATGTTGTAATGCATTAATTTGTCCATGATGAGACCATAACCTTCTCTAGACACCACAGTAAAATCCCCGAAGCACAAAGTACTAGGCATGAAGGATTGTTTGTCATAGGCACTCAAATTCATCACATTAGAGTAGTTCATTTGCCTAACTATCTCTAAGTAAGCAACCCTATATGGAATTGTCTTGGGCAATATAAACAGGGTGTCTTCAAAACCATAAATTCTGACCATGGTTGAATCCTCAAAATAATACTAGTCTCCCCAATTGTGGGTGACAGTAGGAGGACCACCAAAATCTTTGGGTCTGAGAAACCTCTGTATTTTGACAGTGAATAGTCACAAGGATAATTAAAATATCTATACAACACTTTTACACAGTACTCTTCAAAATGAATATAACTAGAATGGGCAAACCTGTTGTCCCATGTCCTCGTCCACATTTGCACAGGTGATTTTTGTCTTCTAATTTCTCTACCTCTACCCTAAGTTGTGTAGACCTTCGGGCTTTAGGGGTAGATCTAGGCAATTGGTCAATTAAATTCTGATTTAGTTTCCTTTCTTTTATTCTTTCGTTAGGGCTTTTCTCAATTTTTTGTTTCTTGGGCTTACTAGTTTCACTTGGTTGTTTTCTGCCCTTTCCTTTTATTGGAGTCTCCATTACAATTATGGATAGCAAATTCAAACTGTAATCTATCACACAGAGGTTTTTAAGTATGTACATGTTATCTGATGATTGAACTCCTTTGTCCTTTCCTCTGAGTTCTCGCTTATGCGCTCCTTTCAGACAATTCTTTTGAATCTAATTGCAGTGATTTCGAATGACTCTTCAGAGGATTTCTTCTCGGTCTGCAATTAATTGCTCCAATGTGTTTGTTTTCATGATCATTATGAGATGTCACATCATCATAACTCCCCTCATTAGTAGGACTTTTGTAATGTTATGGTGATTTAATATCTTCTTATGGCGCGAACATTTGCAAGTGGATCAATCGTTGTGACCCTTCGTTTTGTCTCCTCGATGTCATCTTTTATAAAAACATTTATAAGCTCGTATCGGCAAGACTTTTCAAGGTCTACCCGATATAGAAATGAGCATAGCTATTGTCTGCTTGACTTACTTTATCGTTGTGGGAACAATATCTTCCTTCGATATTTCAAGTGTCTCTGATATGAATATCGGCATGAGTCTTGTCGATATGTTCATTGGCTTCTCTTTACATGGCAGGTTAGCGGAATCGGCAAGACCCATGTAATTAATACCGATATCGCTTTTCCTTACAATCTGTCAGAAAGAGTCTTATTGATGAGTGTGGCCGTTATTATCATCGGAACGACATATGACATCGAGACGACTTGATTCAAACTATCCGATCATGGTTGTTTCCCTGATACCCTTTTATATCCTTCATCGGAGTGATCATTATAGCATGTTACCGAAATCCTTCATCGTCATGACCATCAGTTCGGTAAGACTCGTAGACTTTATTCTAACTTGTTCCCTTTCACCAATGATTTTTAGCCTCCATACATGTTGGTGTGACTTAGGCCAAAACAATGCCCTTTGGTCGCTAAGACATCATAAGGTCAGCGACACTTTATTTTCTTGCCCCGATGTGCATCTCCTCCCGATGATCACTAGTTCCACCCGTTCCATGGGTAGTTCGGCAAGAGTCCTACTGAATTCCTTCATCGGTAGATCTATACTGTCGGGGGGGTTTCAGAGTATTCTCCGATAGTGTTTTCTTATGCCGATAGTCCTCATTTTTTATTAACTTGGCGTGACTGGGAATTCTCTCTCTGATGAAGGGTCATCGATGTTACTCCTTTCATCAGAGATCTCTAAAGCTTTCTCTCTGACCATAATTCTCATGCCCATACACATCTAGCCCATTTCAAATAGAACATGGATTGGTATAAAGAAGACACCAAGGTCTCGCCGAAATTAAGCAATTGAGGCCCCTTGTTATATTACAGTTTGAGGGGTGAGACAATTATTTGTGATGTAAATTATGTGATATTTATAGAATTTATTAGCTGCTGTTATGATTTTGGGTGTATGATTTTCTAATTTTGTTGGACATGGGGTGGGTAGGAATATAGGAAAATTTTGAAATTTTCTTGTCCCAACAGGATGCATCATTTATGAGAAGAATGGAAGCAAGAAAATACTTGCAGTAGTCCCAATGACAAAAAATAGAATGTTTCCTTTGAGGTTAGAAATGTGTTTTTCAACCTAGTCTGAAACTATTTCTGTCAAGTTCCGGACGGCTCCGAACGGCTCTAGAGTCAACAAGATGGCATCTATAGCAGTGGCTTAGTAGTCAGCCTTTAAGACAGTCATTCAAGACCCCTCAAATATTTGGCATCTTAGGTATGGACACTTAGGTTATGCTGGTTTGAACCTTTTGTCAAAGAAGGCTATGGTTAGAGGTTTGCCAGTCATTGTAGAGCCTAGTGGTAAATGTGAAGCCTACATTTTAGGAAAGCAGCACAGGCTTCCCTTTCAATCAGGCAATTCTAGAAGGGCAAGAGCACCATTGGAGCTGGTGCATACTAATTTGTGTGGCCCTATGCAAACAATTTATATTGGTAAGAGCCAATATTTTATGACCTTCATAGATTACTACAGCCATAAGACATGGGTTTATTTCTTACAACATAAATCTGAAGCATTTGACAAGTTTAAAGTGTTTAAGGCCCATGCTGAAAAGGAGAGTGGACATTTCATCAAGGTCCTAAGGTCAGATAGAAGGGGAGAGTATACCTCTAATCAGTTTGTGAATTTTTGCAAGCAACATGGCATTAAGAAGGAGCTAACAACAGCCTATACTCCGCAGCAAAATGGAGTGGCTAAGAGGAAAAATAGAACCATTATGGAGATGGCAAGAAGTATGCTTAAAGCCAAGAGACTCCCAAATGAATATTGGGGTGAAGCTATAGCAACAGTGGTATATTTGATAAATAGAAGTCCTACAAAGGTAGTTCGTGACAAGATTCCACAAGAGGCATGGATGAAATACAAGTGGATGGTTGAGCACTTGAGAGTGTTCAGGTGTGTGGCATATGCACTCATGCCAAAAGAGAAGAGTCAAAAGTTGGATGACAAGGGTGAGAAGTGCATTTTCATGGGCTATAGTGAAGAGTCCAAAGCCTACAGGTTGTATAACCCCATCACCAAGAAAATAGTTATTAGCAAAGATGTGGAGTTCTTGGAGAATGAATCATGGGATGGCTTGATAGATACTGATAGCTCGGGACAGCTCTCGACAACACTGATTGATGAAGAAAAGGAGTATGAACAACTCCTAACAACTCCAGAGAGCTCCCGATAGCTCTAGAGAGCTCCTGACACAGACCATAGACAGGCACAGAGCTCTATACACAGAGTTCTGAATAGCTCCAGACCGCTCCAGACATAGACAGAGAGCTCTAGACAGCCCCAGACAGGATCTACACAGCATAGCAGTAGTAGTAGTGAGAGTTCAAACCCCACTCTCGCCTCCCTATTGCCAAGAAAGACCAAGAGTCTAAGGGAGATCTACCAAAATGAAAGGTATGATGAAGAGTTTGATGAAAGTATGAATTTTGCATTATTTTCTCATAGTGATCCAATTTATTTTGAGGATGCTGTGAAAGAAAAGAAATGGTGTGAAGCCATGGATGAGGAGATAGATGCAATAGAGAAGAATAGAACATGGGAGTGAACTGATTTGCCTCCCAACAAACAAGTCATTGAAGTAAAATGGGTCTATAAGACCAAGAGCAATGCCGATGGAAGAGTAGAAAGGCATAAGGCAAGATTAGTTGTCAAGGGGTACAAACAACAGTTTGGGAGAGATTGTGATGAAACATATGTTCCTGTTGCAAGGATGGAAACCGTGCGAGTAATTATAGCAATCGCAACCCAACATAAATGGAAGGTGTACCAAATAGACATGAAGTCTGCCTTCTTGAATGGAGTGTTGAAAGAGGAAGTGTATGTGGAGTAGCCACCTGGTTATGAAGTTTCGGGTTAAGAAAACAAGGTATAAAGGCTGAAGAAAGCTCTTTATGGGCTAAAGTAAGCACCACGGGCATGGTACAACATGATTGACTCATATTTGTTGAATAATGGCTTTAGCAAAAGCAATGGTGAGCCCACTCTTTACATCAAGACCGTTGATGGTAAAACTTTAATTGTTGTCTTGTATGTTGATGATTTAGTTTTTACTGGGGATAATGATTTCCTCATTATTGTTTTTAAAGAGGCCATGAAAAGAGAATTTGAAATGACAGACTTAGGTCTCTTAAGGTATTTTCTAGGCATAGAAGTAAAACAAATGCATGATGGTATATTTATCTCTTAAGCAAAGTATGCAGTAGAGATTTTGAAGAGGTTTAGGATGCAAGATAGCAAACCTGCCCCCACACCAACAGCGATAGGTCTGAAATTGAGAAAGGAAGATTGCAACAACAATGTGAATCCAACCATGTATAAGAGTTTGGTTGGAAGCTTGATGTATTTAACAACAACTAGGCCTGATATAATGCATAGTGTAAGTCTGATTTCTAGATTTATGGAGACTCCAAAAGAGTCACATTGGCAAGCAGGTAAAAGAATCCTAAGATATGTGAATGGAACCAAAGGATATGGTATTTTGTATAGTGCAAGAAATGTTTTTGGGCTGGTTGGTTACACAGATAGTGATTGGGTAGGGAATGTAGATGATAGGAAGAGCACATCAGGATATGTGTTTCACTTGGGATCGGGATTCATTTCATGGGCTTCTAAGAAACAACCCATAGTTTCCCTATCTACAGCTAAAGCTGAGTATATAGCAACTAATGCAGCAACATGTCAAGCTATTTGGCTAAGAAGGATCTTAGCAGATTTGAAGGAAGAACAAAAGGATGGAACAACTATATTTTGTGACAATACTTCAACAATTGCTTTGACAAAGAATCTAGTTTTTCATAGAAGAAGCAAGCATATTGAAATTAGGTATCATTGCATAAGAGAATTAGTTGAAAATGGTGAAATCAAAATGAAATTTTGTAGGTCTGACTAGCAGCTTGCAGACATTTTTACCAAACTGTTAAGCAAGGAGAACTTTGAACGTCTCAGAGACAGCTTAGGTGTTGTGGATAGCTCCAGTTTCAGTTCTAGAAAGAAAGCTCCAGACAGCTTCGGAGACACAGAATAAAAGAGGTTTGTGGCTCCAGATTTAGGGGGGGTTAGAAATTTAAATCTGGAGCGTGCACATTAACTCCTCCTGTCGCACCCTGCAAAACAATTAATTCCTCCCAGCTAGCTCGTAAGGTAAACATTACTGCTGGTCAGTGTCCATTTACTGCTGGTAGGTGGATTTGAATTTTGAGTGGCAGAATTTTGGTGAAGGATAAGACAAAAAGAGGGAATGTTGGATGGTTAGAAGAAGAAGAAGACAGAGAGGCAGAAGAGGAAGTTGCAGAAGCAATAGTAGAAGAGAATTTTCTTTGTGTGGATGAACAGTAGTTCTAAACAGTTTAGTGTGTTTGTAGGGAACAACAGATAGCTCCAGACGAATAGGAAGAAGTTGTGATTTGTGTGCAGCTCTAGTTTGCTGCAAATCATTTGTATTATCATTAGTTTGCTGATTATGTTTAGGAATCAATTTGTAGTTGTTATTTTTCTGTTGAAATAGATCAAACAAGAAGTTTAATGTCCAGCTGTGTGTCTCCTTTGCTTTCTATTTTGTTATTCTGCATTTTATTTTGTGTTTGGGATTGCAAATATCCTATAATACATTTAACAATAGAAAGGATTAATTGATTAAAGAGCATCACAAAGATAAGATGCTGCTGAAGATAAAAAGAGATTCATTTGAAATTTGTTATTGCTGATCGACTAGCTTAACCCACTTAGCAACACTAAAAACTCCCTGGTTCATAGCAAGGATCATAAAGTAGCTTAGAGGAGCAATAATTGCATTCAGAAGAGCAGTTGCAGTTAAAGTATATGTTGACTCACCAGCACCAGCAGAAACGGGAGAGAAAATCTTCATTTTAACCAACCTCTGATCTTGAAAAAATGAATTGAGTTTCAAACGGAGCCCTTCCCATAATAAGTTATAACCTCGAGTACTCCTACAATAGGAAGTTCAACAGAGATATCAATGCTGAAAATGGATCCATGTGTAACAACATAAGGAGATCTAATAATAATACTTGGATGAAGATTAGCCCTATTGGGTCCAAGATACTTAGGCAAAAAAGCCTCAACTTTGAGCTCAAAAGGAAAGGGTTCATCATGAGCGTAATAATAGTTAGAATTACTAACAACTACCAGTATCCTTCCATCTGGTAACAAAATTTTGGTGGAATGATATATTCATAGTATTGTAGTAAGAGTTAGCATCATAAATCTCAGCCTTGGAGTACATGTTCGAATATGATCCCATCAAGTAATGAGATACTCCATTCTTTTCAGACCTTGGATGAGACAAAATTTCCTTGTAATTCCCAAATTCTTATCAGATGAAGTCATGTTCAATATGAATCTAGACATTCTCTAATTGTGGTTGCAAGCCTCTTTGGCATACAAAGAGTTGTGGCCATTGCTCACAAAGTGTTAGCCATCACAGATTCTTTTACCCTCTTCACACTTTATTGGGTCTTACAGACCAATTTAGTCTGAAAGACATTATAGGTCACTATCATCAGCTATGGGTGTGTGTGTGTGTGCGTGCGCCTGTGTGCATGTCTATCTACATGCATAGAAAAACTACAATATATAGAATTATAAAATACAGGTAAAGCCTCCTCAGATCCCATAAACATAAATTATTACATATTTCATTCTGTTAGTAAATAGTATACCTACACAAGAAAATTCTACAGGTTATCCATTATAACTTTCTGCAGCAAATACAGCAATATAATATTAATGGTGTGGCTTGCAATAATTTACAATTCACTTTGATGAACATATCCCAACAGAAAATAGAATCTGTAGAGCTGTTAGATCATTGTGTAACTCTTAAGAAACATCGCTAGCACAAAAAATTTAGATTCAAAATGTAAAATATATTGCAGCCAATTCAAAGCCAAATAAACATTGTAAAGAGGCAGAGAAATAGACAAGAAAATAATGACTCTTACAGAAGAAAAAAATATAACTTTATGTCCATTAGTTGATTCAGGAATGCCAGCAATAAAAAGTGACATTTATTAAGGAGATTGTTGATGTGTTTTTTATGACAACGTCAACATTAGAATAAAATATTGAGTATTCTATCCTCTCTTGAACAAAGTGACCTCAAATGCTAAATAATGTGATCAAATGAGATTACTCCAAGGTTCCTTGAATGTCAGGTCTTGACATGCACATGGATAGACTCAGTGGAAATGACGTGATTGGTTGAAACTCACAAAGGGACTTATGCTAAATTACTCCTTACTTATGGATGAAATCTACTCTTTACTCCTTGGATTTGTGAATGAATGGAACCTTCTTCAAACTATCTAAAAAGAAATAATAAAAGGAAAGAGTTATGAGAAATCTAATCTACTCCTAAGGACAATAAGATAATGAATAATGCTTTGATAGACAAATTCCTTCGAACCAAGCTTCGTTTCGCCATGAGAACAACAACTACATGAAACTAATGTAATTTTCAAAGGTAATGAAGGATTTTCATATTGCAAATATGCATACAAAGGTAATGAAGGATTTTCATATTGCAAATATGCATACAAATACCCACAGCTGGTGCAACTTGAACAAATATCCACAATTGAACTATTGCAAAATGGGGTTCAAGCTAACTTTGCATTGTAGCTTACAATCCGCAAACCACAAAAAGTATAAACCAAGGAATTCATCAAATATCTTCACATTAATCCACCATATCAATGAACTTTAATTAAAACTTATCTAATTTGCTTTGAATCATCTCTGAGAAATCGGAAACCATGCTAACATCCCAAAATAACACAATATTCACTAAGCTTCAATGAGTATTTATTGATTTTGGTAGTATCTTTACAACAATTTCACAATAGTCTCTCCAACTCTTCAAAAGCTCCTACTCTCTAACTCCTAAAAGAGAACTTTAGCATCTAACTTATATCCAACCACCCTTACAAATGAAGAGAATGAGCCTTATATAGTGTTCAAAATTACAATCAAGGGCCCAGATTGATTTTATAAATCAATGGCTGAGATTATGACAACAAAACCCTAATGGAAGGTAGTTACAACTACCATCACTTTCAACCAATGAAATATCAACAACACATGGTCTTCTAGAAGGGCGCCTCCCTTATCTCTTTCTTTGGTGGCTAGGTACATTGAATCTGGACAATATGTTGACATAGCATACTTTGATTAGTTGATGATGACCGGATGCCACCTCAGCATATTCCGAACAATTATCTCTTGAGTGTACTTTGAACTTGGGAATTTCATCTTTGTGTTGTACTCCCTTTGGAATCTTGCATTGGCTTGGATTCCTTGGTGTAATTCTTGTCTTCGTCATTGAGATGTCCTTGAAGAGATCCTTCATCTTCTTCTGGATTTTTGTGAAGTCTCCTTGAGGTGAGATAGTTTCCTTTTCCAGCGTTTGAAGCTCTTTGTGTCCGTCTTGAATGTCCTGGATTGCCAACGAACATCTTCTTCATGGAAGTCATCCTTGTCTTCAACACCTGCAAAAGTAAGGAAAACCTTGAACAGTAACAATGGATAAAATCCTTAACGCAATGTAATATTAAGATAAAACATGAATAATTTTGCATGATTCAAGAAAAATACACCATCTTGATCAATTTCATTCACAAATTCTTGAATAAATGAAGGATTTTCCTCATTTTTCCTACATTTTCCACATTTAGACTAACTTTTTTCATTCCAAGACTATCAGGCAAAGACTGGTTGGATTCAGGAGCTAGAGGTGGAATTTCCTCTATCTGGGCGCACTTGCAGGATGATATAGGATTTTCTAGGAGGGCGCAAATCAAGGGTTGAACTAGATTTCTTATCTAGAGCATAATTCCTAGGTTGAATAGGATTCCTATCCTAAAGACGGATTTTCATGAGGCAAATAGATTTTTCATTGAGGAGAGCACATTTTCCATGGGGTCTTGGATTTTCCACTTTGGGAGGGCGCATTTTCCTTGATGCTATGGATTTTTCTCCTGGAGCACACTTTCCTTTATGCTGTGGATTTTTTTCCTGGAGCGTACTTTTCTTGAGGTTGTGGATTTTGCGCTTGGGCAAAGCGCATTTTCCATGAGGAGGTGGATTTTGCGCCCTCCCTTGCCAAGACAAGGAATTTGCACTTCAAGGTCAGGTTTTCATACTTTTTGACTAGGATTTTCCAATTTCGACAAGGAATTCCTCAAGTTGATCTAGAATTTCAAATTTTGAGCCAAGGAATTGCAAGTTTGTCAAGGAATGAAGGAATTCTCCCAGTTTTGAGTCAAGACTTCAGGAATCTTACCAAGGAATGACGAAGGAATGATTGAATTTTGGCAAGTTTCAAAGGTTCCTATCCAGGGCACATCTGCATGAATCATCTTCATCAGGAATTTTTCAACAGGATTTACTGGATTTTCCCCTTGCCTGAGTGCATTTTCCAGGTGGAACTGAATTTTCTGCCCTGGAAGGGTGCATAGTCAAGGAGGGTGTAGATTTTCCGCCTTGGAGTGTAGGACTCAAATTTCCTTGGAAAATTTTGCAGTGGATTCTTCATTGGATGTTCCGGGCTCAGTCTTTGATCAAGTGTTTCTCATCCTTAGTCATTTTCTTCGATCACTTTTTAGCCAAAACTTGGCGAGAGTTGGGCGGATCAATACTACCAAACCTACAAACTCAGAGAAAAACCCAAACCCAAAAACAAACGACAGCAAAAAGCGAGAAAAAAGGGAGATCTATGGGGCAATGTGTGAAAACGTTACAATAGAGACAAAAAGATATTCATTTCTCATTTGATTAGCTCAGTATTCAGAAATTAATACATTTATAGAGCCTACCTGCATCAATATTAGAAACATAAACCATTGAGGAGAGTGAGAGGGTAAGAGCAACTTCCACAGAACAAGTTATTATTGTAGGGATAAGTAAACAACATTAATTGGGATATAAATCATATGGGACTCAACTTATATGAATCTACATGCCACAAGGCAAAGAAGAAGATGCTTTTAGATGAAGAGTAACAACTCAGGGAACTACACTGTTAAGAAGTGATACAAGCTCATCCTCTTTCAAGCAGATTTGATGCACCCTATGTTTCCTTGGCTTCACAGAATTCGTTTTCCAAAAGAAGCTTTGCTTGACCATCAAATTGCACCAGTGACAGCAATACAAAACCTGCAGACCATATTTTCATTTGCTGCAGCTTTGCAATGGGAAGTACGGAATGTATTTTTGTTAAGTTGAATACGGCTTGTTCAAGACCACCTTGTGGAAAGGAATTCCTCCTTTCATGGAGGCAGCATTACCAATCCATGGCCTTGGCTGTATCTTGAAAGATTGACCCAGCCGTCATTGCATATTGCACTTGGCTTGAATGAAACTAGAGAATCCTCCTAGGAAAGTGTCTACAGGGGTTATGTATCTTGTTCAAAACTAAAGCACAATGTAAGTAGTGGTCAACAATCGGAACCTGAAAGAAATTAGGAAAGATAAATTGGAAAAGAGCATTCTCAGCAATTGGAAACAGATCTACCGTCCTCCCAAAAATGGGGTTAGGCAAAACGAATGCAATACTCCTAAAATCAGATGGAGGCCCCTTGTGGCTTCTAAGATGAAATTCAATTCTGATGCAATTTACCACTCCCAATACTATACCTGAAAGTATGTGTGGTTATGAAATCAATAAGAGCTCTCAAGATAAACAGAGGAAAGAAGGCTGTTGGATCCACACTAGAAAACTATTTATGGACAGTATAATCCTTTAATCTCATATTATTTCAGAGTATGGATTGTTCACTAAAGGGTATAGGATGAGCTAAAGGCCAAACCTTGATAGTCTATTTGCTAATTAAGGGAGTGGCAGTGGTCTGAAAGGTGAATAGCCAATAGAGGTGAATCATTCAGCCTAACTGATGCAGATAGAACCTCTGTTCTCTGCAAGTCTCAGAAATGTTGTTCAGTCCCTGTTAATAAACTCCATAATATGGCTTGTTCCTGCAAGTCAAGTACTTTTTCAAAAGAATACAGTATATATAGGCTAAATATCATAGAACCTAGATTCAGAAATCTAAAAATCAACAGATGAAACCAAAAAGACAGAGCAATATTAGCATATCTTTCCTCGAGCAAATACCAAAATTACAGTAAGGAAAACTCCTCTAGAAAAGAGCGACACAGCCAAAAGCTCCTTTATTCAAAGATAATTCTACCTATATTCTCAACCCCTCAAACTCACCAAAAAAAACTAACCAAAAGCGTTGCCTCTATACAGCCAAAAGGCCATGCATGGAAAAGACTCGTAAATTAATTGTCAAAAGTCTAAAAATAGTTAGACTATACAGCTGTTCCCCTTAATTCCACTCAAATGGAGCAGTTATCTGTGACTGCTGTTATTAGTAAATAAATCTTCTCTCATGTCTGATGTATATGATGAAATGTAAACCATAAACAAATAGAAAGCATTCAAACAACAATCTATTTAATCTACATCTAATCATAACCTCCAGATTAAGCTAAGGACATGCAAAGCTAATGAAATTAGAAAGCTCTCACCAACACAAGTCCTTGTTGCACCAATGGTGGTTGTGCTCAAAGGATTTTGGTGTAGATGAGAGAGTATGTGATTGCTCAAATGGGCAACATGACCATGCATTCCAAGAAATCTTGAAAATGGTTTGTGTAAGGGTCCATTTATAGATTTTGGATGAGGATCAATGGACGACATATATTTGGAAGATCAATGGATGAGATTAATTGAGAGGCAAGGATTCATGGGAAGCCTCCAAGTGTCACCTTGTGATTGGTACATATGAAGAGGCTTATGATTCAAGGGATTTAGATGGTGGAGATTTTCTAGATTGAATGGATAGACAAGATTTGATGAGAGGATTCTATGAAGCCTTGTCCATGCATTGAACCATGTGCAAGGTTGACTTAGCTAATGATGCTTAGGATTGTGCGAGTGATTAATTAGTTAAGTAAACATAATTTGTTTATTCAACTAATGATGAGGGGGAAAATAGATGAATTAAATAAATATTAACTATTTATTTAAATTTTGGAGAAATGGACATAGAGATTGCTGATTTAATTCAATAAATGTTTATTTATTTAATTAGAGTAGAACATTAGAAGAAATGCTGAAATAATTAATTAATTAATTAAATGATGATTTATTTAATTAATGTTGAGAGGATGATTGGGTTTATTAATTAAGTAACTAGGATTATTTAATTAATATTAGAAACATGATTGGATTGATGATTAGAAGGAGGGATGCAAGATGAAATCTAGTGATGTTGAGACGTGGTCAAATTTAGGCATCTACATTTTCTCCCTCTTTGAGATGATATTGTGACTAAGAGAAGTAACATTTCAAAAAATATCAAATATAGAGGTTTTTGAAGAGATAGGACCAATGGTAGGATGCCCAAGTCATTGGATGGAAGCAAGTGACGAAGAGGAATAAGGTAGGGATGCCCCCTCAAGAGGATAGGTGGGTTTCAAAAACACGAGTGTGTTCTCGAAATGGACGAAAAGGAGGATGTGGATAGAAGTGGATGATGAAGGGATTGGAGGATAACAAATAGAAGTAGGTACAAGATGACTGTTGAAGTTGAGAAGATTGATTGAGAAATAGAGGGGAGGTAGATGCGAATGGATGGGGTGGATGATAGCATATGACATTATGCACCATGGTATAAGGGACCATGATGGCATTGTGTCATGTATGAAACACTGATCCAAAAGAAAACGTTGCAAGCGAGCATATGTCGTATGGCGCCATGGTATGGAAGAGCATGATGTCATCATGGTGATATGCGGCAAGGACTAATACAAATGCAAACAAAATGATATTACACACAACCAAGCAAGCATGCACAAACAATATGAAGACAAACAAGATGTTGCCCTTGGTAAGCTAAAAATTAATGATTGATTGATGATCATAGAGTTGTTGATGTGGGAACGATATATTCCAAGAACAACAAGGATTAGAATGATATATCCGATGATGATTTGATTATAGCGGATCAAGGTTTGCAGCAAGGCTGGAAACAAAACCGATGGATGCTTTTGAAAAATTTGCTAGGTTGTTTGGCAAGATTTTGCATGGATTAAGATTTGTTTGCAATGTTTGGATTGCTTTGGGATGGTTGCATTGGATTGTGTTTAGATAGCCTTTTGCTTAGAACCAATGACAAGGGAAAACCAAGTCTAGAGACAAGGATGAAAGGAGGATTGGATATGATTAAGGGATTGTCGATGGTGGATGGGATGGATGGGGGACTCATGATGGATGGATGAAGGGGTTAAAGATATAATCTCCAAGGACTACGCCACATAGGAATAACATGTCCCACTCTACATATGCAACTCATGACATTGCACTATAATGTTGGTGACAATATATGATAGGATTTGTTGCAAAAGATTAGCTACAACAAGAGGTGTCCAAAGCATATTTCAACATTATTCCCTTGTACCTATCAAGGTCAAAATCAAGAAGGGAGGATGGATTGGGAGACGATAGGATAGATATGCAGATATAAGGGATGGCTATGAGAGGATGGGAGTGATAGGATAGGAATGATAAGATGGGAGAGGCTTGCCCCCAAGTGTAGGGTGCTCATAGATAGTGGTTTTACGCATGATGCTCGAGAACGAGTTGTCATCATGGTACTTGTCCAAGGTGCCATGAGAATGGTTTTCACCATAGATACAAGACTCGTTGAGTCATGAAAAACTCATGAGTTTTTCATCATGGTGAGTATTTGCAATGTTTACTCGCTAGCAAAACTCATCGAGTTTCTGGCGAGGACTCTTCGGCTTGCTTGCAAGGTGCTAACATTTGAGACTGCATACTTGTGCATAGACTGGTGTTTGTGCTATACTAAACTTTGGCACAAAAACACACATTTTGAATGAAAAGCAGGTTCTCCCATTTGCCTAGTTACACTATTGTGTATTTGCAAAAGATGCACAATTGTGTAGTTGACAGTCTCTAATTGGTCATTTGTGAATGGGGGATAATTCTAAGGTATCTAATTGTGTAACCAACGTATCTTGCAATAATTTCTAGAAATAACTGACTTGTTTGGGATCATGGTTAGACTCAATGGATGTTGGAAGTCTAAAGTGGACCACACTGCATTTACAAATGATCTTCTTGCAAGCAACTATGATGATCATCTTCAAACAATGATACACAACAATGTAAACATAGCCATTCTTATGCATTGTCATGGGAATGTCTTTCAGATGATCTAGGATTGGATGACATTGATGAGGTTGAGGACGAGTCATTGCCATCTACTACCAGGATAGAGGTTGAGCCACTGCCTTCCATACCAAGCGAGGAGCCACAGTGGACTCCAAGGACTAGAGCCTCTACCTCTCCCCTAGTTTTCAGTAGATTGGCGAAGAGGAAGATGTAAAATGTTGTATTTACTTTTAATTTTATTATTTTCATTTTGTCAGCTATCAATTGTATCAGGCTATCAACCATCAAGATTCTGCATGAGGATGTGATTATGTACTCAATTTGCATTCAAATCAATCAAATTTTAAAAGAAAACACTTTTGTACTCATTTATGTACTCATTAGATATATCTTGTCATTGAATTTTGCAAAAAACATGTGTTTCTAATGAAATTTAAGCATTTTTTAAGTTGTTGAGGTTTTTGCCGAGTTTTTGTTGAGTTTTTGCCGAGTCATGTTTTTTGGGCTTGGTGAGTTTTTCAACTATGGTTTTCACCATTGGACAATTTTTCTCTTTACTTTTTTGTTTTTGTTTTTTTTTGAAAGTTTTTTGGATTCTGAATTTTGGATGTTGGGATGGGATGGGTGGATTTGGATATAGGATGTTTGGACTCAAGTGTTTGTTTCAACGATGAGGTGATAGTATCCCATTCTAAATAACTGTTGCACACAAACCATGTTATAGGCATTGCATTTGACAAATGCTAGGAGCAACCTTGTTGATTGCTAAGTTGGCTTCTCCAACGGTGAACATGGTACCGGCATAGTCCCTAGTCCCTACATTAGAGGATGTTGCCAGGTAGAATGGAATGGAAAGCTTGGATTAAAGGGTTGCAACTTGGGATGTATGTTGGATAATGGAAGTGATTAAAAAAGGGGTGGATGGATGGTGAAGGCATGAGGAAATGTCATGGGGCCAAGGACAACCAAAACCAAAATTGCAGATGCCATAATGAATTGTGAAGCGATTAATATAGATTTGGGATTTTGGGTATATGGGATTCGGGATTGGGGGAGACGCTTGATTTTAGATTTTGGGATCGAGATGGGGGATTGTTGGATTGTCGATTTTGGGATTGGAGTGGGGAATTTTGGGATTGAAAATTTTGGAATTTAGGGACCCAGATGGACTTAGGATTTTTAGACTTAGGATGGAGATGTTTGGATTTGGATTTAGGGTTGTAGGATTGGGATGGGGGATGGGGATGAACATTTGGAGATGCAGATTTGGATGCTCCACTTGGATTCATTGCTTCTTTGTGTTTGGGATCCACATTGCTTTTGTTTTTCCCTTTTGATTGGTGGGCCCATGTGGCCTTTTTGGGTCATTTGGATGTTTGACTTGATTTTGATTTAATTTTGCATGTTAATTCTTTATGACATGGTGGTCCCTAGATTCTTGTAGGCTTTTTGCTTCATATGCTAGTGCATCCAAATCACTTCCAAAGTCAATGGTATGGTCCCGTGGGCCCAATATATTATCTTGGAATCCCATAAAATTTGTGATAGCTTCATCATGTTGGAATAAGTCTAATGATGTGTGCATTCGTTGATCCTGATTAGTGATTTTAGGTGATGGATGGTTAAGGTTGGTGATAGGATATTGGTGCCAATGAAAGGATTGGTGGCAACAAACTCTTTGTAGGATTAATGGGAGGAAATTGTTTTGATGTTGGAAGAATCTTCCTTAGGATTCATGGAGGTGTTACCAACATCTTTAGATTATGTTCCGTAAGATCTATGTCCAAGGCCCTACGATCCTTGATTTGCTTTGACATGTATGGGCCCCAAGATTCCTTGTTCATGAGGGCCTAATCCTTTGCCATGATAATTCATGATCTGACACATTCGATTGGCAATGGGATACTTGTTTCTTTGGAAATAAGACACCAATCCATTTTTAGATAGGGAGGGATTGGTGGTGGTAGATGCAAGGTGCTCTTTGGCAATGAGAAAACTAGAGTGGATGAAGATGGTAGAACCAAGGTGATATAGTTGTGGTTCAGGGATGATATAGATAGGGGTGCTTTGATTTTGAGGGGGTATGGGATCATTAAAGGGATTAGTGTGGATGTTTGGATCTTGATTTGGTTCGAGGCAAGGTTGGGCATGCTTTGGAACAAGATCTCAACATATCTTGATTTTCTTGGTTGACACGATGGATGGGTGGCCTTTTGCTTTGATTTGTGCATGGATGGACTCCTCTAGTGGTGCACATGGGCGGGTGAGGGATTTTTTATGCTTATGGATTTGGGAATTGATGGATTTGTGGAAAGGTTGGCATCTATTATCCCACATAGGTAGACTTGTAGGGATGATGGCATTAGGAGGCTCTTGGATGCTTGTGATATGTGTTGGTTTGATGACTCACTCATTGACAACACGCTTGCATGTGCTAGAGGGGGATGACATTAGATGAGTAGAGTTGCATGGCTCCACAACATTGCTTTTGAGATTTTGCT